>OX459039.1:19359461-19645584 GCA_949775005.1 Orthosia gothica
GGGTAGTGTAGGGTAGGGTAGGGTAGTGTAGGGTAGGGTAGTGTAGGGTCGGGTAGGGTAGGGTCGGGTAGGGTAGGGTAGTGTAGGGTAGGGTAGGGTAGTGTAGGGTAGGGTAGGGTAGGGTAGGGTAGTGTAGGGTAGGGTAGGGTAGTGTAGGGTAGGGTAGGGTAGTGTAGGGGCGGGTAGGGTAGGGTAGGGTAGGTAGTGTAAGGTAGGGTAGGTAGGGTAGATAAATGTTTGGTCTTTTTATGGCAAAACAAAGTTTGCTGGGTCAGCTAGTTGTTTAATAAAACTTATTAAATTCGGCATTTACAGTTGAATGAAGGAACTCAAATGCAAAATCCAAAAGTTCCCAAAGTGTTACCGTATTATCAAATACTTACAAAAACAATAGAATTCATAAACACAGTAATATAAGTATGGCCCATTTCGAAAGACGATAGTTTGCCAGTGTTTTTCCTTAGATAGATGATACCGGGAATGAGAAGGCAGATCTGCAGCAAAATCATGTACACCCTGTGAACGATAGACTCATTCGGCTGCCGAGGCCACCCATCTATTGTCCACATACTCTTGCGCAGTAATTTTATATAAAGTATGTCTTCTGTTTTCTCGACCCCTCTGAAATGCTTGTAAAGTTTAAATAGCTGGAACTGATATTTAGTGGAAACAGATAACAGTATTTTTCTTAATTTATTTAGAACTGTGTAAGCTTGTTAGTCTTTTAAGTAAAAACTACTAAACAAATTTTAATGAAAATTTACAATAATAGCTTAAGCATAAGAATAACACACAGGCATTTATATTTTAACAAAGTTATTTTGCACTAATGCCACGCGGGTGCGGATGGCATCTAGTTCATCACATTCACTGAAGATTAAAAGCGAAAATAGATCGAAGAAGGATTTGATTTTGATTTTAACTTACTCTAGGTCCCTACCGTCGGATAGTATTTTCATGATATAAGATTTAAATACAAGAGCTGCTTATATCCTTTCTTCAATAAGAATGATCGGAAACAGCAGGGCTAAAGTATTTACCCCGCAAACAGTCATTATTCAATTATGTCATGTCAATTCTATTGACATGACATTGTTAATCCATCATTAGCATTCGCATCATAACATAAGCAGTGTTTTATTTCATTTAGGATTCCGCATAGCTCAACGAGCTATCCTAGAAGTGACCAGTTTCAGACCCATTCTACACTTGAAATCAAAAGTCACCCTATTTTGAAATATCATATTGAGAAAGTAAAGCTTATAATCAAATAATACTGTTTGTGCTTTTGAAGAACAGTAAGTTTGCCAGTAAGCCATTGTTAATAATGATACTCTAAGTACATATGAATTTCGAGAAGGGGACAACTTAACAACTCATCGCCGTATCAAGAAACCATACCGAGAATCCTGTGAACGTTCAGTGTCAACTACTTCACTTTTTGGAAACAATAACGCAAGATATCATTAGTTTAAAAAAAAGTAAAATCAAAAAGCCCGACTGCTTAAAAAGCGAACTAAAAAGACGTAAACAAGAAGAAAATCATGCTGTGCAGTCGGAGGATACATATTCGCGGGCTGGCTGACCAAAATCTGGTGTTTCCTCCGCCTGCACAGCATGATTTTCTTCTTGCTTACGTCTTTTTAGTTCGCTTTTTAAGCAGTCAGGTTTTTTGATTTTTTGATTTAACTTTTATTATTTATAACTTTTTTGTTATTTTTTTTTCGGATTGGGTACATTTAAACATATAAGTGTTCTATATTTTTGAAATCACCTCTTAAAGCCCTATACCCTTACGATAGGTTTGGAAGAAAAAAAATCCGCCATTTTTATATTTTCCAATTTTAATGTAGCCAGTGACACTCGCAGGGTTAAAACGAATCGATCGACGTAAGAACCATCAAAATCAGCCAACGCGTTTGGTCTCTAGAACGCCATATAGGAACAAACGTACATACATTTATTCTTACATACATAGACTGATAAACACATTACCCTCCTTCGGCAGTCGGGTAAAAATAGTACCTGGGTGACCGAGCTCAGCTCGGGTGAAAATAGAGAAAACGACGTTTTCTAAAAATGAAACCTAGCTAGATCGATTTATCGCCTCCGAAACCCCCTGCATACTAAATTTCATGAATATCGTTGGAGCCGTTGCCGAAATTCAGATTATATATATAAAATAAAATAAAAAAAAGCCTTTTATTTCTCCAGAAAATGCATATTTTGCGAAGTTAATTAGTTTTGTTAGTATCAAAAGAATTAGTAGTTTATTATATTAATAGTTAGTGGTTACAATTTTTATATTTATATAAATATAATATAATATATAAATAAAATATATTTATAAACAGATTTTTAGATACTTTAATATTATTGTGAAATTATTCTGTAAGAACCCCTCTGCAGGTAAAGGCCTCCTCCAAATTGAGCCAGTTTTCTCTGGATTGCGCTGTTTGTATCCAGTTTGGACCCGCTGTGCGTTTAATTTTATCCTCCCATCTGTTGCAAGGTCTCCCTTTCTTTCTTTTGCCCACTGACCCCCTCCATTCTGTCACTCTTTTTCCATTTCCATTTTAATGCAAGAGCTTGTTTGTGCTAAACCGTCTGTTGCTTTTGTGATGTTGCGTATTTTTGTATGCCTTATTTTATTCATTCTTTTTATGTTTAATATACTCCTCTCCATTCCTCGTTGGCAAGTTTTAATTTTATTCATAATATTTTTGTTAAACTTCCATGTCTGACAAGCATAGGTCAGGCATGGTATAAGACAAGAATTCATAACTTTAGTCTTCAATTTGATTGGCATGTTGCTCTTAAATATTTCTTTAAAGCTCTAGTACTTGTGCCATGTTAGCTGGGCCCTGCGCTCAATCTCCTGGTAGTTTTTTAGTCTGTCGAAGCTTATTTGCTTGCCTAGGTAGATGTAGTTTTCGGTATATTGAAGTGGCTTGTTTTCGACGTACATTTGTACCTTAGTGCTGTTGGTCATTACCATAGTTTTAGAGAGGTTCATTTCTAGCCTGGCGAGCTTGCTAGCTTTGTTTAGTGACTCTACCATGTGCTGTAGTTCTTTTCCTTTCTCTGATATCAGCACCAAGTCGTCGGCAAAACGTAGGTGGCTTAAGTTTTTAGATTTTACTTTTATTCCGCATTAATTCCAGTCAAGCTTGCTTATTATCGACTCTAATGTGGCTATAAATAGTATAGGTGACAGATAGGTGATAGTATAGGTGATATACATATACGTACATAAATGTACTTGTGTCGATGATAAGGTTAACTGCTTCAATGCCAAACTGGTGAGTTTATACGACAAGCATGCGCCGCTTCGGCGAGTTAAAGTTAAGCATAATCCTGCTCCGTGGATGAATACTCACATTAAAGACGCAATTGCTCTTAAGGACAAGGCGAAAAGTAGAGATATATAGGCGCAGATCCACGGATCAGTATCTCATTTCGAAGCCCTCGTAACCACTGCAATCGTCTGTATCGGGATGTTAAGAGACGCTATTTCCATTAATCTCTAGTCGATCGAAAAGTCCTCTGACGTTTGGCGATTTCTATAGTCTCGGTATCGGCAAATCTCCCACTAATACCTGTAAAGATGTCGACTTGTCGGCTCTTAATAGGCCCTTTCCCTTCCACCTGTCACTCTCGAGTTCTCGACCCTATTTTCAAAACTTCTACTTTGAGTGAACTTTCCGAATTGCCGTTACCGAATTGCCCACTATTTAATTTAAATTAAGTCTCTGATGACGATGTTAAAAAACTGTTCATTCTTCTCTTCTCTTCTTCTTCTTCTTTCTTCTGTCCTCTGCTGTTGGCCATGACAATCTGTGTTCGCGAATGATAATTCATATTCTCCCGCAACTACTTCCCTTTTTTGCTTATATTGTTAACTACTCTTTATTCACTGGCACATTTCCTTCAGCCTGGAAACAGGTACACATTATACCACTTCCCAAAATATTTATTTATTTAACCATTTATGCACACACACATAATATACAAACAAGAAGAAGAAACAGAAAAATAGGTACATAGGTGATGCCTATTTCTATAGAAATCTCTTCCAGCATACCTGCGAAAGGAAAGATGAATAAAAAAGAGATGTAGACATAGTGTGTAGGGTTGAAAATAATAAACACAAAACGATTTAAAACTAAGTAATAACTGATAAACAATACCGAAAACAAACTAAATATACTTATGTTATAATAATATAAACAAACATATTTATAAAATAAATATAAAAAAAAAATACTAATACATATCTATATATATATATAAAAATACATATTTAAGCAACTATGACGGAATGGCAAGGTAGTGGTCTTTCACTCTTTTCTTTAAAACTGTAAGAGTTTGGCAGTCCCTGATGTCAGGCGGCAGAGCATTCCACAATCGCACGGCGTACACAGTAAAAGAGTAGGAGTAGAAGTCGGTAGTGTGGGAAGGGATATTAAGGAGACTTTTAAGGTGCGACCTGCAAAGTGCATCGGAAGGACGGGAGTAGGAAAAGCGTTCACGGAGGTAGGAAGGTGTTTTAGGATTATGAAGGATGTTAAATAATAGACACAATATGCGAGAGTTCCTGCGAAGTCGAATAGGGAGCAACTTGAGTAACTTGCGAAAATCTGAAACGTGATCATACTTTTTAAGGTTGAAAACAAAACGAATACATACATTTTGAAAACGCTCAAGTTTATTTAAAAGCTTCTCGGTAGCATCCAAATAACAGGCGTCGGCGTAGTCAATGATGGGCTGAATGAGTGTTTGGGCAAGGGAAATTTTAGTTTTCAAGTGCAAAAAGCTCTGGAGGCATTTCAGCGAGTGGAACGAGTAGTGCACTTTGCGACTTACCTCAGCGACATGGGCAGTCCACGACAAAAAGGAGTCCATGATTAACCCCAGGTTTTTAGCCGTATTAGTTTACCCAATCTGTACTCCATTCAACCAGAGTGGAGACAGCGACGCAACATCAAGCCTGTTCCGCATATGCCTACCGCCAATAACCATGGCCTGAGACTTCCTAGGGTTGATTTGCAGCCCAAAGGACTGCGACCACTCCCCAATCAACTCCAGGTCACTGTTTACGGCAGCCACGGCAGCTTCCGCATCAGAACTAAGAAAGTGATGGTAAAGCTGGAGGTCGTCAGCGTAGAGATGGAAGTTACAGGAGATGATTCTAGTAACAGTGTTAATAAAAATAGAAAAGAGAAGAGGAGAGAGAACGCCACCCTGCACCAATCCGAAGAACACTCATCAAGGCGTACCCGCTGTGAGCGGCCCCTGAGATAGGAGTCGAACCAATCAATAGTGGAAGAGAAGAAATTTAAAGAGTTAAGGATACCAAGAAGGATATCAAAGTCAACAGAGTTGAAGGCACTGCTGAAATCAAAGCACAAGTATCGTCAGAAATTTGTGATCCATGGCCCAGCGGATGTCATCAGTCACCTTTAAAAGAGCTGTGACAGTACTGTGACCAGGTCGGAAACCAGATTGAAAAGGACTAAGAAGATCATTACTATATAGAAACAGAGACAGTTGCTGATGAACAATGACAAATAACCAATCCTTCTTCTTTATCTCATTTCAGACCCATCTCCATGCTACCTTTCCTCTCTAGAGTTCTCGAGCACATCGTTCATGGTCAAATTTCCAGATTTTTTTCGTCTAATGCTCTTATCTGTCCTTTTCAATCTGGCTTCCGGACTGGTCACAGCACAGCAACTGCACTTCAGAAGGTCATTGATGACAACCGCATGGAGGATAAATCCCTCACCGTGTTAGTCCTGCTTGACTTCAGTTGTGCGTTTAACTCCGTAGATTTTAACATTCTGCGCGGGGTCTTTCAGTCTATTAACTTTTCTTCCTTTGCATTAGCCTGGTTTGAATCTTATCTCCGGGGTCACTCGCAGTGTGTTCGTCTTGAAGATATGTCCTCTGATTGGTGTGATCTCACTGATGGCGTTCCTCAGGGTGGCGTTCTCTCTCCTCTTCTCTCTCTATCTGCTTGTGGATGTGGACTTAGGAATTGACGCCATGAATCGTGACCTGGAAAGTGTTAGTGAATAGGCGAAACCTATGGATTACAGATCAACCCATCCAAGTTCCAGACTATGATCAGTAGATATTGAGAGTTTGAGAAGTAAAATTGATTGTAGCTTTGATTGTAGAATTGTTTGCCATTCTTCATACAGACGTATAATATTCACGGCGGATCTTTGTGTCTCTGAAGTTGGTTCTGTCAACTATTGCGCACGAAACAGTTTAACTGCATAGAGTAAGCGAGATAGGATTATGCGACAAACGTATGCGAGTGAAAGAGAAAGTTATACAATGCTACTTTCACTTTCAATATTAACACAAAAATAGCTACTGCGCAGCCTCTTGCAGCCAATTCAGAGACACAAAAATCCGTTGTGAGTATTATACCTACAAATAAATATGATACATAATATTACTTACCTTACTTTAATAATATTCGAAGCGCATTCAAAGAAAATGCTTGTGTGGTATGACATTTTTCTAGTTTAGTTGGGTAGGAATTTATAATACTGACAACACATCTTTATTCAATCAAAAAGAAAATAGTAGTTTAATAATGCCGTTTCAGGAAATAGAGTGGGAAAAGCCTTGTGTTAAAATGCCTTTAATAGAGGTTTTATGGCAATTATAATAGACTAGCGACCACCCCTGCTTGGCTTAGGTTTGAGCCCGATCTATCAATGTTGCGGCATTTCAAGATATTTAGATTTATTTATATCTAATTTAAATATTAATGAAATAAATTTTTCGGAATAAACTTAAAATATTGATGAACATCAAAAATCATTACTTGGTACTGAGATCAAGGCGCACATACAAACAGATACGAAAGTCGACTATGTTTTGTATTTTCCTAACATTTGGTAGACCAAATCTAATAGATTTGTTTTTGTTTATTGAGTGCAAATTATTTCATCATCACTGTTCACAACTTGACTTTGTCCGCTGATGAGCAAAGACATGATTAGCACAAGAATTTTTCTTGTGCTAATCCTCACACTCCTGTGCCATCCTTCTTCAGGTCCTAACCTCAATGGCAACAAAGTCGTCTGAACATCTTCTTGACCATCGAACAACTCGTGGTTTATACAACAATCGAAAGCCTTTTAAAGATCGAAAAGGATGCCAGTAGTCCTTCTTAGGCTTTTAAATGTTCTTTTACTTCATTGCAGTTCTTTTTCTTCGCCTTATCGATGATTCCAAAATTCCAGAGCCAAATATAATTTGACTAAATATATTGCTTGTCAACATATATTGCGGTGATACTGGCGCTGCTTAGTTGCAGGACGACCATGAAAGGCAGACAGCTTTAAGAACTGGCTGAACTGAAATAGTTCTTGTTATTTCCTTACGTTCCTCGAATTTAGATTTTTGTTTTTCTTAGTGGTTCTTTTTTCTCGGTCGCCTTTAATCAATCTGCCTAGACTTTTCTCAACTAGGTTTGGCTCAGCTTTCAGTCTAACCGGATTCAGCGTAGGACCATATGGAGCGACCGCCTACCTTACCTCGACAATCCAGTAACTGGGTAACGCGATATCCCTTGGCCAGACTGATGTCAGATCTCAGGCTTCTGACTACCAGTAACGACGGTCAAAGACCTTCAAATGACAGCCGGAACCAACAGTTTATCGTGCTTGCTGAGGCACGGAGGAAACATGCTTTATAAAGATGATCACTCATCCACGGACCGATCTTGGCAAGCGCTGCCGATGATTGACTCGGTCGCTTTTATTTTAAACCCTAGAAAGAAAGACTGCGTAAAATTGTTGCATGCGTATTCAAAATAATGCACTCTTTTTGTACATACCGCGAATCCGTCACTGTGCGTTTCCGATATCTCATCCGTCGCCTGGACCTTCCGCGAGGCGTGTCTGTCGACGAGGTAAGTGTCACCAATTTTGAAATATAACGACCGCACGAGTCAAAAATAACTTTAAAAAAAAAACTACCGGCTTTCAAATAAAAACTACAAAGTGAAAAAAAAACTTTATTCTCGGTGTCTTTCCTTTTTTCCCATTTTTTTTTGCGGTATGGACACCGATTTCCAAAAATAAAGTTATTCTTTTACTTTGTAGTTTTTATTTGGAAGTCAGTAGTATTTTTTTGAAAAAAAAGTTTTTTTATTTTTCCTTTTTATTGTACCTACCTAAAATAGTCAAGTTGTTTTGTAAGGTACCTATAAGGCCAGAATAGAATGCCCGAATAATATGAAACTTCATCATAACCGGTGAAATGAGAGATCTGCGTACCCCTTTAGAGCGTACTGGCGTGATGTTATGTTATGAAATGGTATAAACAATAAACAGACATGCGATTGCAGCAATCCCGAATGATTTACCGTTATTTATTGAAGAGTTCTGTTGTATATCTCCGAAGTTCTTCATCAGATCTTCACCAAATTAAAATGGAACCAATTTCGAAACATACTCTTTCAAACAAAAGAAGAATTTTCAAAATCGGTTTACAATTGACGAAGATATCGGTGAAAATACATTAAAAAAAAACATACATGAAGTCGAACATAGAACCTCCTCCTTTTTGATAAGTCGGTTAAAAATGACACATAATTATCTTGATGTTTCTGAGTGACTTTTGACATTTTTTTTATTTTACAATACAAAATTTCTGATTATTATAGTAAAAATAAGTTTTATGATGAAAGAAAGAATGTTTCACACAAGTTCACAAGTTTAGCAAAAATGGAAGCAATTTAGCTTTGTTTTTTATAATTAAATAGTTATAAATAAATATTCTGTAGTATTTTATTTGTACTTATCTGTTTTTAAATATATAATAACTTTGGTTTATTCAAATTAATAAATAGACCTCGACATTTCGACATATAGGTCGTTAGAACACATGCGTCAATTTTACGCATAATTGTCTTTTATGTACGTTTCAATATGATTATCTTTCTAGGGTTAAAATCATATGTGAGCCAGGTATACCTAATTGAAATAGATAACTGAAAACCTTTTAACCAGAAGTTGCTAAAAAACGATGTTTAGAGCTGCAATTTTTTTTTTGATAAATATTTTGACGGGAAGGAAATATCGAAGAAAATATGTTGCCCCGACCCAAAGTAACAAGGTCAAGGACACGAAGATGATGATTACTGGGTTCCTGCCATGTTATTTTTGAAATAATATCTACACTTGTATTATAATTATTAGTATTGGGCAGGGCATGAAAGTCATGAAACGATTCGTGACAAGATATGGACCAACTTTAATTATGTTCAGGTAATGTGAACGGTATGCAGGTAGTCATCTGCATGGACGGGGCATTCAAGGTGTTGTTTGGCTTGTTCAGACAGGTCGCCATGCACTCTCTTTTGGTCTCGAAGTTGTTCTGGTTCCCTCCACAACCGGAGTATAACCGTTGTTTGCAAATTCTATGAAAACAAAAAACAATTTAACCATAATTATAACACACTAGCTGTTCCCCGCGGCTTCGCTCCCGTGGGCCACCCCACAGGACCCGTTTTCGGGATAAAAAAATAGCCTATGTCTCTCAGGAATAATGTAGCTTTCTACTGCTGTAAGAATTTTTAAAATCGGTTCAGTAGTTTCGGAGCCTAGTCAGTACAAACAAACAAACAAAAAAATCTTTCCTCTTTATAATATTGGTATAGACTAGCTGCCGCCAGCGGCTCCGCCCGCGTGGAGTAAGTAGTTTCTCCTGTATCATCATTAAATATAGCCAAGGTGCCTAAGTTCCAGACTATTTTCTATCTCTGTGCCAATGGAGACGGTATTCCAATTGAACCAGAAATCGATACGAACAAACTGTATGCCGATCGATTGCTTAGAACTATCGAAATAATCCTACCCAAATCACATACCCCAAATCCATGGGGTATCGGAGCTATAGGCTGACAAAGTATGCATAAAAATCATTATCTACTAAGGATTTTCTTAATTTTCGTAACACTAGTACCTAAATCAGTTACCGCGGCCCTGGCGCAAGCAACTGAACGGAGGAAACACAGGTGGGTTTTAGTTCAGTAAAAGTCTGAGACGTCCTCCCGCTTCACCCAGAGCAGGAGTAGTCATGATTTGCGTGGTGGGGACAGCAGAATATGGCAATTGGAAGTTAAGTACCTTAAAGCTAAGACGTTGTAGAATCACTGTCGATCTGTAATGTTAGTAAGCAAGATTGTAACTGTGATTTGTGACTATTTGAATAAACCCATATAAGTAAATTATTAATTATTAACACACGGGAACTCGGGTCTGGTAAAAACAGCGCTCGCATTTCACAAATTCTTTGTGAAGCTACGTTTATACAACCGATCCCATCCAACTGTTTTCTTGCCGTTCTTCCAACGACTAATCGTTTAACAATAAGAACTGTACAAAGTGTAAGATTGGAAACTCGACAATAAAAGTGTGCTTGTTGGAGAATCTACGGTGGTGTGTCATTTAATCCGTACCGTCATACCAGCCCCGTGAAGTCGAGAAAGGGCCATCAGGAAATGCACAGATTCCTGATCCCCCTATCGAATAATTTGTGTGATTTCATTTTCACAATTCTAACGAACTACCATGCCCACACACGATGTCTTAACCTAAGGGACTACCTACTGACTGCCCGATGGTTTGCATCTGTCGGCCACCCTTGAGCGACATGTTAATGTGACCAACCACTTAACGCGTGGAGGAATCTCGCTATGTAAAGATGGTCACCCATCCACAGACCGACCTCGGCAAGCGTTGCTTAACCCGGAAGATCGACACGTGTGGCTATTATTTAATCACGAACGCCGCTTTTATTTTTATTTAGTAAAGGTCTAAAATACACCAAAATCATTCTTGACCGTAGCTTGCTTGCCCGACATCATCGATATTATCGACCGTATCTTCATGTGAACCGAATATTTTTTTTCAGTATAAACTTACAGTACAGTCGACAGCATGACTAATTTTGGTACTAGAGTTAAGAAAATCCTTAGAAGATAATGATTTTATGCATACTTTGTAAGCGTATTGCGCCGATACCCCATTGGATTTGGGGTCTGCGACTTAGGAAGCGTTTGCATACAGATAGTTCGTATCGATTTTTGGTCCAAATGTTTTGGACCATCTCCTTTCATTCAGCCGTTCTGGCGTGATTGAGTAAAATTCATCCAAACATTTGCATTTCAAATATTAGTAGGAAGTAGGACACCTGTTAGCATTAGTAAAGATGGGCATATCTTTGCTAAAGCTATGATTTTCCTTAGGTCGATTTAATTTGTCGTCAATGAAAATTTTACTCACTGAAATTTCGGATCCCAAGTCCACCGGTTATATTGTCCAAAACAGTTCCCGTAGTCAAATTCAAGGCTGCAGAAATACGGTTTGTGAACTGGAATCAACATAAAAAATATTGCTAGTACTTAGAGAGTAATTGACATTGATCAAAACGATAAAATTGAAGTGGTGTTTGATAATGCTTAGGTGGAAGAGGGTCTAGATGTTCAGAGGCCTTACTGCGAGTTTTTACTCACGCGCCATCGCGTAAACCTTAACGTCAATTTGTACTGAAATTGGTTATGCGCCGTCTGGTGACGGTATGGAGAAGCCTCTTTTTTTGTAAAAAAACACGCACTAAGGCCTCTGACCGCGCGCATTAGCTTGTATAGACTAACCCTCTTACTAATAAACACGGAATAAAGTTATACCAGGTATAACACAGGTATACCCATACATTTTCATAGGTTTATACTTGGTATAACTTTATACCGCGTTTATTAGTAAGAGGGTAAGAGGCTACAGTGGTGATAAAACCTGAATAAAATACTGGTCTTGTTACTAACGACGTCAGACCTACTTATAATATCATCAAATACTAGTTAGTATATAAAATGATACATCAACGCTTACACGACTGGGAGCCCGCCTTTAGATAGCACTGCTCGAGGCACTCTCTCAGAGTCTTGAATCTATTTCCATTTCCCTGGCAGCCGCCATAGAAGAATTGATAGCATTTCTGCTGTTTTCCATCATAGTAGTAAGACAGTATGTCTGCTCTGCAAGGACCGGTGTCTGGACGCAGTAAGCATTTCTTTCGCCTGGCTGAAATAAACATTGTATATATTGCAATATAATTTGAATCATGGAGTCTGCTAATGCAAATGATTGAATAACGTGGGAGATCCGGTACGGAGCGGCCTTCATCCATATATTTAATGGATGAAAAGTATTTGATAGATGATAAGGTTGTCTGAAAAATTCCTGTCAAGACTATAATTAAATCAAAATTCATATATGAATTCGATGAGTTAAGATAAACGAATTAACAAACAGCAATGTGGCTCATATTTTCTGAAAGGACTGCTTAAGTTCCTAATTTTATGTTAACGAAGCTAAAGTCAACTGTGTTGAGTTTTGAAATATTAGGAAAAATCTTGAGGTACAAGAGCGAAACGAACAAGAATATCTCGAGATCTTTTGTTTATTTTTATCCATTGTAGTTCACAATTTCTACACAGAATTGCCCTGAACTCTAGACAAAGTGACACATAATTTTCTGTAATTTGTTTTAATTTTCAATTTAATTGCACTATCAACTTCATCTAGATTACATCTAGTCTTTTGCGAACTAAGTTAGTGTCGGCTTTCAATTTTGTCGGATGCACTAACAAAAATAAATATTGAACTTCAATTAAGAGCAATAAGACTTCATTGTTTAAACCTTTGAAATTGTTTACAGTTATGTTCCACTTGTCCCTTTCATAATAATGGTACGAGATTACGTGGTTGACGATAGAGCACGTTTGATCAAATGTAACTTGTTCATTCATGATTTAAGGAACCCTAAATTATGGCTATCAGGAAACACAAAACACTGGCAGAGAATTCCACTCCTTAACTGTAGGAAGGTACGCGCATTGAAAGTATTCCCAAAACGCTTAGTGCGTATGGGTGGTTTGTCCAGCATGTGGTGG
The DNA here is from genome assembly GCA_949775005.1 of Orthosia gothica. NCBI lineage: Eukaryota > Metazoa > Arthropoda > Insecta > Lepidoptera > Noctuidae > Orthosia > Orthosia gothica. The sequence goes on from OX459039.1 coordinate 19,372,447, forward strand.
TGGCGCATTGCCGTACATCAAGTAGTCCGATGGTGGAAAAGGCTTGGCGGAATTAAATTGTGCAATTCACAGAAATGTAACCGATAAAAACCAACAGGCTGGCTAGATTTTTAAGGTTCTGGAGCTTTTACTCGACTAGTGCATCATTGCCGATGATTGACTTGGCCCGTTTCTTACGGGACCTACAGTCTGGTGCAAAACCTAGCTATTTCAATCGTTCAGTCAGATTTCATGAATTTCCATACCTCTAATAGTTTCATCCAGATTTACGCATATTTTTCTTGTGCTGACAATCTGTGCTTTGGCGACATTATAATAATTTATACCAAGGCATACTAGCAAAACCGAAATTAGTGATATATGTAATACCAATGTATTGCGCTGGGAATGCATTACATTAAATGTGACCAAGCCGTTTTATTATAATATAAACTACTGTAGGGTTACACTTACAAGAATTGTATTATCGCCAGCCGTTACTTAAACCATAAAATACAAATCAATTTTCAAATATATAACTTTTTTATTTTAGTTAGTTTTTTTGCTCAAACTTCGTTATTTTTCATGTTTTCATGTAAAAAATACCAATGCGAACTCTTCAATAAATTCTGTCTGCTTCGACAAGTATCGCTCATTCGTTTTCTAATTTTTTGTTTCAATGAACTTGCCCTACACCAGGAATTACTTCAAAATTATGGGTGTGTTCACAAACAAATAAACTCACACTCACAAACAGCCAGATCTGGAACAACTATCTGTAGGCCATACAAATCTTTGTTCCGTGAGGAAATCGAACCCGCGACACGCAGCGCACCAGTCGATTGCTCAGCCAGCCGTGTCGTTAAAAGTCCTCTTCCAATAGACATGGTCCAGATCAATCATTTATCACCATTCATACAGAAGTAGAAGTTAATTCGATCTATGCTGAATATTATGAGAAGGAAGATACCCTACTCTGCAAGAGCATGCGAAGCGAACTCAAAAAAATTTGCTGCCAGCCTCGGATTTGATAGATTTTAATTTTACCAATAAATATCTAGGTAATTGCCCTTGGGTTGTTGTTTTTTAGGTTGTAGCTCTTCGTTACTCTGTCCATATCTTGGCCGGTCGAATACATGTGCAATATTCATAGTCTCAAATACATTCACTCTGACGTGAAAATGCACGGGAAGATGTCAAACATCTGACAAATTCAATACTTCATGATGTTCTCTATTTCGCCACGTCCATTTAGAGCCATGTCGGAGAATACAATGAGCTGACAGCTATCATAATTATGGATGTCTGCCACAGGCCTACAGTCAACTGGCATAGTCCGCGAATTGGACCAACCGCGAATTGGACATATTTTTGAACATTGGACCAATCGCGAATTGGACCAATCGCGCCTAAAGGGTGTGTTGGCGTCCGACAGCGGCCGAATGACTGACACGTCACCACGTCCCGCACAGCACGGCTAGGGGTGATTTTCATCAAAGATGTGCAAGGTAGCTAAGCGGTGCGAGTACCTATGAAACGTTGCGAAATTGTGAAAAGGTATTCCACTGAATAACCGTTTAACACATCCTCTGCTATTTCTATAAGTACTTACACCTAAGTAGCTCCGTTAGCCCTTTCCTCCAGTGCAGGAAAATGAAATGATGTCATTTGGTGGCATTTTTGTGGAGATACCTTGCACATCTCTGTTAGCATTTAGCAAGACCCCCTGTACGGGCTCCGTCTTAATTGTATTATGGTTAGATTAGGTTGAGGCCTATACTAAAATTGAGCCATACGCACTAAATCATATGGGAATATTTTTTTTGTGCGTACAGCTAAGGAATGGAAATCCCTGCCTGAGTTTGTGTTTCATGATAGCTGCAACCTAGGGGTCTTTAAGTCATGAGTGAATAGGTTACTTCTAGGCAAGCATGCCTTATCGTCGACGAAATCATCGCTTTCCAACAGGTGAGATACTGGTCAAGCGCTGGCCTATCAATAATTTAAAAGGAGAACACTTAGGTAAGGCCAAATCGTGCAGTTTCTTACACGTTCCTTAGTACGTACCTGTAGTTTTCATAGCTATTTCCAACGGAAACTATTTCACAATACATATTTTTATTCATTGTCCATAAAATATCCCACAGCTCTATATTGTTATTACTTATATTGAATCTAGCTGCAGTGCGAAATGGAAATGTTCAAGCAACCGTTGTATTTATTCGTCTTAATTTTATTTTGCATCTACTTCGTCAATGCTGTAAGTATAAAGATTTTTAATATATTACAAGCCTGAAATAGCTTTATCAAGTAAATATATTAAATAAAGTTAATCGTTATATTTACTATAGCGAATAATTTAATTGTTCTTGTTGATTAGATATTGACCAGTTGTTTTCGCGTTATTTTCCCCTTACCTTATTTTGTGGTGTGTGATCGCAATATACTACGGTGTGGCTGAAGATGTCACAGAAACATGTATCTCTCCCTACGACGAAAATGCCGTCGCCCTCGGTTTAAACGATACTTACTATCAAACCGCAACCATAGATAATATACCATGTACTTACAGAGTGTAGAAGTAGATACAGTTCTTTGAGACGTGTCCACCCGAATTCGCTTCATGTAACTCAATCCCTTTCTATCTCTGCAAGAAGCGCCAGAGTGCCATCCTCCCAGACCGTGAATCCTGAAAAGTTCTTTGGTGAAGAAAGTTTCAGGGCAATATTTCAGCATTTTTGCCCGGAATAAAATCCTTTCTATTAAGAACATTTAGTCAAGTCTCAAGCAGAAAAAAATATGTCAAAATTCGGTCTGTGGTCGGTCCTATAGTCTTAAAGTAGGTGCCTAGTAATTCGAAGACATGTGACATCCACCAACCCGCACAGGGCCCGCGTGGTGGGTAAAGGCCCATTCCCTCTCATCGAGAGGAGGCCTGTGTCCCAGCAGGGCGAACGTTAAAAGGCTGATTATGAGGTGCCTAGTTATAGACAGGAGATACAAGTAATCAACTTATTGAAGCCGAGCGTTTAGGTCTTCAATAAGTAAAAGGCACAATGCAGTTTGGTAAGATTCGCATCTAAATTTACTCTTGTGGTACTATTTTATAGAGTAACAGTACGGATTACGAGCACTGGGTGCGTTTGCGCTCGTTAAAGTGTTTTTTAGGAGTTAGATACTGTGCAATTCATACCGCTTTGATATCCAAGTGCTTATATAGACGGGCTGAATTTGAACTGCACGCCAGCTGTAAAAATGCAGTTTGGATGAAGTTCGCAGCATTGCAACTGCCTACTGTCTGCCTTAGAATTATAGTGCTTTTCTGCAAAAAAAAACACCGTTTAAATTAAATTAAGACAGCTCGTCATTCATACCACACAATAAAGTGAAATAACACTTCATGCGCACTCCTAAGTTTTCACGTTGAGGTGATTACAGAATGCATCGGCTGCTAGCCAACTGCACGTCCAATACAAACGGACGGCGCAGCCAGTTGGCAGTTTCGATGCAGTTATCTCAACGGCACAAAAACTGAGGTTCAGTTCAAATGCAGTCTGTTTATGACCTGCATCCTATTTGCGTAACCTGTTTGATGGCTCAAAGCAGTTCCACACGCTTTTATTTTGACAATTTAACAGTATTCATTGCGTGGCTCTGTCGAGTCGACGGATTTTTGAACATGTGAAGCCATAAACCATTGCCGTGGCTGAATTCTGGGCCAGACAAGAGACAGAAGCCAGAGAGAGTCTTTTTTTCATCGACGAGCTAAGAAAAAAAAAGAGTTATAAAAAAAGTTACGAATCTAGGCAGCTGGTTAGGAGAGAGTGTTTAAGTGGTTAAAAGTACTTCCAGGAAATTGGAATGTGTACGGCCTTGAGAGCCCCGTTTTTGGGCGCTACATGGCTTTTTGCATAGATCCTGTTTAATTTATTATTGTCACGTTGAGGATTACAACAATTAAATATTTCTTATTATTCAGGCACCTTGTCGGAAACCAGTCTATCCTGTCCACCATACATTGAAAACGGTAGTTTTGTTTTAAATGGGCCTGGGGAATATAAACTGGTGACGATGGAGAAGAATATGTTTTTTTCAAGGAAATAAACCTGACATTAATTAGAACATAATTAAATGTAGAGTTGAGGCTTTTCTTCTCCATTTCTCATCCAGTTTACGTACTCCAAGGATATTTATATTATTAACTTATACCTATGTATATTTTGTTACTTACCAGAGAGCAGTCCAGCTAGTTCAAATAGAAAAAGGAACCACCAACTGCCCAAAATTTTATTTTGAAAATTAAATCAAAATTTTGTAAATTCTTTAAATCGGATGATGTAAAACATGTTATAATTTATAAGGATAAAGTCAAAAAAGTTATGCACGACGCTGCAAATACTCCAATAGTTCAACGATTTAAAGGGCTCATAAATAAATGGTTCGGCTTCTCATGTTAAGGGCGGGTGCTGAAATAGGTGAATAAATAAAGTAGGTAATAGATAATTATTCCATAAATTAACAGCTATGGAGTTTTTAACATAAAACCTACCCCGTCCGCTGTTAGATGCCTGGTTGACATTGCTGGTGTATTACGGATTTAATTAATTATTAAAGCGCTAAAGTATTTGCTTCCAGAACTTAATCTATTATGTATGCATTTAGTCTATATGTAACAATTTGAAACAGTTTGAAATCCCAACAGAATATTTTTTCCAGTGTTCCATATGCGGTGCCCATGGATCACACGCGGACGACCCGAAAAGTAAAATTCTGAAGCTCATGTTGCCTAAAAGGAGATATTTGTATCGCATGCAAAATCCCAATTCACCATATTAATGTTATAAAATACGTCAAGTAACAGTTTCAGTGCATCAGCATACCCTCAACATTACAGACAACACAGCCATGCAACTCGTAGTAATTAATGTTTTACATCTGGCAGGCGCGCCGGATGCCTTATCGAACCACAAATAGAAAGTCCGATTCCCGGTCCATGAAGTTGGCAGAAAAAACTAAAAAGGCAAATCAGAAAATAGCATCGATCTTGAATCAGTTAAACGCTACCCATCTACAAAACAAAGAATACTACAACAGCCTAGTGCAGAAACTAAACAAAACATTTCACGCCACCCCAGCTGTCGTGAGAAGATCTTGTTCTAGATGTAAACATTCATAAAATTTACTCACGAATTCGAAGTTTTATTTTAACCCCGTGTCAATTTGCCTAATAGTCCTTTCCCTTATTAGGGAAATCTAATAGAGTAGGCCATTCGATTAGCGGAACTATGAAAGTTGTAGAATGTAAGAATAGAAATCATGTTCGCAATATTTAATACTAATAATGAAATAATATGTTAAATCTATCAGGCGCCACGTATGGCTCACCATAAAGAACAGGAGTTCAAGCGGCCTCCGGTGGTGGTTCTGCCGCCTTTACCAAGACTGACTCCACTACTAGCAACTGTCACTACCACTGTCGAGCCCTTAGCAAAGGAAATAGAAGCGATTTTGTCCCAGTTACGAGTAAATGGCAGCGACTTTTTCAATGATACTAAGAGTTACGATCTACTGCTGAGCCTTCTGAAAAGTGACTTCCCTATCACCACAATGCCGACAGAAACACGTGGTTATACTGCTTTTGTCTAAAAATCAATCTTAACTGAATCATTTTTGAGTTTTATTTCTTTTAAACTTTTACTATCCTTTTTTTATACGTATTCCTGGAGGAGCTTAGGATGCTCACGAAATAGTTCAACCTGATCGCATTCACTCGTTCAGATACAAGGCCAGACCATAAAATAGAATAACCTTGATTCGCAAGTTTACCGTACTTTTTTTTAAAGGCATATTATAATGTGCCATGTCCTCGAAAAGAGCGGTTTTCCAAGCAGCCAAACTGTGCGGAAAGTGTCACTTTTTTTCACTAGTGCTTTTTACTTTCCTGTATTTTTTTAATTTTTAACTTCAACGTCAGCCCGACGCATAGAGTTTTTATTAATTGAGAAATTTAAAAAAAAATAGTTATGTACAGATTATCATTCATTTAAAAGGTAAAATAAAAGTAATACTTTATTTTAGGCGTTTTTTATTACTCTAGATTTAGATTTTGATCAATAAATTAATTTTAAATAATCATTAAGTATGTTTGGCAGAACGTATATTTTGCTCGTGCCTTATTGCGTTACGATGTGACAGCTATTCGCACATGCGCAGTAGATATGCCCGAGGAACTATTAGTTAATCTGTGGATATGCTGAACGCGCTTGAATAAGCCCGCCATTTTATTAATTTTATTTTATTAATTTATTTATTTCCTCGCACAATGCATAGTAAAATGTTCTATGATACACGTACGTAAGATGATTTCCGACTCGTGTCGATTTATCCACTCACTCGCTTCGCTCGCTCGTGAATAAAAATGCCACTCATCGGCAATCACCTACCTTCCGCACTTGTAGCATAAATAACTATTACAATGCAATGTCCTCGAAAAGAGCCTTTTCCAAGCAGCCAAACTGTGCGGAAAGTGTCACTTTTTTTCACTAGTGCTTTTTACTTTCCCTTTTTTTTATTTTTAACTCCAACGTCAGCATGACGCATAGAGTTTTTATTATTCGAGAAAAGTTTTAAAAATTAGTTATGTACAGATTATCATTCATATAAAAGGTAGAATGAAACTAATACTTCATTTTAGGCGTTTTTAATTACTCTAGATTTAGATTTTGATCAATAAATTAATTTTAAATATTAATTAAATATGTTTGGCAGAACGTATATATTTTGCTCGTGCCTTATTGCGTTACGATGTGACAGCTATTTGCATATGCGCAGTAGATATGCCCGAGGAACTATTAGTTAATCTGTGGATATGCTGAACGCGCTTGAATAAGCCCGCCATTTTATTAATTTTATTTTATTAATTTATTTATTTCCTCGCACAATGCATAGTAAAATGTTATATGATACACGTACGTAAGATGATTTCCGACTCGTGTCGATTTATCCACTCACTCGCTTCGCTCGCTCGTGAATAAAAATGCCACTCATCGGCAATCACCTACCTTCCGCACTTGTAGCATAAATAACTATTACAATGCAATGTCCTCGAAAAGAGCCTTTTCCAAGCAGCCAAACTGTGCGGAAAGTGTCACTTTTTTTCACTAGTGCTTTTTACTTTCCCTTTTTTTTATTTTTAACTCCAACGTCAGCATGACGCATAGAGTTTTTATTATTCGAGAAAAGTTTTAAAAATTAGTTATGTACAGATTATCATTCATATTAAAGGTAGAATAAAACTAATACTTCATTTTAGGCGTTTTTAATTACTCTAGATTTAGATTTTGATCAATAAATTAATTTTAAATATTAATTAAATATGTTTGGCAGAACGTATATATTTTGCTCGTGCCTTATTGCGTTACGATGTGACAGCTATTTGCATATGCGCAGTAGATATGCCCGAGGAACTATTAGTTAATCTGTGGATATGCTGAGCGCGCTTGAATAAGCCCGCCATTTTATTAATTTGTTGCTTGGTTCCGATATTTTTTTTATTTCCTCGCACAATGCATAGTAAAATGTTGTATGATACACATACGTAAGATGATTCTCGACTCGTGTCGGTCGATTTATTCACTCACTCGCTCGTGAATAAAAATGCCACTCATCGGTAATCACCTACCTTCCGCACTTGTAGCATAAATAACTATTCTTGTTCTGTATCTAGCAAAGTGATTTTCAAGCAAACTTGTTATAACGGCATTATTTTATATAATTAGATTTTCTCTTTCAATTAAACTTTTCCTTTTGCTATGACTTCTCCAAATTACTTAATGTTTTACCGTATATATTTTATCACTCAGGCAGTTGTCCAGGGAGTAGTTCAACCTTCAAATAGTACAGAAACACCACCTGACGTATTCAAGCACAAAATAGTTTATACAGTAAAGAAAGGAATACACAAAGCTGAGAATGTAGTGAAACAAGTACTAGATTATATATTTGAATTTAAAATATGGAAGGAGGCTAAGAAAATTTCACAATGATATTATAGACATGCTCAATAAACATGAAGAAAATTCACGACGTTATCCAGAAGCAAGACGAAGAATGCATGCACCAAATCCCTAACGGTTTTGGCCAAATCTGATTGACGGGCAATCTTCTCCAAGACTGCTGTGAATAGGTGGGTCGTGCATACATCAGAAGAAAGCGAAAAAAAAAAGATCAAAACACAAATTTACTAGTAAACTGAGCCCATGAAAAAAAACGTGCAGATGCATAAATGCGAAGATGGATAACAAGATAAGCTGCTGAACGAAACCTATGGAGACAGTTAGAGGAGGCCTTTGCAAACAAAAAGGGTTGATGATTCCGAAAATAACTAACTAAACTTCACTACAGTATAAACTATTGTAAAATGAAACTTTGAATATTTAGAATAAAATATTTGTATAATGTTTTATTGTTACCATGTCATAATAAAGTAATTGTTGTTATTATATATACATAGTTCAAATTCAAGTTATATCCTTTTCAGACAAACCTGTGATAACAAATAATATGATGTACCTACTTACTTATCATTTATTCGGTCAATTATGCTTTTCTTTCACTATAACTTCTCCAGTTAGATTAATCCGATGATGTTCATTATTCATTGTGTATATTTACCTTCTATATTTTTATCACTCAGGAAGACACAAAAACTGGCACGTGTAAGTACGGAATAATTTGTACAATAATGGACGGAATAAACAAAGCTACTAATGCCGTTAAACAAGGAGGATATACAGCATGGAAAGAGACTAAGAAGCTAACTGATGACTTAACAAGTGACGTCAATACGGTGTTCGGAATTTCAGAAAATCGTGAATGCCAAACAACTACGACACCTGAACCACATAGTTTTAAAATCAATTTTAGAAATATCGGTCGTAGGAGTTCATTGTATAAATAAGTATCTACTTAAAACTTTGATTACTCTCTAGGGTCTAGACAAGTGGCATGCGATGTCAGCGAAGGCGATAGTCGAAATGTCAAAATGTAAAGGATTGATCACGTGATATTTCGATATCGCTTAAATTGTCAATCCCATAAAATTTTCCTTTTTTTAATCGACACGCTTTCAATAATAGAATCTCACTTGTCTAGGGCCTCGATCTTCTATTTAACGCGCTTATGTAATAATGTGTTTATCAGTCTATGTAGGTATGTATGTAGTTATGTATGTAGTTATGTATGTATGTATGTTTGTTCCTATATGGCGTTCCAGAAACCAAACGCTTTGGCCGATTTCGATGATTCATACGTGAATCGATTCGTCTTAACCCTTCGAGTGTCATAGGCTACATTAAAATTGGACAATAGAAAAATGGCGGATTTTAGGCACCATATTATGGGGACCCAAATTTTCCAAACCCACTTATATGTTTAAATGTATCTAATTCGAAAAAAAAAAACCTATCTAAGAAGTTATAAATAAAAAAAGTTAAATCAAAAAATCAAAAAAACCCGACTGCTAAATAAGTGAACTAAAAAGTCGTAAACAAGGGAAAAATCATGCTGTGCAGGAGGAGGATACATCTGGTTTTGGTCAGCCAGCTCGCGTGTATGTATCCTCCTCCTGCACAGCATGATTTTTCCCTTGTTTACGACTTTTTAGTTCACTTATTTAGCAGTCGGGTTTATTTGATTTTTTGATTTAAACTTTTTTTTTTTAATTTTTATGTGCTATTTTTTGTTTAAGTAATTTAGGTAATGATTTTACTGTATTGTTATTTTCATAATTAAAACTCTCGAAATAAATGCCTGAGACTTTTTATTAATTTGTGTTCAGATAAGTGATGTTTTAAAAAGACCAAATATTTGAATGCCATCACTAAATGGCGTAATGTGTACTTGGACTTTATTTGAAACATATCTTGAACTTACCATATTATACTCAAATATAAGATTTTGATTTGACTTGCTATAACTACGAACGAAAATATATGAAATATAAGCAAAACTATCACTGAAAGTGGAATAAGTGTAACTTTTTATTGTAACCATTTTTGAATTTAGTCTTAATGTTGTTATTATTATATCTAGATAAATCATTTTAAAGCAATCCTGTAATAACATTAATCGACTGGTTCATTAATTAATAAGTTTATGTGTTAAAATTAAGAAGTGCAAAGTAAATAAAAAAACTGAATAACGATGGACTATCAGTTTTAGTCAAAGATTGGCTATAAAAATATGTTATTGGTATACTTTCCCAGGTGCCTCCGTGCCTCGGAAAACACGTTAAGCTGTTGGCAGCTGTTGGTCTCAGCTGTCATTTGAAGATCTTTGACAGTCGTTACGGCTAGTCAGAAGCTTCCCAAAAAGCAAAATACGGTTTTATAATTATCCCAAGACCATCCCAAGGCCAGACTTTAAGGGATTTATAAGCGTTTATAAGTCCGGAAAAGGCCCCCCCTTTATAAGTATATTTGCACTTTTAATTTTTTTTATAATGGTCTGTTGAAATGCCAATTACGCTAAAAGTAATCGTACAGTAAAATCACGTTAATCCAAATACTCCTGTTAAGTGTCTTACAGAAAAAAATGAGCTTAAAACGCTCTCAGCAATGCTTTTTTAAGTTTATACACACATACATAAAGAATCGTACCAGTATCTTTACATTTTTTTTTTCTTTTTTATAAAATCTATTTAAAATAGTTTAGCTAACTTGTTACGTAAAATTATGTACATTGATCCTAGGGAGGAGCGGAACCACCCAATACAAGCATAACTACATGCTTCCTGGGTAGTTCTAGCCACTGATTAATGTTGTAAAAAAACCGTTAAAGAAATAAACTATTTTTTTTTATTTTTTTTTTTATTTTTTTTTATAGCTGATCAGTCGTGAAACGCAATCGAAGTGTTTGTTCAGTGGATTTTTAAAACAATTTTTAAGGTAACTAATGTGAATTCTAATAAAGTATTTCAGAGTAGTAAGTTGAATCATACATTAATAGGACTCCGCTTGCGGCTTCGTTTGCGTGTTTTCGTATTTTATCCTACATGTGACTTTCTTATATGCAGTTAGGGTATGCAACCAAAAATAAGCTATTGTTAAATCATTAAATACTGGGGTATCGTAGATATCTAGGGTTTATCAATGTGGGACGATTTCTTTATTTGACTTAAATAATAATACATTTTAGGCTACCGCCACAAAGTAAAATCCTTGCCTAAAAACTAAATAACCCCTTTTTGCTCCGTTGAGAGCTGAGTTATTCATTAGTTTCTTTTCCTTTTTATTTTTCGTTTCTGTTAGTCAGTAAGATTCCTTAAAAAAAAATACTCCTTAACCCTATCCACATAGGGTTAGTTATAAAACAACATTTGAGGTCAATTTTGATTATTTATTTTATCCCCAAGGCATAGGGAGGAAACATCCCTATGCCTTGGGGATAAAATAGGAGTAAAAGAATTGTAATTCTATTTGGTCCGTCTGTGAAGTTATCAAATAATATTGGACCCGTTTTTTTGCTTTATCGAGTAAATAAAAACTGACAAAGATAAAACGCATCAAAGTCCAGAGTGCTTGTGATGTCACTTTGTCAATATAAAGTGTAGCACACCGTGACGCCACACGATATTTCAAAGCACTGTATCGTCGTAATTTTTTGTTTACGTGGGAAAAGAACAAATACGTGTCCAATATTTTTAGGTTATCTAACTGACGGACTAAATATATATTTTTTGCCAACTACCCTATTAGATTTTTCATACAAACAAATTGTCCCCTTTTCATCCCCTTAAATCTGGCTGCGGGATTCCGGTGAATGCGAAACGCACAGGACCGATCACTGTGGCCACTTTTGAGGAAGGCCTTTGTCCAGCAGTAAACGTTTTTTGGCTGAAATTATGATGATAATGAAAGGTTGAATTACCGAAAATTCCTTGTTAGTGCTCCCCTAGACCACTGAATACAAAAAGGAAACACTATGCATTTAGATTCTTAGCAAACTTTAACACCCGCTAACAAATCGTATTTTGGGGTTAGTTCCGAAAAACTTATAAAGACAACCTTTAATGTTTACTTAGGTTGGTATTTATGTTAAGCTTCAAGTTTATTAACCCAAGACATAATTCTACAAAAAACTTATCACACCCTAAATCGTCTTTTGGGAATTGTTTCGAAAAACTAATAATCACAACCTTTCTTGTTTACGTATGTTGGTATTTTTGTCAAGTTTATTAACTAAAGTAATAAGATTCTTCAAAAAAACTTTAACACCCCCTAAATCGTCTTTTCGGGGTAATTTTGAAAACCCATAATAACAACCATTATTATTTATTTAGATTCCTAGTCATGCCAAGTTTCAAGTTTATTAATCCAAGAAAACAGAATCTGCCTTACAAACTTCAACAACCACTGAAACATCTTTTGTGTTAGTTTAGAAAAACTAATAATAAGAGCTGTTATAATTTACTTAAATTACTATTTGTGCCAAGTTAAAAGTATTTTAGCCTAAGTAAAAGTAGTATTCAAGCCGAAATTAGATTTTTCATACCAAAAATCCATTCTTAGAGCTCTCTTACGTTACTTGAGAAATCTTGCCGCCAAATTCATGTACCTAGGCCAAGCGGTTTTGGATGTGCGTTGATCGATCAATCAGTCTGCCAGTCAGACAGTCAGTTCCTTCTTTTATATTCTATTATTAATATGTTATTGAATTACTTTTTTTAGCGTACTATTACGTAATGGAAAATTAATTTTGAAATCTATCACGTTTTTGGTTAAAAATTTAACGCGCCTCTTCAAATTTGTTTTTTTTTTACATATTAATATTTAGCAAATTATACAAGGCAGCTGTCACTTTCGCAGTTGGTAGTTTTGAACTTCGTTATAGTGCTATAATAGAGATACTTGGTTTTATAACGGCATGCGTTAAAACCAAAGAACCGCAATGTTCTTGCCAAATGAAGGGTTCAGCAATACTCCTGGTATTGGTAGATGTTGTCTTATATGCGCTTATAAGTCTAAGTAATCGAAGTAATTACTACTCAGTGTATACACTCCTGGTATTGGCTCTTATAGATTATAATCGGCCTGCAGATGTTCTCTTATAAGCGGTTATAACTCCACATTATATATACTTCTGGTATTGGCTGTTATAGAAGTCATAAGATTACAAAGGCCCGCAGATGTTCTCCTATAAGCGTTTATAAGTCTAATTAAACGGAGTAATTACTCATAAGTGCAATTACTCTTGGTGTATGCTTTTATAAGTCTTAGCCCTATCATGGCCAGGAAATACGGTTACAAGTTATAGTAGTAAATGTACTTATGTTAAAACAGCATTAATTTATGCTGTTAAAAGCGCAGAACAAATATTGTTATCATAATCTGAGCTCCATAAGTTAAAATAGCCTAGAAAGTATGTGTTCCAGGATAATTTAGCTAGTTGGGTTGAGATCTGACACCAGTCTTGCCGAGGGGTATCGCGTTACTCAGTTACTGGGTTGTGAAGGTCAGATTGGCAGTTACTCCATGCAAAACACGAGTACTCAGTTGAATTCAGTTCGACTGGAAGCCGACCCTAACATAATTGGGAAAAGGCTAGGTAGATGGATTGATTGGTATATAATACAATTCATCATCAAACCAATCCAAAATCAGTTTAAACAGTTTTGCACCCACTCTGACAAGAAACAGCAAAACAAACTTATATGAATTTGTTTTCGTATCATAGTCACTTTTAAAGTCCTGGCAATATCTTGGTCGGATCGTTCATGTGAATTAGAGTCTAAAGTGGTCTTTTGAGGAAACAACACGCAAATTTGTGTGGATTTGTCCTGTCAGTGCACGCATTTATCAATGATCGTGTAATGCAACTTAGAACCTAAGGAGCTCAACAAACAATACATAATAACATATGCTTCAGGTGCATGCTGCCCATTCTTGACCAGAAGCAGAACTGATGTGCCAGTTCTAGAAATGCTGTTAACACATAAAAGGTTTTATAATTTTGGACGATGCTACAAATCAGCATCAGGGACTGACTATCACTGTGGCTGCTTGCCATGTTAGGTACATCGCAATAAGTTAAAATCGAGGTATTTAGGATTCCCCGGCAAGCTTACCTTATTTCACTCAAAAACGCAGAAACTTTTATAGATAGTCTCCTTTGTAGTTCTTTGTCCTTCTCCGTGTCTATGCTTAGTTCATGCCGTCTATATGTAATTTTGACAGAATTGCAATAATTAAACAACTTTTTTTTTATAAAATTATAAATTCATGATATTTAAAAATAATAAAACGTTAATCTGCAAAAATGAGTGTGAACGAGACTCGCCCGTATTTTATCATGATAAGAAAAGAAGAGGAAAAGGGAGAAAGGTTTGCGAGGATCAACATGGAATTGAAACACCGTCCTATTGCGGAGTCTATGAATCCTTTTACTAAGAAGAATGTGTATACTCAAACCTACCCTCCCGAAGTGATCCCGGCTGCACCCAGGCAAGGTTGCTGCTTTTACTGCACCTAAGAGAAGATGACCCAAGCAGCTGCCAAACTGACGCAAAATGTGAACTCAGAAACAAGTACAAAGCGACCACTCGTTGATTTAATGTGCATCTTCTGGGCCAAGTGCTTCGGCAACGTTCTCGGATCATCAATGAGGCTAATCTGCTGTCATAAGATATCTTCGAACGTATATCTGTTCATGCTACAAATTTACCAGTTTTTTTTCGATTATTTGGGTCTGGAATTGAGAGATTTGGAAGTGTTTAGGCCCAGTACGGTATTAAAAAAGATGTCTATATCTGTTACCCCTGGGATAAATGATTCAAGTTAATAAAATTCGTATTTGGTAGAATTTTATTGGATTTTTTATCAACTTTGCTTCCTATCTGACTGGTAAACTGGTCAACGGATATAGTTATCCACAGCCTTTTGTTCTGATATCTGAGACCCACGATATAATTCCTTACCTCTCTGATATATCATTTCTTTCTGTTGAAAATATTGACATGTGAAGAGATACGAATCAACTATCTTGCTCATCGAAAGATAGTGATATTTTGATAAAATTCTAGTTGCTATAGTATCCCCTGCATCAATTTCAGAGTTCATTATGTAATGAGATCAGAATTAAGTGCTCAAATTATCTCTGAAAACATGAAGTGTCAAACTATTTCATAGGCTCCAGTATCTTCAAAATTGAAAAGGTGGAATTGAATCGCCGCGCAATAGGGGAAGCCTATGTCCAGCAGTGGAAGTCTTTCGACTGAAATTATTAGTAGAATATAAAGAGAAACCTCTTAGATAATATCTACATTAGTTGCGTGCTGACCGCTTCGTGATTTGGTGAAGATGGCGTGAGAACCGACTGGATATGGACACGACAAGTCACTGCGACGATGGTTGGAGGAAACATAGGTTGAACCACTGGTCAGATGTGTGGAGCACCCATATGTACTTGGCTGTATATTCAAATTTGTGCGTATAATGCCTTTGCTAGGCAGATTGATAATGCAAAGATTAATATTTGCAGTAAAGGCCCATCTAGTGGGATCAGCTTCAGTCTAATTGGATACTAAGTGAGCTGAGTACCCATGTTTTGAAGAAACGGTTGACTATCTGACTTCCACAGACCAGTAATTGAGCGATACCGTATCCGTCGGCAAGAGCGATATAATAGAATAGAATATATTTTATTGTACACCATAAAAGTAACACATCTCTTTTATAAGAAAACCCAGGTACAAAGGCGCTGACAGCGATATCTACCAGACAACCTTCGGATTGACTAAAATAATTTAGAATGAAAAAGGGAAGTCTGCGGTGTACTGCTATTGCATTTAAACATAATACTTGGGTGACCGTACTCTGCTCGGGTGAAAATAGAGAAAACGACGTTTTCCAAAAATTAAACCTAGCTAGATCGATTTGTCGCCCGCGAAACGCCCTCCATACTAAATTTCATGAAAATCGTTGGAGCCATTTCCGAGATTCAGATTGTATATATTTACATATATATGTTACGGCTAATACCCGAAGTGCGGCTACACCTAGTTTAAGCCAGTTAGAACTAGGTGTAGCCACTTACTCTTGGTTAAACCTAGTACGAGCCGATTGTTTTCGGGTAAAACTAGGTCTAGCCTTCATCATGCCGGCTACAACTAGGTCCAGCCATTCCCTGTTGGATAAAACTAGGTCTATCCGATATCATTCCGGCTAGAACTAGGTCGACGTAGCCCCGCTGCGCGGGGCTCCTATTTCTGTCTGCAGGGTCAAAAGTAACCTAACACGAACGAGATGACGGGAGCTGAAGTGAGCGAGCAAAGCGAGCGAACTAACCTGTCCGTGTCGGGGTGCCCTAAGTTCCCGAGCTCGCTTCGCTCGCTCTTGGACTGAAGTTTTATCCAACAGGGAATGGCTGGACCTAGTTGTAGCCGGCATGATGAAGGCTAGACCTAGTTTTACCCGAAAACAATCGGCTCGTACTAGGTTTAACCAAGAGTAAGTGGCTGGACCTAGTTCTAACCGGCTAAAACTAGGTGTAGCCGCACTTCGGGTATTAGCCGTAACATATACAATAATTGCTCGTTTAAAGGTATTAGATATATACAAAACTCGATTAGTGATGTTCTGGTAGTCAGATTATCTCGCTTCTCACTACCCGTAAAGATTGCAACGAATGAGAGCCGGGACCAACGCTTTATTATCACGTGCTATCGGGGCCACGTTCTCTCAGCAAACGTTGCTTACACTTATAGTAGATCGACCCGTGAGGCTGATATAATTTAGCCACGACGAGCTTATCAAATTTTTCATGTTTCGCTGCCAGCAAATATATTATCTAGCAATTCTGCCTATTGGTGTCATAGGAGCAGACTGGTATCTCGAAATCAGTTATCATAGTTCGTCATTTGATTTCCATCACGAATACGATGTTGAATTCTTTCGCTGTTCTATTAAATTACAAGTCATGCTACAACGGCAGCTACGTCATTTCTAGTGTTTTATCCGAGTCATGGGATATGACAAAAAATCGTCTGAATATATTCCGACATCGACATACGCCTCCATCATCCACTTATGACATCACGATCTAAAATGGATGGAAATAATTACGGTCTAGTGATGCCATTGCGTTTTCCATTGTTGTAGAACAAGTATTTTTTTGCTCAGATGGCTACGTTTGTTTCAATATAATCAGTGATTGTTGAAAAAGGATCTCTAGATGTCTTATGTGTATAAATTGCTCGTCTTTATTCCTCTAGAAAACTCAGAATTTATTAAGTAATCACGACAGTAGTTTGTGTGTTTTTACATAATTATTGTGTCAATACAAAGTGCGCGTAAGCAAACTTTTGTTAAAAGATTGTTCAGCAAGATGCTACTTTATATCTAATGAATTCATTTGCAATCGCTGTGACTCTTAGGTCTTGACGTTAGAGTCTACAATGGCGTGATCTTTTAGAATCTCTCAGGTTTGCATCATCATCCTACTATAAACACACCGGTAGAAGGTATCGGTACGTATATATAGTTATCGTGTGTTATCGTGTTATCAAACTGCAGTGCAGGCTGTTGGCAATTATGTTGTGATTTACATGGTTTAAAATAATAATTGTAACACAATGGAGTTAGAAGAAATAGTGGAAGATAGAAACCTACTGGATAACAGCAGAAAAACAAAGGTATGTAAGTCAGAAACTGCAATTTTATACGAAAACGTCGTTCTTGAAAACAAAGAGGTTATACTTACGGACTTATGGACTGATATTGAAATTTATTAGTGAAAATCGATTTGAAAAGGGATATAATGTAAAATGTACAGTTTTATTAAATAAATTCGTTACGTATAAGTTGGAATTACTAATTATTTTGCCGGGAGGATGGAGGTTAGTTTTTAAACTGTGAGTCTTTTGTGACAAGGTCATAGTGTCTGGCCATGGGTGCAGGTTTAAAGTTGCTAAACTGCCTAAATCGATGTCACATCGTGATGAGACCGTTTACTTGTTATATTGTAAAACGTAGTATTTATTTCGATAATGGGGTTACCATCTGATAGCGGTGGCCTTGCACTAACTGATTATTGGAACAGAAAATCTTTTTTACCTTTGTATGAATCCTTTTGGCCGTGGCTTCTTCCGCATGAAAATCTAATATTATTCCATGGGATTTTAACGACTACCCATAAGCATAGCAGCATAATGCTCTGCATAATGTTCTGTTAGAGGGACTGCGCTGATACATCACGCAGGCCCAGTGCGGGTTGGTGGATGTCAAATATATACCATTTTTTGTTTCTAGGACATACTGGGACTGGTTTCCTCGCATACGATAGTAGGTAACCCGACAATAAAAAAACTCTATGTCAAAATTCTGGCCAAGGTCAACCCGTGATCAAAATCTACTCATCCATTGAGCCTTGATTGATTTTCAAGCCTCTAAACAAACAAGAAACAATGAAAAAGACTTACTTACTTACTTACGCGTTTATAATATAGTAGGATATTCTATAAAATAAAATCATCTCAGTCTGTAATAAAAGTTACGGACCGTTTCATTTATGGTAGAATTATGGCTAAATCTTTGCTTTATGCGTTTGATATTTTTATATGCTTCTGTGACATTTTCAATAGTAAGTATGATTGAGGATAGATCGGTCATTAAAATGCAGGTAAACGCTTGTTTTATGTGTACCTACAAGGAAGCCATTCTATGTATTCGTACCTACCAAGCCACGAAACCACAATAAGGAATAATTGCATGGACCGTAATGTCATTAGGAAGTTTTTGCTAGCCTGTTCCGTCCAATGGTTCATCTCGTATCTTCTATAAATGCATAATTAGGTAAAATGACTTTATTGAAATAAATGTTGTAGTATGGAATGGTGCCCAAAAGGCTTTGAACAATAAATAATAAAATCACTTACCTATGACAAACTCATCACAAAATCACATCTGAAGTTAGCTCCTTTATAAATCGACATAAAAATATAGTAACCACAGTAGGTAACAAATTGGTAGGTGAAAGCCTGATAGCGAACAATGCTGCTACCTACACAGAAAGGGTAGATGTATGGTTCGAAATACCAGGTTTTGCATGCCCTACCTAAATTCCAAAGGCTATAATGTTTTCTATTAAGCTATTTATATTGCGTAGTTACTGAAATAATATGCTATTCATCGCTGGTTTGCTAAGATATTTATAAAAGGTACTAGTTTCTGCCCGCGTGAAAATTGTTTTCATAAACCAAGGGAGCATTATACCGAGATGAAAAGTAGCTTATGTGCTATTCCAGACTATAATCTATCTCTGTGCCAAATTTCATCCAGATCCGTTCAGCCGTTTTGGCATACATCAAAACTTTCACATTTTTAATATTAGTAAGATGCCATGATGCAAAAATCAGGAAATTCGAAGACTTGTGAAATCCACGGACCCACACTTGGCCCATGTGGTGGATTAAGGCCCATTACCGCTCTCACAGAGAGGAGGCCTGTGTCCCAGCTGTGGGACGCCTTGGTCGATTTCTTACCAGTTAAACCTTATTTTACTAGATGATGGTGATGATGATGACCTTGATGGCCAAGGCGAACAATTTCTACTTGGTCCTAGCATTTTGCAACCGACGGCCATATCTCAGGCTGCCTGCTAGACCTAATAAGATGTATCGTGCTACGCAGTTACGGGGTTGTGAAGATCAAATAGGCAGTTGCTCCATGTAAAATATAGCAAACAAAAAAGAAAAGAAGCTGAATCCATTTACACTGGAAGCTGCACCCAACATAACCGAGATATGGCTAAGCAAGCAGACAAATCGATTGCCACGACCAAGAAATTCTCCATTTTTATAAGCAGACTGCACGGACCATAACCTGATGAGTACCATGATAGGTCTTTCAGCCATGTCATAAACTCATAGTTATAATGCCAGCCTGTTACACAAAAAGAAACAAAATTTCACCCAGCTCCATCTTTCCGAGGTGTAACCGTGTCGAGAACGGATCATCTTGAGCTTCTTGGCATAACGTTGCCATTAACACTCAATTTTCGCCCAAACATTGTGGCAAGGGCTTAGCTGACTGCCAAAAAGTTGGGGATTCTTGCGAAGGTAGGACGGTACTTCACGCCAGCTCAAGTTGTATCAAGCGCAAGTTCGGTCATGCATGGAGTACTGTTCTCATGTTTGGGACGGCTCTGCCAAATACCAGCTTGCTGCACTAGAGTCGATCGAAAAAGTATATACGCACTAAACGTTTTGGAAATGCTTGCATTATGCGTACAGCTAAGCAGTGGATTGTCCTGCCCGAGTCTGAGCCTTTCCGATACTTACAACCTAGGGATCCTTAAGTCAAGAGCGAATAGGTTACTTCTAGGCAAGCGTGCTTCATCGTCGACCACACCATCGCTTACCATCAGGTGAGATAGTGGTCAAGCGCGAACTTAGCTATAAAAAAGCCCCAGCATTAATCACCACGCTTTCTCAATGCGGGTTAGCAATTTTTTTTTTTTTTTTTTTTTTTAAAACGTTGCCCCACACTAGGAATTTCTTCCTGTATCGTGGGTGCGTTTACAAACATATAAACTCACATACACAACACCCAGAGCCGGAACAACTATCTGTAGGTTATACAAATATTTGTTCCGTGCGGGAATCGAACCCGCGACACGCAGCGCAGCAGTCAATCACTCAACCACTGCGCCAACCGTGCGCAATTTCGAACTAATCTTACTAATATTATAAATGCGAAAGTTTTGATGGATGGATGGATGTATGTTTGTTACTCACGTTTGTTATAATCACGCTAGAACGTCTGAACGAATCTGGATGAAATATAGGGTAGGTATAACGTTCCCTTGGGATTATAAAACACTTTTCACGCGGGCGAAACCGCCGGCAGAAGCTAGTATTAACTATGTATAAGCCGGGTTTCCTCACGATGTTTTCCTTCATCGTTGTCAGCAATGTCCAAGTTAAATCTAGAAAGTACCTACATATGAATTGAAAACCCACATTGCTACGTAACAGGATTTGAATCCACGACCGAGAGGCAAGGTCTTAGCCACCGGGCCACCACGACACTCAACTCATAGTTAGTCAGCAAAATTCATTAGAAGTTCAGTCAGTCCGTCAGTCTGTCAGTCTGAGAACGGTAGGTATAAGGGTCAAGTTTCCCTAGCAAAAACTTCTGCATTGTTACGGAACGACGGCCACCCGTGGATCTTTTAGATAGTAAGAGTATTAATAGATATTCCCAAATTTCTCCACGAAGAATAAAAATGAGACCGTTTTGTACATATGTGTATAAAGAATTTTACGGCCGATAGTTTGGCTTTGGTTGGGCCTTTAATCAGTATGGGGAAGTATGCAAGTGCGCACATTCCAATGGTTCGTTAATTAATGTAGGTTTCAATCTATCCAAACTATCGAACGATAACAACTGAGACTTTGATTAGGTACGGTATTAGAGTGCCACCCTGGAGACCCAATGCAAAACAGTATCGGACGATAATTTGAGTACTAAGGACCACCGATATAAATCTAACTAGATGACGCGCTTGTATGTAGATACTTCGCGTGTCAAAAACGGAGTAAAATTACGATCAATGATCATAATTTGAGCTTCTCTTAACGGCACTAGAAATCCACCAAAAACTGCCAAATTGGACTTTAAAGACTGTATAGCAAAAATTAACCGAGGCATTGGCAATGTTTTCTTTCATTGGTAAATTTGTTTTTAAATTGTGTGTGAATAAGTGGCACGCTTTCATGCAGATGGAGGGACTTGCGTCATCTAGTTAGATTTATGTCTGTGCTAAGGACCCATTCAACCAAGGTATCTACTATTTTGATAATTGATTTTCCAAATGTTAACTATTTCATTGATCTGTCTAGCCTTTGCCTATGTTGGGGTCGGCTTCCAGTCTAACTGGAAGCAGCTGAGTATCAGTATTTTACTTGGATCAACTGCCTATATATCAACCTAAGCTACTCGTGGAGCTCAGGTAGTTACTGGGTTGTCCCAGTAATTAACACGACACCCCTTGAAAAGAAGATTTTTAGGGCTTCTGTCAACCATAAAGACTGTTATTATAGATTTTTAAACGACAACCGTGGTCAACAGCTTAATGCACTTGCCGAGCACGGAGGTGTCTTAGTTCGTAATGGTCTCTCATCCACGTATCGACCTCGAAGTTTCACCCATACCACAGAAGTCGTTAGCACATAAATGGGCGTATGTAGCATTTGCTACACTAAACGATGATTATGTAAGATGATAACCATATGGTTATCGTTTCAGCCGAAAGACGTTCACTGCTGAGCATAGGCCTTACCCAAGTATCGCCACATTGATCGGTCCAGTGCGTCTCGCATCTAGTTGATTCCCGCAACATTAACCAGGCCATCGATCCCCTAGTGTTGTAGTGTAGTCTTCCGGTTCTCGAACCCCATTAACCATCCGGTGTGCAAGCATTTTCCCCTGCCCACTGCGACTTAAGTTTGGTAATTCTTCGGGCTATGTCGGTGACCCTGGTCAACATCATGGACAGCATCATACTGATATTATAAAAAAACTATGTGAAAGGCCAGACTTTCTCAATAACTTTATAACAAAGATCCAGATTTGATTGACTACTATAGATACAGATGTTTGTCAATTAATCATGCATCTACCTAGAACTTGAAATTCAATTTAGCGCACGAGTAAATATGGATAAGAACAAGCTATTGTTTATCGCTGTAGTAGCTTACCCCGGGATAATTTCTGAAATTCACGCGGATGTAGCCGCTGGCAGATGCTACTGCTAAGTCCACAAATGCTTTCATTAAAACTGTAAAGTCGCGTCCGACAAAAAACTTTGAACGATGAAACACAAAATGCTGACGACGCGAACGCTCTGATACCGACGCTGAATTGAATTTGGTCTACGTTTAACGTGTCCGATGACATGATGAGGACCGGTCGATATAGCGACACTAGGGGGAGGTTATGTTCAGCTGTGGAAGTATTTCGGCTGAAATTATGATGATGATGATGATAATAGGGTGTCTACCAGTGGTATAAGTAGGTACTGGTATGAATTTGTGTGTAAGTCATAGTGGGCAAGAGGCACATTACTAGTAAAACAGATGGCAGATAAGGCCAAAAAGAGATACAGCGTAAGAAACCAAGAATGCCGCCCACAAGGTCGCGGGAGTTTGCTGGATGCAAAGAACAGTCGAGGGACGAACGACATGACGATTTAGGGGAGGCCTATGTCCAACAGCGTACTGTCATTTGGTTGAAAAAGTGTACTCGTATGTGTATCTGTTATTCAAGTTAGTGACACTGTAACTTAAAACAACTTGCTCCTGCTATACTTCTGTACACACGCATCGTTTCTATTTTCTGTATGTTATTTCAAGAAAGATTTGCCATCATGATGACGTCAAAACATATTGACCGGAGCTACTGCCGATCTGACCTCAACCCAGTAACTGGGTAACAAAATACTGTTTCGCAAGACAAGACTGGTGTCAGACTTTTGGGCTTCTGACTACCAGTAATGACTGTTTAATATCTACAAATGACCGTCGAGGCAAACAGCTTAACGTGCTTTCCGAGGCACGAAGGTATCTCGGTAATTACCTGATAGATGGTCGCATCCATGTACCATCTCGGCAAGCGCTGTCTAATTTTGAAGAAAGATAGCAAAGAAAGAAAGAAAACATTTATTACCAAACACTGTACGTGTACAATCTTTCTACTACTAAATAGTATCAAACAGAAGATTGAATCATAAGGCTGTTCATACTTATCTATTAATTTGTCGTTTATAGTAACTACGTATTCAAATTGGCATTTGTATAGGAGAAGTTGAAAACTTAATCATACACTTTCCATACTAATGGATTTTTCAAAGAATACTGATTATAAAACTAAATGGGTTCTTAACCAAGTTATCTTAGTTACCTGAAATTGCTTTTTTCATATAATTCTATTCCATAAGTTGATTGTTTTTGTGTCCTTCTAAATGTTTTAATTATAATTACAAATCATCATCATAATCAAGTATTGCCACATACAAACACAGGGGGATGACCATACGCTCTTAGAGTAAGGTTATTTTGGGTGTGCGTAAGGTACAGCCCCCGAACCACGACATGTCAAAAGTATCATAGTTCGACTGTAAAAAAAAAGTTAATTTAAAAAACAAAAACCTGACTGATTAAGAATCAAAAGCATGCTGTGCAGTCGAAGGTAACATATTCGCGACCTGGCTGACCACCTGATCCTCCGACTAACCAATTTTTTAGTTATATTTTTCTGTTTCGAATTACTTTTGAACATATAAGTGATACATATTTTTGTAATCACCTCTTAAAACCCTTCATTTTGATACCCCACTCGATGGGTTTGAACGACAAAAAAAAATTGGGACCTGCACAATAGGTATGGCGCCCAAAATCCGCCATTTTTGTTTTTTAGAACTTCACCTATCTAAGAACACTTGGGCGGTCAAGACTTATCTATCGATGTCTTAATTATATAAATCGATCAAGTGGTTTAAAAGATATGAGGTAATAAAAAATATTACATACATACAAACAAACATACAAGATACGCGCGAAACACATAACCCAGTCGGGTAATAAAAAAAGGACAGATGTATACAAGTCAGATACATATCCCTTGCACACACTCAAAATAACCATAATCTAAGAGCGTATGGTCGGCCCTGGTGTGTAAAATGGTCAGTTGGTCATCTTCAGCTTTGAGATAATATATCTAAGAGAAGAGAGAACTAAGAGAAGCCGAGCCATGAAAAACATAATTTGGTAACATACGTTTGATACAATTTAAGAATCGAAACATAAACACTTTAGCACCAATTTGTAAATCAATAAAAAGCCTCTACGGGGGGTGAAATTCACGTTGAAAGAATCCGTTACATTGATACATAGATTCGTAGATACATACATAATAAATAAAAACCAAATAAAAGCGTGTTCATAAAGAGGGAACATGACACTAGTATGTGTGAATTTGTTGCGGGCAATAACTATAAATGGACCACGCTTTAATTTTGGATCATATACATAAAAACATCAATGCGTCCTTAAAATACTGAAAATGGGTTTTTTATTTAACTAAATATAGTCAAACCAACCTGGAGTAGTAATTTTGTAAAAATGATTTCTTCAATGAGTGATGAGAGAATTTTTTCGAAAGCATATCGCCTTCACGTAATATTTTGGCTGACGAAATGGTATGGGTAAAAAGTAAACGCAAGACTTGCTGTTTTAATTTAGTTGCCTATGAGCTATCTACTAGTGATACCATGATGTTAAGTGTTTTTGCAGTTTCCATTACAGTCGATAAGAGTATTTAGAAATCCTTTGACTCGAAAGCACAAAACACGCAAAAAGTTTTTTATTTTTTGTTTACGGGGGAAACCTTGAAAAGGCGCCTGGAAAGACCAGGGAGTGTGGGATTTTTACCTCACTAAAACCACACCGGTGATCACCATCAGCACGTAGAAGGGACCCCGTGACCTCTCAAAAGACCACCCCGGAGATTAGTAGATACCTACTGTTGAATTGTCAAAACGCATTCCATGAATTTATATATTGCCTATTACATAATTATTAGGCTGCTAGTTTCACAAAGCTTTTAATACTGGCCCCTTACTTTTTTTGCTATTTACCTTACCTGTGTGCGAGGTTCGTCGATGTCTCACTTGTGGTTATTTGTCATCAACATCTTTTCATTTAATTTGCCACCAACAAAAAAAAACCCTTCAGGCCGGTAGGGCTAGATGTCTTTAGTCTCTCGGCAAAAATGTTTCTCGTGGCTCTGTTCTATCTACCATCAGTGCCCTCAACACGAGCTAAGACGTCATCATCATAAACACAGATCATAGATCATAACCATTTCAATCGAAAACGTCCTTCGCTGGACGTAGTCTTTTGGGAGCCCGGCGTCGGTACATTGCTCTCATTGTTCGATCCCCGCTTCCAGCAGTCTCCAGTGGCCCTCACCAGTCATGAGAGTAAACCATGTGAGTGAGAAGCCTTCACACGCTGCGCCAAGACGAGACCTCCGTAATTCAGTTCATCTGTCTGTAGTCCACCATCTTGGACACACATAATAACAACAACAACATAACATTTGTTAAGCTCGCCTTTGTACATGTACGAGTACTTTATTATCACACTGAATTTAATGTAGTTTTATGTATACAATAAAGAATTAAGAATTGGGCCATCATTGTTACGTTGGTTCTCTGAGGTTAGGACTCGATCTTCGAGTTTAGTTCCTTTCTTTTTTATGCGGTTATTTTTTTTGTTAAAATGCTCGTTCAGTCGTTCGTCCCGCGGCAATATAGAGAGTACCAGCCCGGCAAGCACGGCCTACTGTGACAAGGCTTAAGTCACACTTTTTATCACAGTTTGGGCGATAAAGCCATTTTGTCATAAATGCTAGCACGGCGGCGTTAGATATTTTCTTGACTTGTGGCATAACTTCTTGACGTTTATTTTTTTTCTTTTTCGGAATTTTTCCTTTTTTATTGCATTTTCGGTTTAATCTTGGCCATAAAAACCATTTAGGTTCTGATAAGCATAGCCCTACGACGCATTGTTTCCGAATTATGGGCCTCCGAATCTTATTTTATTTTGCTTAAAACGCTCTATATTTCCAAAATGGTATCTCGAAAACGGTATGTCCTAGGCAAAAAATAATCAAAATTTGCCGCTCCCCTTTGCTACCCCCATGTTAGCAGCATCCCAACATGAATTTAAGTATATTATTTTTTCGCTTTTCATGGTTTTTGACTTGAACTACAAATTCTTAACAGAAAATATTTAAAAAAGTTATGACAAAATATGTCATGTCTTACAATTTGTCTTAAATGCTAGCACGGGACAACCATGTGACGTAGTTTAAAGGCGCGACATGCCTTTCTTGTTGCTGACTTCATAGTGCGACATAATCTGAATAGATGACCAAATAAAATAATTCGTACAAAAGTGCCGTTCATACAAATAAACAAATTTTTAATTTTATTGCGAACAAATTAATATTTGACCCACGACCATACTTATGCACACTTTATTTTTCTTTGTTTGTTTGATAAAATAGTAAGTGTTTGTTAGAAAGATGTAATTATTGTGAAAATTTTAATAATTACTTAAAAATATAATAGCTTGGACGCACGATACCGGTGGGCCCCTATTTTTTATGTTTTAAATGTTTTTTGGGAGTTTTATTTAAGAAATAATTAAAAATGTAGAAAGTAAAAAGAAAATTATTATAAAAAAATAATAATAAAAATAAAAATAATAATTAAAAATAAGAAAAATATAAAATTAATTAATAATCCCGTAACATTTCAATTAATTAATAAGCATTGATCACCACACACAAAATAAATTTATTGCCATTTGGTGCAGTAGTAATTACAAGGAAAATATTTATTTTTTCAACTGTACATTTTTATCACCACCTCCGAACGAAAGAAATACAT
The DNA here is from genome assembly GCA_949775005.1 of Orthosia gothica. Classification (NCBI taxonomy): domain Eukaryota; kingdom Metazoa; phylum Arthropoda; class Insecta; order Lepidoptera; family Noctuidae; genus Orthosia; species Orthosia gothica. Next base: position 19,399,939 of record OX459039.1, read on the forward strand.
GTTCCTCAATCATCTGTCAAAATGTGACAAAATAGGTGCGCCCGTATTAGCAATTAAGACCCGATGAGTCCCAAATAAACGTCACGAAATTTTCTCACGACGCCGGTACTAGTATTTAAGACAAAATGACTTTATCGCCCAAATTGCGATGAAATGTGTGACTCAAGCCATGGCACAGTAGGCCGTGCTCGCCGGGCAGCAACAAGAAAAGCATGTCGCGCCTTTAAAATATGTCACATGGTTCACCCGTGCTAGCATAAATGACAAATTGCAAGACATGGACAAATTTTATCATGTCTTGTCACAAACGTCTTGGGTTTGCCATGCTCGCCGGGCAGGGCTCGTATCAATCTGATATTGGTGTTGGTACCAAATTCCTTTTAACCTCCAGCTGTTGTTTAGTTCATAACTTCTTTCGCCAACCCGATTCGCCTTTATATCTCGAGGACCCAGCTGCCGTCATTGCAGATTTGGGAACCCAGGAACATGTAGCGGTCGACGAAATTAATGCCAGGGATGTTGCAGGTTACATTTGTTTGCTTTCCAGCTCGATCCGCTTTCATCTCCTTGCATGGTTTCGCTATGTTCATTGCGATACCGATGTTGCCACTTTCCAATCCGAGTCTTTGGAACAGCTTACTCATATCTGCCATGGATTTTGCCAAAAGAAAATTGTTGTTGTCGGCATGTCGGAGATTTGATAATCTCTTGCCACCTATTGGGTAACCCATTTCCCAATTTTCACAAAATCTGTAAAAAAAACGGGTTGACTTGAGAGCCGTCTCCAATTTTTCTTCTGTGAAAATTAGGGCTGGGCATGGTACACTCCATCAAATTTTGTACACAATGTATTTAGTGGTGAAGTCTAAAAATTTAATGGCGTTCAACATTTTAGACACATATTTTTCTGAGCAACACATCATCAGCCTATTAATGTTCCCACTGCTGGAACACAGGCCTCCTCTCTGTAAGAGGGAATGGGCCGTAATCCACCACGCGGGTTGGTGGATATCACATGTCTTCGAATTTTTGGTTCTAGGACATACCGGTTTCCTAACGATGTTTTCCTTCACCGTTTTGAGAGCAGTGGTGAAGAAATAATCTACACAAAGTAAAGCGCCTGCCTGGGCTCGAACCCACGACCTACAACGTGTCTACTAGTCTACTAGTCGCGGCCGATACCACTGGGCCACCACTGCTCTTAGCAACAGCTTTCCACAAACTTTTAATTTACCTGAATAAATACAACGCAGCAAAATGATGACAAGTACAAAATGTTCTTAAGAACAACCAGAGTCGTCACTGATCTAGCTGAAATATTTGTTAGATGTTATATTCAAGTTATTCACATTTGTAACCAAAATACAATTAACTCTTGTTCATACCTACAAATCTATTTTAGTTTATTTTACATTTGAGTCAGAGGCGTAGCTACCGCTGTATCCGCAGTATCAATAATACGGCCTGGGGCCCCCGACGTGCATAAGTATAAATTAATAAAAACTTCCCATTTTTTTCGCCTTTCTGGCCTGTCACTATTGTCCATTTTTTTTCTTTTGTGTGAAATCTTTACCTTTCATAAGGGCCCCCAAACAAATTTTATACGAGGCCCCGCCAAGGCACGCTACGCCACTGAGTTGAGTTAAACATAACTATTTTATAATCTATGAGCTGTGTAGCTAGATAGTTAGTAGTAGACCTACTCATTAAAATTTGAATGAAACATGTCCTAATCATTGGTTAAATAGGGCCGAGATTTTTATAACCAAATCCCGAAATAAATAACGAGGTACCTTCAATACGTTAAAATAATATGACTGACCATAAACGTAGCTATGCAGCACTATAAACTCGTGATAAAGGTATTTTCCCTATTGAATGCTAGTCAACACGAATACCGAATTCATCTTGATGGGTTAATCGGTACTCGAGTGACTATCGTGGTGATGCACAGTGTCAGCCTGTGTAACGGTGCAGCTGTTGGTTTGTGACGCTGTAGCCGTAGTTGGAAAACTGATGGGAGTCGGCGTCGCCGTCGCTGACGATTGACAACCGCGAGCGTGTCAGTAGCACGCGCACTGACAACTCGCGCGCTCGCCTCGGCGCACGCGCACCGCACTCCGCCACAAATTATGTCATAGTGCGTTTACTTTCTTACGACTCAAGAAAAGCAAAAGTGATTCTATCAACACATATGTTATCTTCGAGCAACGGACAAAATGGAGGCTAAACCAGCGGTTGGTATAATTTTTTATTCTCCTAAATTTCGTGCGATTTTAAACAGCGACTTGCAATAAAATTGACGTTAATTTTCTATGCAGCATGCCTTCTATTGCAATAAGTATTATGTTTGGAATGTTACAATATAATATTCGGTACAATTTTGTTGTACAAAATCTCGTACAAGCGATGTTGTTATTATTTCTGTTATGTTTTAAGTTTATGTCGGTTGATGCGCAGGATCTTCCGTGCTTCAAACGAATATATCATATAAAATACGTTTCCAGCTATGTTGACTTATTCAAAATTTGCTAAAGCGACAGCAAAAAACAAGTGTTTTCTATATAAATACAATGGAGGCATTCTGATTGACTGTTTAATATGAGTAGAGGATCGTTTATAAGATCCTTGTGTTGCGTTAACTTTATCTCCGAGATTGATGGATTGATAACTCCACAATTTTATTGTTCTACTTCGTTTAGCGTTGTTTGATGGGAGGTCTTAATGATGGAACTGACTGATTATTAGTTTTTACTGCTAAGACATGATTGTTGTGTGCTTGAGGCACCTCTTATCTGTGCTGCCTTACATTTTACCTTCGTTATTCAAAATAAATTGACGTTACATGGCTATTTACATTTTTTGTGGTTAGATAAATTGTTATAAAGTAAAAACTTTTTTATATATAATCACCATAATCATTTCGTTAGAAATAAGTCCATTTTTGGGCAAACGCCAAGCGTCGCCACAATGAAAATATAATAGTATTTTTATGGATTCAATGAACCTAATATATTATTAATAGAATTTGGGTAAAAACCTGTAAAACAGGTGCCAAAACCAACTCTTTGAACCCTTTTTGCAGTAATCAGCTCCGTATTTCTCTAATTAGATGAAATCACAATCCACAGCTAATTCAAAAAATATAAGTTCTCCGAATACCTCATTTGGCTTTATGCAAATAAGCCGTTAATTGCAAGAAGCCGAAAGTCGGGTTAAAAAACCTCTTCATAAAAATTTACGTCAGCATCGTGGATTTTTTATCAGAATGACCATATATTGATGTTATGACCGTCATTATTGTTCTGTATGAGGACACAGTGCAGGCTGACGTCTTTTTATGTAATTGATAAATCAGGACTAATGTTTTCATATATAAATCACGAGGACTATAACTCTGCGATTGCACTGTTAAATCAAAGATTGTGTGAATTTATGTAATGTAGCTTCTGCAATGCAAGCAAATGTCACTGTATTGAATTAAATGTTCAGCTTTAGACCTTGTTATCTATTCTCTTAATTCATTCAAACTCGAATTACGATATCTGTACGAAATAAATTAAGTGGCTGTTGACCACTCGCAGTGGTTAGATAATATATGATGTTTTTCTACAAACATCTTTCTATAGTGACATCAAAGCCCGATTCGCATATTTTTGCTAGTTTATATTGTCCCACAGTAGAGTAAAGGCGTTCTTCAACCTTTTCCACACACTTCTGTTTATCTAGTGAGGACCAGTCTCTTCGGTAGGAGTCGAGCTCGTCAACACCATCTTCACTTTGGTCGCCACGATGTCATCAAGCGTTTAATGGGACCCATTCGGTGGTTCTTTGAGCCCATTTCTTATCGATCGACACGCAGCAAAGGTGCCCGATCCCAAACTGATTAAACATGAATTTAAAAAACTGTGACTTTTCGCAACCCTATGTGACTTCCCGACAAAATACTACAGGGTCTATATCAAACTCCGACTACTTTACCAGTATAAAAAATAACACCTACCTACGACTCTGCCTACCTTTCCTTATACAGGTTTTTATCAAAATTATTCATAATTATCTCGCAATCATAATTATCGATTATTATAGCCATTATTATAAAAGCAAATTTGCTCACAGATTCTGGTTGCTTTATTAGCAAATCGCCATTGTGTGTTCACCTTTCCGAAACTCCATGTTTTATTTGTTATTTTGGGCTACAGCTTCACACTGTATTGCAAAGCAAAGCAAAGACAAAGCAAATGTCTTCCCTTCTTCCACTTGCCTGTCTTCTGTCGTCTGTGGCCAGTCATTTAGACAAGGACTCCTTTTCCTCCCATCATCTCCTTCTGGCCCTGCGGAAATGCCTGTTTTTGGGCCATTGAGTCGGTGTTTTCCTTCACACCTCATTGCCATACAAATCTTCTTTATCGGTACAGCGGCAGGGCGGTCGTGGTCATCATGTTGCAGTCAGACTGCTTGATATGATTCGTCTCACGATGCGACGCTATCCCTCTCTGCCGGTTGTTACTCGATTGCACTCATGATATGGACTGCCTACTGCAGACTTGATCTGGTTGGTGCTATCCGCTATCTTTCCTTCTGCTCCAATCAGGACCCTCACCCTGGACTACAAGACAATAAGTCATTGACTCGTCGGAAGGAACAAGTGACCAAAGAACTGAAGTATTCGGGCCTGGACTATAGCCGATAGACGCTGGTTAATGCTGGCTGACGTATTTATAGATATATGAACCAATGGACCAGAAATTTTCTTCTATTGTGAAAGAAAGTGAGTTACGAAATTAGAGTGTGGTTGGGTAGCTCCTGCGTAGATTGTCAAGATAGGTTCCTACCTTTTGACTTTTAATCTATACGTGACAATGGCTTATTAAAACATCTTATATGCTTTAGTAAGTATCAATACAAGAATAGGCACTTAGCATTGCAGTAATACCGTAAGCTTTCTTTCAATACCAGTCCTGATTGTTTGAAGTTCACTTCAAACACAATGTATTGTCTCATCTGTTATCAGTCTAAGGTTTTTATTAATCAATAACTCGTTAACACACTTGTGAGCTATGATAGTGGTTCATCACACTCAAGCATCAATGCTCAAGGTGATAACTGGATTAAGTAAACAAGGACCGACAATCTTATTCAACAAAATCAGATTCCATAAAAAATAAGACCATCATTCAACGCGAATTGCATCTACCAACTCATCTGCCTAGCCTTTTTTCCAATTATTGTTGGGGTCGGCTTCCAGTCTTACCGTGTTCAGCTGAGTATCAGTGTTTTTACATGGAGCGACTGCCTATCTGACCTCCACAACCCAGTAACTGGGTAACACGATACCCCTTGGCAAGACTGGGTGGCAGATCTCAAGCTTCTGACTACCCGTAACGACTGTCAAAGATCTTCAAATGACAGCCGGGAACAACGGCTTAACGTGCTTACCGAGGTACGTAGGAAGCTCGCTATGTTGAAATGGTCACCCATCCACGGACCGACCTCGGCAAGCGTTGCTTAACCTTGAAGATCGACCCGTTCGGCTGTTATTATTTAGCCACGAGCTCCTCGCGAATTGCATCTACCTATAATTGAAACTGAACGTGATCTGTGCCTTGTTTAATATTAACTGATAGCCCGACATACAAAAATACAAAATTGTCACAATGTTTAGTAAAATCGATATAGGTTTGTCAATGTAAAGGCTACTGGTAAATTGCCACCCTTAATCACGTTCAGAGTTATCAGTGATGGTCATCCGAATCAATATTCCTAGTTCATCTCTAAACACGTCTAGTCAGTCATTCAACGTCAACTTCTAGTCTTTTTCATCCCACTCTGGGCTCACTTTATTGCCATTCAAAACAGTGTACAACCTGAAATGAGCAGATTCATGAATTTCGCCGAGCAGTGGTGGCCCAGTGGTAAAGGCCACGACTTACAAGTTATTGGTCGTGGGTTCGAATCCAGGCAGGCGCTTCACTTTGTGTAAATTATTTCACCACCACTGGTCTCAAAACGGTGAAGAAAAACATCTAAAGGAATCCGGCATGTCCTAGAACCAAAAAATCGAAGAGATATGTGACATCCACCAACCCGCACGGGGCCCGCGTGGTGGATAACGGCCCATTCCCACGCACAGAGAAGAGGCCTTTGTACCAGCAGTGGGAACATTATAAGGCTGATGATGATGCATTTCTCCAGTACAAGTTATAGCTATCATAGATAGTCTGTCATAAGACATGTCCGAATAAACCTAACAAAAACGTTAACAATCTATCATAGATAGTCCATCATACGACATGTCCGAATAAACCTAACAAAAACGTTAGCAATCTATTGGAAAACGCACGTGAGTCAAAAATCAACTAAAACTCACTGATGCCAGGCAATTCTAAAGCACTTTAGTATTAAAAGGAGAGCCTTTTGAATCTCTTGACAGAGAGACAAAAATTGATCTTATAAATGTTCCGATTGCCGTTAAAAGTCGGGACGCTGAGAAAACAGTTTTCAACTGCCTCTAAAAGTTATCACCATAAACTACCCACGTGAAAATTCACGACTAATCGAATTTTTGTGCCAAACGTGACCGATAATTCAATCATTAAAACCAGCTGGTTTTTTTATAATTACATCCATAAAGTGGAAATACGAGCAATTTCAAGTACAACGCAATTAGCATCATGACGTAACGGAACTTAAATATCTACTTAATAATTCATAACTTATAAAGAATATTTACATCGGTATCTTAGCCGTGACTTGGCATCAGTTAACAAATAATAAAATTAATAATATGTGTGAGGTGCTCGGGGCTAAATAATAAAAGCTTGCCGAGGTTGGTAAGTGGATGGGTGGCACGGAGAAAACTTGCTATGTAAAGAGCCCATCTTTACAGAGCAAGTTATCTCCGTGCCTTGGAAATCACGTTAAGCCGTTGGTCCCAGCTGTCACTAGAAGATCTTTGACAGTCGTTACGGGTAGTCACAAGCCTGAGATCTGACACCAGTCTTGACAAGGGTTTAGTGTTACCCAGTTACTGGTCGTGGAGGTCAGATAGGCAGTCACACCATGTGATATAAACAGGGTGGAGACGACGATACGACAATACTAGTGCATATGATAAGTTTGAAACTATCAAATAAATCTTGAATAAAAAGTCTAAGGATTATGCTTAGATAGTCAAACTACCTATATTGACTAAACTATTGGATATATTTTTAAATGCAGACTGGGAATGTTAATCAATACTCGTATATGAAGTTGAAATTATTGTCGTATCGTCGTCGCCACACTGTGTATACATTTAACTTTGAAGGTAGTAGCTGTCCCTAAAATAAATTAAGACAAATACCAATTTCTTTTTCAAAAAGATTAAAGCAAAAATATCACTTCAAACCCCGTATTAATTTTAAATCTCACGCAACGTTAAAGAAAATTATATACAACCCTCAATCTATATATATAAAATCAATGCCACTTTTCGTTGTTATTTTCTAACTCAAGAACGGGCTCACCTATCCAAACCAAATTATTAGGCTTTATTCGGACTATTTAGCAGATGGTTTAAGAGAAGAAAAAAAAAAAAAACTTTGGGTAGGGTAGGGTAGGGTAGTGTAGGGTTGGGTAGTGAAGCGTAGGGTAGTGTAGGGTTGGGTAGTGAAGCGTAGGGTAGGGTAGGGAAGGTAGGGTAGGGTAGTGTATGGTCGGGTAGGGTAGGGTAGGGTAGGTAGTGTAAGGTAGGGTAGGTAGGGTAGATAAATGTTTGGTGTTTTTATGGCAAAACAAACTTTGCCGAGTCAGCTAGTATCTTTATAAATTATAACCCATGTGTTATTCAGATGTATTCTATAAGCTATATTACTGTAGAGTTTCATTAAATTCTGTACAGTAGTTTTTAGTAATTGAGCTTCGTATGTTCCCAGTCTGTTATGGTCGGGTCAGCTTCAACTCTAACCTGATGAATTCGACATGAAGCTACTGAAATTACTGTTTCATCATCAAAGTTAATGTTTCTTTATAGATCCTGTTGTTAAATTTGATCATCATTTCGACGAAATACGTCCACTGATGGACACGGGCCTCCCCCAAGCGTGGTTACATCGAATTGTGTTTGTCGCTTTCAGGGATTCCCATGACCTACACCTGGTCATCGATTTATCTTGTCGGGATTAATACTTCGGTTGATTCCTTAACGAAGTTTAACATATTTTAATACTAGCTTGTAAACATACCCCGGATAAAAAGTCTAAATATCCTATGTCATAATCCAGGACATGTTCGTTGCGTCAAGTTTCATTCCAATCTGTTCAGTCGTTTTTATGAACAGTATTCATCTCAATTATATTTACTTTAGGTAATCAACAAATGATATGACAGAACAGTCCGATACCAATATCAATAGATTTCACTAAAAAGTCCGTCAGTCAAAATCCAATGAGGCCATTGCCAAGCGTGACAGAACACTTGAAAGTGAGCAGAATAATAAAATCTATATAGAATTACGACACTCTTAAACGAGTAACAAGTATTCTAGATTAATGAAAGAGCACTTATACTGGAGCTACGTTAAGATGGTTAAGATGACCAACAGTTTTTTAAATGAAACTCCCAAGGGAGTAAAATGATTTGAATTTGGAATGTCAAATTCGTGTGGAAACTCTTGGAAAACTCAAATGAAAAATGCTCATAATAATATCGCATTGTAAAGAGGTTTGTTCAAAAATCGAACTGGCCACCATATGCAGAACTCAAAAAATAAAGAAAACTACGTGATTTCAAAGAATGTGAAACAAAGGACGATATTTGGTGCTGTGATTTTGAGTGAATTTTATTGCAATATTTGTGTTGACAAAAATGTCGAGCGATAGTGATACTACTCCAGAGTATAAAAAACAGGCGCTTTAGAGTTTATTAATAAATCTACTATCGGAAAAATCAAAACAGATACGCCTATGACGATATTGTTCATTGGAGAATTACAATGGAGTCAAGACTGTGTCGGAATCCGTACTTTTAGTTTATTTCCAACATTCTGCAGAAACTCGAAAGTCAAGCAGCCTATGGTGCATTTATTCAATGCTCAGATCTACAATAAGCATCAAACACAATACTCAAATCAATACCTTACAGCAGCTTTTTATTGTCTCGCAAAAGGTGTGAAAAGTAGAGTTGATCCACTGGGATAAAGCCTGTCTTCGTCTTGGGCATCTTGAACCCCTCGCTTCACTCAGGACTCTGAATAACTCCCTCGCTTTGTTCGGTTGTTAACTCTAGAGTGTCTCAGGGTTCAATATGCCGCCCGTGACGTAAGACACTACTTTATCCCCTTGGTGCATAATCTACTATTACAGGATGGCTCATAGCAGAATGCGTTAGAGTAGCCTAGGATAACCGAATTGATGCACGATTTAACAAGTTGTTGCCCGTGCTCGTGTGTATAGAATGCTGTATTTATCCACTATAATATGGTATAGTAGCCTCATCAGTGATACATCCAAACAGTGAAATAATTTTTGGAATCAGATCTGAAGTACCAAAGAGACCTTTTACAAACACATAAACATAACAAACAAATTCACCTCGTCATTATATTAGTTAAGATTTGTACTACGATCTTCAATACTATAGATTCTGTGTGTTGCCGACAAGTTGATAAGTGTTCTTAAAAATTAAAAGCCCATTATGTAGACTATATTTAATTTTAAATTGATCTTGATCATAGCAAGGTTATTTTAATTAATTTATTACCTCCTTGGTCATAATATTGGAATGAGTAGGAGTTTTTTCTACTAGAACGAAACACGTGTGTTTTTGTTCAAATATTACTACTATTGTTTTAATAAGAAATAATGAAGTAGGTATTGGATGCGATAAAAAAAGGAGATTCCTAACTCCAATGAGTTTGTGAATTAATTAGTAGTATTAAACCAGAAACAAGGAACGCTGTATTAACAACAAGATAAAAACTATAAAAACATACCAAGCGCGGATCCACCGTTGTGGGCACGATGAGCATGACCACAACCTTAATAGACTTGTGACGTCACACGTTCAAGGTCTGAGCTCGATAGGCTGATGATATTATAGTGCCTTAATGAAATTACAAAATCATGAACAGGGTGTCATATATTTTGTAAACATCTCCTTTGTAGGAATTCACTATATCGATAATGAACGAGTTCATACTCCGACTCGCACTTGACTGATTTTCAGGTGGCTGTGACCACTACCTTTTTTGAGGGCTGGATCAGCGCCTGCTAAGTACTTATATAATAAAGTCCGATACTTTCAAAAGGCTGGCGATTAATACAAAGGCAACCATAGAGAAAAGCGTCAATATATTAATAAAATGTGTTTACTGGAACTGCTGGCCGCGAAGCACATGTGCGCATGACACTTTTATTTGAGCGGCGTGTTTTCACATAAAACTATCATTATTGGTAATTTCGTACTCAATTGACAGTCTCATTTAATGATAGACTCGTTTTCCGTTAACTATAGTTAAAACATTTATACAGAATGTTGTTTTGGCGGAAGTAGTTGGTTGATAAACGGTGAAACTAGTTAATTTACCATAAAATAATTGGTAAGAAATATCACATAATCGTGACCGAAGGAAGGATGGACTTTTGTCCTTTTTTGGATTACTTGGGTTAGCCACAAATTAAGTTTTTGTCGTCTCAATATTTACAGATATTTTCTGAACAGCGTTATTTTGCTTACTAGAACTTTTCGGTACTAAGTTCAAGTAATCTAACAACTAATAACATAACATAGCATGCGCGAACATTGCCGCAACGCAATTACGTTCGAAAGTGAACGCGACAGTACCCGCTCTCTCCATTCTCCACGCCACACACAAAGGCCACACCAATTTATACATTTTATTACAAGACTCTGTTAAATAATCATAGTTATCATCTTCACGTAATAAGCATCTTGTTCCGTTCAACACGAGAATAATAAAAAATAATAGTTTAGTACGCTTCTGTTCTTGAAAACAATCGTTCACTAGATAGCAATCAAGGCTTCATGCATTTAATAATTTGACAGCACTATGACAGTATACATACAATGCTGTTAAAATATGACTGTATACATTTTCATAAATCTATGAAATAGACAGTCAGTCAATAGACAGAAAATAGATAGTTAGTCAGTCATAGATAATCAGTGAATAGTCAGTCTTGGACTGTTGTGACAAGGTTGACGGTAGAATAAAACAAGTAAAATTTCAAAATTTAAAAGACCTTCGACATATTTTTATTTCATACTACCTAATTTATCTAGTAGTAGACACGCTTTGATCGACAATCTATATTGAACACGTAATTATGACATGATATGACTATATTGCGGAAACAGCCCGAATCAAACTGTAAAACGGCCATAACAGAACGGCTGAACCGATTTTCATCAAACATAGCTAAGAACATTCTCGATAAAGTCATCTTTCAAACAAAATCAAAATCGGTTCATTCGTTTAGGAGCTATGATACACAAACACACAAGTACACGCATCAAACTTATAACACTCCTCTTTTTCCGTGGGGGATTAAATAATAAAGCCATTCATGTCAAGAGGTAAGGCGTTGCTAAGTTACAGGTGGTGGACGTCAGAGGGGTTCTGCTCTCTAAGCGTGGTGTCCGTAGTTTCAGCCCTTGCTATGGACGTTTCCTACTCCGTATCACTTACGGACGCTTGATTCGTTCGGAGCCCGAACTATTAATGAATGACAACACAAATTGAGTACCTATTCCCGATGTGTTATTATCTGTCCGAAAAATTGAGTAATGCCGGAGTAGGGTTCTTTCCGAAGTTCCGGAGTACTTTTGGACAGACCCGCAACATCGTTGACGGTGTTTGGCAGGAGCAACTACTCTACTAGGTAAAGAAACCGACCTCAATGTAGTTGGTAAAACGCTAGGCAAATTGGTTTATTAAAAGTCGGATAAAAACTAGTGTTTCGGAGTCCAAGAATGTCATAAATAAACAGTCATAAATAAACATCGTACTTCGCTTGTGTTCATGTTAATTACCTAGTTGGCGTTTTAAAACTTAGCGCGAAAGTATTTATGAATTCAGAAAGTATGTATATTTGATGTGTACCGCTGGCCGCCAATATACACGCATTACTCAATTTTAACAGAGCATAAAATAACGTTAGCGTCTCCAATATGGAAGCTGGTTAAATTAATTGGCAGAATTCTGTCTCAATCGGTTTCATAAAATATTGAAATTTTTGCAAGCAATATTCTAGCTAATCTTTTATAATATCACACAAAAGAAAACCATTGTAACCGAACTTACGCAATGTTAAGCGAAACATCCAAAAAAGTCTTGACCTCAAAAATACCTGGTTTTACCGCTCCTTATGGGACGGCACTTACTTCGGAAACAACGTCCATATTTTCCTTAAATTATGGCAAGTATAGTACAGTTACGACAGGTTTTCTCCGTAATTCGCGGGCATCACATTTTTTTGCCAAAAACGGTTTTTAATAAAAAAAATACGCGTCCGCCATCTTAAATCGGGATAGTGTCGTTATCTTTCACATATTTTGTGTTAAGATAAAAAGCAACTCGTGTTGCTTTAACATTTTGTCACACATCACAATTCATATGAGTGTATTGACAGCACTTGAAATGATAAGCGCACACAAGGTGGAGTACCGTCTTTGGCCGCATTTCTATGATAGACAACATATTGTCTGCTAATCTTTTAAAAGCCGTATTTCATGTAAAGTCAAGCAAGTTGATTCATAACCCATTTGGCCGATAATTCGTTTGACACCTTCAAAACATTAAAGTTTTCTTATTTTACCACTCATGGTGCACTGACGTTTTTATATAATTTATAAAACTGTGTCAATGCGGACATAGGGTCGTTCCATTTTTGAGCTTTGTGCGCAACGAAGGCTCAACGCGTTTAAATTAAATAGTAATATTTTAATAAATCAGAAATTAGGTTTTGAATTTGGAATTCACTGTCGTCCAGCATTGTATAGATAGTGTAAAAAGTATAGAACAATGTTATATTTTAAAACGGGTGGTATTTAATACTTTAACTGTAATTCCCCTTTTTTCAATCAAAATATTCGAAATTACTACCAAAAATACTGAATTGCACACTAAATTTGCTCATCAAATAAATGAATTATACTATACTGCTAGATCTTTAAAGCTTAACTGTTTTACTGAATAACTATCTGTTAACTAAAAGTAAATCTAATAATTCTTCGAGTGCAACAAAATATTTAAGTTTTAAGGGAGGGACGGAGCCCCGCTGCGCAGGGCTCCTATTTCTGTCTGCAGGGTCTAAAGTAACCTAACATGAAGGAGATGACGGGAGCTGAGTTCGCTCGCTTTGCTCGCTCACTTCAGCTCCCGTCATCTCCTTCGAACCTAACCTATCCGTGTCGGGGTGCCCTAAGCTCCCGAGCTCGCTTCGCTCGCTCTTGGACTAATTCACATTTATTTTATATTTAATTGAATAATTTGTGTGCAAATCAGTATTTTTGTTTTACGGTGAGTAATATTGTTTTGCAGTAGGTTATTAGTGGAGATATTTTGTTTGCTTTAATTTCTAAATAGAGGTGCAGTTAAAAATTCCCCTTTTAAAACCATACGAATTATTTCGATTACAGAAGCTTATTCTTTAATTAAAAAGAAAAGGCTAAATATTAAAACGTCAAGTAGGCATTAAAATGGTGGCATGTTATAGAAATTATGGAAATATGAGTCAACTATGTATTGGCACTTGATTGTCACTGTCATATTAAATCGATAGCAAGTTTTTTGCTAAAAAATAATTACATTTAAGCAAAATTCGACCTAATTGTATTAGAATGTCAGTAGAAAAATTAGCTGATGGTGGGTCACTTATTAACATTGTCGACAGTACATTCCTAACACGAAACAGTCTTATCTGCAAGAATCTTATGTTGACTTACGATAAGATTAAACTTTCTAACGTTAAATAACCTTTTAATAGGTAAGGCTTAAATGCATCTTGAAATTACAGTCTTGTTAGTTTATGTATTGTCCGTATTTCACATTTTGCTGAACTGTCCCCTTCTCACAAATCCTTGTAGGTAGTGCCTTTGGCAGGTTTCCATTCCCTTTTGCAAGATTATGTCCGACGCAACGCTGTTACGTCATTTTAACCTGCATTTGGTTGGACCCAATACAAGAAATGCTGTCAGTATTTTATTTGCGTCAAAGATAAATTATTACGAAACGTTCCGAAAAACCTGTCTGAAGTGGTCTATCAAATTATGTACTTTCGATTCTAGGTCGTCTAATAACTTATTAAAGTTGGTCTAGAAATTGCAATTTGTCTACTAATGCTTGTTTCCTGATAGTAACAAACAATTTGCAATATTTATCTATGAATTAATTTGAATTGTTTTAAACCTGTCCTAAAATCATTAACAATATCAACATATATACTTCTAATATAGACAATGCAATTCTATTTCTATCACAGTGGATATTGGAACATGTTGTCATAATCAAAACTTATCTCATGTCAAATAACAGTTGAGATAATTTTTACTAAGTTGACGTTATCACGTTGAAATGTGACATCAAGATTTTTTTTAGACTTCATAATGTCATTTGTAATCTATGATGTAAAATCCATGGTACCCACCTAAAGATGTATGGAAGAAGAAAATATTTTGCGCCAATCCTAAATGAATTTGGTGGGATAAGGGCAGGCGAATGAAGATGGTACTTAATAGTACCCACTTAGACCACACTAATATTATGAAGGCGAAAGTTTGTGAGTATGTGTGTCTGTGTGTGTTTGTATGTTTGTTAGTTCTTCACCCTCAAACGTCTGGACGGGTCTCGATAAAATTTGGCACAGAGATAGATTATAGACTGGAATAGCACATCGAATACTTTTTATCCCGGGAATATGTTCCCATGGCATAATTTTTGACAATCAGGCGGGCGAAGCCGATGGCAGAAGCCAGTAATAATAATATAAGACAAGGACAAAAACACAACAAATAAAGTTGACAGTTTTGGTAGAGATTATTCAAACTACGTGACTAGTTTTTGAATCAAGGATCTAATTATTTTATATGTAATTTTCTTGTCTTCAGTGACCAAAGAGTCACGGTAAAGATATCTAAATGTTAAGGATTTTGTTTATTGTTTGATATACCGAAATATCACCAAAGTTTTCTTATTCGATTTGTCAGATTTCATGAACACTTTTTGCTCGCACCTGAAAAAGTACTGCAGAAGGAAATATAAAGGCTATTTATTTTTTGCTAATTAAAATACCTTGTTAAATGGTTGTCTTACAAAATTGGATTCTACAACATTGTATTTAATATTAAATTCGAATAAAAACGAAGATCTTCCAATCGCCTTCGGGTTGTTTTGCTGCAATCCGTCCACCTTGACCCAGTAGACCGACACAGTGTAAAACTGCCATCTTGTATCCAAATAAATTTATTCTTAATGCGTTTTCATAGTAATACGTGTTTTAAGGATAAACACTGTTGTATTGCATATTAAGTGACTTGTTTTGGCATAAATTTGCAATTTTCCAACTGGTTTTATAGAAAAACAAACGTGTAGTTAAGCGATCAATACAATAAATTAATGACCTTCCTTGTATTGAGAGTCGATTGATACAAGAAGATAAAATATCCAAACGCGGATTCTGAGGTGTTCAGTTATCTCGTAGTTTGTTTCTCGTATAGAAAGGCAATGTGTCAAGATATCGAATCAATAGCAGCCGGGCGAGCACGGCCTCTATGATAGGCTTGAGTCACGCTTTTTATCGTGGTTTTTGCTCCCAAACTGTTATAAAAATGCGCCAAAAGCCATGCTCGCCCAGCAGGTAGCAAATCGATAAACTCTGGGTGAAAAACCTTTGAATTCATCACTTTGAGTTCTAGTTTAACTTTAATTGCGACACAATAAGAGCATTGGCAGGGCAATTTATAATTTGCCGTCGCATTGCATATCTTTAGAATCAGTCACAAATCACGTGTATTTAGTAGTGTATAGAGCCAACAATAAAATCGTCAACGTATTATGCCAATAAACTCCTTGCAAATTGCGTAGCCTTGTGAAGAGATTTATAAGAGGCTTGCCGTTATAAATAACGAGTGTGTTCAGACTTGGTAAAAGGCCGCCTTGTCAGCAGACTTGTAATGTCTCCTCATTATGTTCTCACTGTTGTAATTAAATAAATAAATAAATCAGAGTTGGGCCGTTTTTTTGGGAAAACTTTTTAAGAATTTTAACAAAAGTAGGTACTTTTTTATATTTCGTACATCAGTGTGATTTTAAACAAGATAATAATGATTATTCTAAAGAAATCTAGAGTTCATAAGGAACAAATCAACATGTTTTTCATTACGACAGGCATTACGGCCTGGGCCCTACCCCTACAAGTTTGAGTCACACATTTTTATCACAGTTTGGGAGCAAAAACCGTGATAAAAATGCGTGACTCAAGCCTATCACAGAGGCCATGCTCGCCCGGCTGGAAACCGCTTGGAATACTAATTCAAAAAATCAAAAAACCCTGACTGCTTAAGAAGCGAACCAAAGAGACGTAAACAAGAAGAAAATCATGATGTGCGGTCGGAGGATACATTTTCGCGAGCTGTCTGACCAAAACTAGATGTATCCTCCGACTGCACAGCATGATTTTCTTCTTGTTTACGTCTTTTTAGTTCGCTTCTTAAGCAGTCAGGGTTTTAGATTTTTTTAATTAAGTAAATTTATTTATTTATAACTTTTTAGAAACCTTACTTTTCGAAATAGGTACATATAAGTGTTAGTTATATATTTTTGAAATCACCTCATAAAACAATTTATTTTAATACCCCACACGTTGGGGTTGGAAGAAAAAACTAAACAGGGCCTTCACAATATGGCGCTCAGAATCCGTCATTTTCTATTTTCCCATTTTAATGTAGCCAGTGACACTCGCAAGGTTAAGACGAATAGATTGACGTAAGAATCATCAAAATCGGCCAATGCGTTTGGTCTTTAGAACGCCACATAGGAACTAACATACATACATACATAGACCGATAACCCTTCTTCGGCAGTCGGGTAAAAAGGAAGATGTTCTTTATGTTGAAATACAAGTAGCTTTTGTCCGCGAGTATCCACACTCCACAGTGTCTTCTTATCATACAGGAGTCAAGATTTTCAGGAATTGTACAAGATACCTGTGGCAGTGTACTCAGTGATAGTGTAGTTTACTAACAGTGAAAGAATTTTTGTAATCGGATCACACCTACATACTTTCAAATATTACCTCATACAAGCAAAAGATGGAGCTCGAGTTTCTAAATCGTTTCTTACATAAAAATAACTATTTAAGCCGTGATGTCCTTTTGATCACCCACCTTATATTGACAAATATGTGATATTTTATCTTACGTAAAACAAAACAATCCTATAAGGTTAATATGAAATTTTGCAAGAAAATATATAGGCAGCTCCATATAAGGATTACTATAAAAACACATGCTAATAGTATCTTTATTGTGTAAGTGTTAACTGTTATATTTGCATAAATTGAATCATATCATCTATGTTTGAAAACATTTTGACGGTAAGCCCCTATTACAGAGTAATGGGTTATTTATAACTGCAAACTAATAAAGCCAAGAATGCCAGTTATGACTGGGTATTTTTAGGTTTCCGTTCCTCAAGAGGAAAAAAAGGAACAAAGATCTCTTCATCGCCTGTCTGTTAAGATCCTGTTTATCAGGCACGCGTAGATATAATAGAATAGAATAGAATAGAATGGAATAGAATAGAATAGAATAGAAAAGAATAGAATAGAATAGAATAGAATAGAATATAATAGAGTAGAGTAGAGTATAGTAGAGTAGAGTAGAGTAGATTAGAGTAGAGTAGATTAGAGTAGAGTAGAGTAGAGTAGAGTACAGTAGAGTACAGTAGAGTAGAATAGAATAGAATAGAATAGAATAGAATAGAATATAATAGAATAGAATAGAATAGAATAGAATAGAATAGAATATAATAGAATAGAATAGAATAGAATAGAATCGAATATAATAGAATAGAATAGAATAGAATAGAATAGAATAGAATAGAACAGAACAGAACAGAACAGAACAGAACAGAACAGAACAGAACAGAACAGAACAGAACAGAACAGAACAGAATAGAATAGAATAGAATATACAATAGATGTATCAAGTTGACATACATATCAAATACTAAGGTGAGCAAACCCCGGACGCTGTGAAAAAACACACTTCTAAGTCAACGCAATCAGAAAATTGGTCTGTGTATGACATATATTTGCTAGTATTTTAACAATCGCAAGTTAAAATTAATACCTATAGCACAAGTAAATAAATAAAACGTAATAGAAAGTAAAAAAAAAAAACGAAAGTGATGATAGACTGTTTTGCAGTTGGTCATCATCCATGTATGGGCACAACAGTTTCCAACGGAAAAGTTAAGTTTGTTCCTCGATCCAGTTTATCTTTTCGTTAAAGCAATGTTCGGTTCTTTCATAGATTATGAACTTCAGTAATGTTACCTAATTATTTCAGTGAACGTAGCTGTTTGTACGAGTCCGACTCGCACTACTTATCATCAAGCTAAGATGAGCGCCGGCCGGTTGTCTGTCTTGAATTTTAAACTATAAATCAATGTATTATATTCAATTCTCACGAGTGTTCAAAACCGCCAGAACTATTATTTGCCCAGCCTGAACTCTGTATAGTTATTTTAGCATTGAACTTACTTACATAAGTATATATAAATTACTTTTCCCCTAGTTTAGGAGGCAGGGTTTCCATTATTTAAGCTAACTTTATTTATCAGAACTTGTAACCTAATCGCTAAGTACTATTGTAACAAAGGTTATTTGTATCAATAAATTTATATTATTATTATTATGGATTTTAAACTTCAGTTTCTCAGGTAAGAACCTGGTGTTTTTATACAATCTCACGGGTGTGAACCAAGGTGAAATCCTAATTTTCTATTTGACCTGGTAAATTATTTTGTACTGCACTCAAATTGTAATCTAAATCTAACTGTAAAATTTTTCTTACTATTCGGCAAGTGTTTAATATTGCAGCTTTTTGTAGTGTTAGGTATGTGTATTTTGATAGATTGAGAACATTAAAACTATTGTATATTTGTTTCGGAATAACACCTGTTGTTGATATGACTATAGGGACTATTGTAACTCTATTCATTTTCCAAACTCTGGTAATTTCTTCTTGTAACTCTGTGTACTTCCTAATTTTTTCTGTGATAGTTTTTTGTATATTATTAGTGTTTGGGACTGCTATATCTATTATGTATGTGTGTTTGTTTTCTTTATCAACAAGTGTTATATCTGGTCTGTTGTTATAAATAGTGTGATCTGTAATTATTGTGCGGTCATAATATATTTTGTATAATTGATTTTCTAAAACAGCTCTAGGTGAATATTTGTAATATGGTGTGTACGGATCCTGCATGAGTTTAAGATTGATTGCAAGTTTTTGGTGTATAATATTAACAAGTTGGTTATGCCGGTGAGTATAGTCGTTCTGAGTCAATGTCATACAAGCGCCCGTAATATGTTGTATTGTTTCAGGTTTGCTGTGACATTTTCTGCATAAATCGTTTCTAACTGTACTATCTTTTATAATATATTTTCTATAATTTTTGGTATTAATGACTTGGTCTTGAATGGCTAGCATAAATCCTTCTGTTTCTGGAAACAGCCCACTTATTTCAAGCCATTTGTTGGAAGCTTCCCTATCAATGTGTGTTTGGTTTAGATCGTTAGGATGTCTTCCGTGTAGTTCTTTCTGTCTCCATTTTTTATGTATCTCTTCTATGTGTCTTGCTTTGTCTATTGTTTCAATATCACCTTCGCTAAGATTCAGTGGTGTATATTTGTTATCTATTTCTACTATTGTTTTATGTAATTGACTTGTATTCTTCTTCCTATTAAAGAATTGTTTTAGGTTTATTATTTGCCTTTTGTGTAAATGTGATATTTCAATTAGCCCTCTGCCCCCCTCCTTTCTGGACATAATCACTCTTTCGATTGCTGATTTAGGGTGGTGATATCTATGTTGTGTAAGAATTGTTCTAGTTTTAATTTCAAGTGCATTTAATTCTGTTTTAGACCACTTTATAACGCCAAAAGAATAAGTTAGTATAGGTATAGCATAAGTATTTATGGATTTGAACAAATTTTTACCAGAGAGGTACATTTTACATAATGAATGGATTCTTTTATAATATTCCTGTTTTAGTTTGTCTTTTATAGATTTGTGCTCTAATAGTCGCGCTTGATTGTATCCTAAGTATTTATAAAATTCCTCATTTTTCATTGCTTCTATTACTTCTTCCGAATCTGTTGTGTAATTTCCGCCGATTATCTTACCCTTTTCTATGTTAAGCTTTCGGCATTTGTCTAGTCCAAAATCCATTCTTATGTCTTTTGAAAACGATGTTGTTATGTCTAATAAACCATGTAAATCTGTATTTTTATTAGCGTATAGTTTTAAATCATCCATATAAAGTAAATGTGTTATTTGGTGTAATAGTGATCTATTGTTCTTTATGTCAAATCCTAATTCGTTTAATGCGCGGGAGAGTGGATTTAGGGCTAAACAAAACCATAGAGGGCTTAGTGAGTCCCCTTGAAATATTCCCTTTTTAATTGCTATTTCATCTATAGTTAAGTTTGAGGTTTGTGTTTGTAGCTTAAGAGTAGTTTTCCAGGATCCCATGGTGTTTTTAAGAAAATTTGTTAACAATGGGTTGATTTTATAGATATTTAGAACTTGAACTAACCATGAATGCGGTACTCTGTCAAATGCTTTTTTGTAATCTATGTACGTTATGTATAAGTTTTTTCTTGCTCTCTGGACATGTTTTAAGAGAGTGGAATCAATAATTAATTGTTCCTTGCAACCCATATGCCCTCGTCTGCAGCCTTTCTGTTCTTCAGTTAAAATATTATATTTTTCGGTGTGTTTAATAATTTTGTTAGTAATGCAAGACGTTATGATTTTGTACATAGTTGGGAGGCAAGTTATAGGTCTGTATTGTGAGGGATCCTGGGTTCTACTAGATTTTGGGATCATATATGTGATGCCTTTTGTGAGAAAATCTGGCAAATTCTCGTTACCTTTTAAAATATCATTAATTTGTTTAGCTAATGTACTATGTAGTGCTTGTAATCTTTTTATCCAAAAATTATGCAAACCATCTATTCCTGCTGCTTTCCAGTTATGTGTTTTATTTATAATCATATTTAATTCAACAGTATCTATATCTTCAAACGGCATTTCTTCTATTTTTTCTGATCTAACTATTTCTTCTTGTATCCATCTAGCTTCTTTATTATGTTCAGCGTTGTCTGACCAGATTCCTTGCCAGAATTCTTTTAAACTCTCTTCCGATGGTGGATTTATGATAGTCGTATCGTTTCCTTTAAGCTTTCTATAGAATTGTTTCTCACTTGTTGTAAATAGTCTGTTGTTATCCTTTCTTTCTTTGGCTTTTTTGTATCTTGCTATCCTATGACTCTTGACTAAGAGTTTTTGTTTTAAGGTGTCTAGGTGGTCTTCTATCCTTTTATTAAAATTTTCGTGTGAGCTGTGTTGTTTGGTCTTCGCAATAATTTCATTAACTTTTGTTTCAAGCCTTCTTGATGTGTTACCATTTTTATATTGTGTCAACCTATTTATATCTTTTCTTAGTAGGGTTATGTCTGTTTCTAATCTTTTTTGCCATGGTGGCTCGTTTTTTACTTTAGTTTTAAAGCTTGACCTGCCTATATTTATTTTGAATTTAAAATGTTCAGCGACCGTAAGAGCTATACAATAAATTAGAGAATGTGTATCGGATAAGTTTTCCAGTGATGAAAGTTTTAGTGGGATAATTTTTTGGTTAAATATACCAATGATATCCGATAATTTACGAGTTTGTCGCATTTTTGGTAATAAAGGTCTACATGTGGGATCTATTCCATTATATTTTAACATATTTATTTCTAGTTCATTGTTTAGTGTCTCTACTAACGAAGGGTTAAATACCGTTTGAGTTTGTATTAACATTGAATCATCTATATTTGATTGACTGCTATGTGGTGCGTTAACAGGTAGTGCGGTGTCAAAATATTCAGTCCCTATGCTCGAGTCATATTGTAAGGATGGATTACAAGGTGTGAGTGATTGAGTTATTTGTAAAGTGTTATTTTGTTGTGAAATATTTAAACTTTCCTCTTCTTCTTTTCTAAGTTGCTCTGTTATTTCAAATTTGATTCTATTTAACGTGTTATCCGATAATAGCTTATTTCTAATAATAACTCGCCTTTGGTCTGCTATTCTCTGCTCTGTTACATTCATATCTGGGTATTGTAGTTTAAATTTTTGAAATAGTTGTGTGCAATACATTGTTTTGTCCTCTTCAAGTTTTGTAACATAGAAGTATGTGCGCATGATGAATATGTTCATATCTTCCGTCCATTTCATGCGCACTCGTGGTTTTCCCGCCTTGGTGGTCGCAGGCTGA
This sequence comes from Orthosia gothica, assembly GCA_949775005.1. Classification (NCBI taxonomy): domain Eukaryota; kingdom Metazoa; phylum Arthropoda; class Insecta; order Lepidoptera; family Noctuidae; genus Orthosia; species Orthosia gothica. The sequence goes on from OX459039.1 coordinate 19,422,488, forward strand.
GTAGCTGATGCCGCCTGCGAAACATCCTCGGCAGATGTAACTGCTCTATTGTCTAGTCTGTCTGTCGGTTCGGCTGTAGTATTTTTATCGGGGAGAACCCACCTGCTCAGTCCCCCACCGCCGATGGATCGTATGCTGTGACACCCAGCATCGGCCCCAGGTGCGCCCCGACGATCGCCCTCGGGTAGCGGTCCTATACGTTTATTCTTTGAACGAGTCTCCATATTGAATGGGTTTCCAGAGCCACGTTAGCCACGCCAGTAATATCTCATTCGTGTGTCCGCCCCCCACGTGATTAGATGGTCAATCAGGACGTGTGGTTGTTTAGGGGGCTTATTATTATTATTTTCAAGTGTCCAAATTCTCAGCTTTTAGGCTGGTTTAAGCTACATTTACGGGCCGAGACCAAGTAAATACAGCGTGTGGTGTGTTATGTTGAGGATGAATGATGTTGTCCTATTTCGTTTTCATCAATTTGCATGAACTTTCTGACAATTCGACATGTGTTTAAGATGTTTTTATGTTTTTATTATTATTATTATTATTATATACTTTATTGTACACCACAAAAAACATACTGGACAAACGTTTACAATAACAAGTGTACAATGGGCGGTCTTATCGCACTAGGCAATCTCTTACAGACAACCTTTGGATGGACTGAGCAACAGGAGAAGAATTTAGGGCTGTCAGTGTACAAATTAACATTAATAATACACTGCTTAGACATAATAACATAAAATACAAACATACAATATACAAAATATACTAATATATATCAAATATAACAGAGAAAGGAGAAGAATGAAAAATTATAGTGAAAGATAATGCTCCTTCACCATTTTCTTAAACGTTGGCAGTGTATTATTTTTAAATAGGTAAGAAATTAAGAATTGGTTGTATAGTAAAATCGACTTTAGCCTAAAAATGAAATCCTGTCAAAAAACTTTTATTCATACGGACTTTACTCCAAGTACTGAATTCAGAAACCAGTCTTTAGTGTGACTAGCTTTTCTTAAGTATGGGTACATATGAAAAAAAACTAAATGTTCTAAAACATAGAGAGCTTTTTAAACAAGTTAAGTTAGTGAATTATACCGACTATATAACAGATATTATCCATTGTTATAACTGTCATAATACTGTTACATTGCACTGACTACTTTCTTTCTTCTATTACGAAACTACGGCGGGAAGCGTGGTATTTTTTCTAGTAATTTTATACCGAAATAAAATCATATTAAGGCGGTAACCCGAGCAAAACGCCGCGCATGCCGTTTTTTGTGCTGTTTTTAGGAGCTATCTACTCCTTATTTAAACAGAAATATCAATTAATAAAAATACATTAAATTTCTACATAATATTGATTCTAAAATGGTAGATTTAGATTTTTTTAAACGTTGTATATATTTCACTAATCTCCTTCCAAAAAAACATAAAAATGAGAAAAAATTATTGATATTATGCATCTCCTCGTAAAGTGTTCATTAATTTTTTTTTTTCTAACACTAATGGATAGACAATTTAATAACAAACATTTTTGTAGATTTTTTTTTTCAAAAGACCAATATTCGATTTTATAAAGATTTTATTCTGAAATCTGGGCGTATTCACTACTGTAATTCATGCGCCACCAGTGCCGCTAGACCAATAGGAATGCTCATATCTCGTGCCGATTTTTTGGTCAGGGTACCGTCTTAAACTCTTGACTAAAGTTCCATGACCAGCAAAATTAGCGTCATCCGTCGCACCCGCGGTGGAGCACAAAGACACAATCCGTAAATTCATCATCATCATCATATCAGCCGAAAGACGTCCACTTCTGGTCATAGACCTCCCCCAAGCGTCGCCACATTGACCGGTCCCGTGCGTCCCGCGTCCAGCGGATCGCCGCAACCTTCGCCAGGTCATCGGTCCACCTAGTGGGAGGCCTTCCAACGCAACATCTTCCGGTTCGCGGTCGCCACTCCAGAACATTTCTGCCCCATCGGCCATCCGTTCTGCGAGCAATGTGCCCTGCCCACTGCCACTTAAGTTTGGCAATTCTTCGGGCTAACCGGGCGGGTAACCCTGGTTCTCTTGCGGATCTCTACATTTCTGATTCGATCACGCAAGGAAACTTCGAGCATAGCCCTCTCCATTGCTCTTTGGGTGACTGTAAGCTTTCTGATGAGGCCGTGAATTAGATCACCAAAAAAGTGATTCCGGTGATTTCATACCGCACCAAACGTCGTGGTCATTTTTAACTAAAAAATTGTCAACTGCCTTAAAGCCTCTCAAATAAACACGTTACCCGCCTTTGCGTCGCGCAGTCATACTATAACTGTACAAAGTTACCACCGCTGCTGGAGCGGCTGATGTTTAAAAGTTCTTACGTATTCGAGTAAAACTATTAATAAATGTTATAATTTTCAGTTGGTATAAAATTACTTTATTAAATTAACGTTGCCTCCGCGTAAATGCGCAAAGAGTTTAAACTCTAACCAACCGACCAAATTGACCAATCACATGCGGAGTTTAAACTCTTTGCGCACTTACGCAATACGGCTGCCGGACTATTATGTTTTGAATGCACAACACAACGCATAACGTTCTATCAAGGTAAGGAGTGTCTTCCTTCCTATTCCTTATATGATGTCTTTGACCTTAATTGTAAACTAGAATGGGACTGATATCCTCGGTTATTTTGCAGAACCGTTAAATAAAAATAATAGGTATATCCCATGGGTTAAAAAAACACTTTTCATGCGGGTAAAGCCACAGTCAGAAGCTAGTTAAATAATATTACACAGAATACCACAAAAATAATTTATGTGATAATGTAGACCAGGGGGGTAACCACAAGCTCTTAGAGTAAGGTTATTTTGAGATCGAGTAAGTGACAGATGTATACAAGTCAGATACATCTGTCCCTTTCTCGATCTCAAAATAACCTTACTCTAAGAGCTTGTGGTCACCCCCCAGGGCTACATACACCTTCAACTGTCCATTTCCAGACACAATAGAAATTACCATTGTTCTAATCCGATTCGGTCTGGTGGACAGATGACCGGATACTTGACCGCCGACCTATTTTATCGCATAAAATAAGTTATCCAAGATAGATTCCATCATCATCAGCATCATTTCAGCCAAAAATGTCCACTGCTGAACATAGGATGAAAATCTCCAAGATTTAATGATAATAGCCGGCACCAAATTTAGTTCAAATTCGGACGGATAGTTCAAGGAAAAACATTTATCGTTAATAATTGAAAAAATCTTGGTAGCTGTTTACTTTTATGAATTACATGTGTTTATTAATTAATAAAATATTTATATGGACGTGGGGGGAGGGAGTTTGAGGCCTTACGGACCGCGAGCGACGGGCATGTTATTTTTAAGAAACGGACCCCAAATGAAATGAAAGTAATTGGTGACCCCTGATGTAGCCCGTAGCGCTGTTCACAGATTACTATTCGATTATACGTATATATTTATGTCAATTTCTATTACAACACACAGGAACAAAAAAAATAGAGTTTAGAGAGAAAGGAAATGGTAAGCCTACTTCCTAATCTACTTAGGCAATAGGTATAATAAACATTCCAGTCTGTATCTTTCGATTTCTTTATCAATTATGCCTCCTCAACGGCTGTAGGGGTTTTTTTTTTTTAAACCACTTTGCCCCACACTAGGAATTTCTTCCTGTATCGTGGGTGCGTTTACAAACATTTAAACTCACATACACAAGACACCCAGATCCGAAACAACTTTGTAGGCCATACAATATTTGATCCGTGGGGGAATCGAACCCGCGATACTCAGCGCAGCAGCCGATCGCTCAACCATTACGCCAACCATGTCGTCAATAATTTAAATAATTAAATATATTTAATTCAAAATAATATACGGATGATATATGATAGATTTTTGCCATTGAGGTAATAATGTACTACGCACGTACATATTATCTCAATGATTTTTGCCCATTCCCGTAGGATAAGTCTTAAATTACATCGAGCGAAGTCACTAGAAAAAGCGCTATGTAAAATAATAAAAATATTCCATGTGTAAAAATTTGCAAACTTCGTCTCCTTTTAACGTTCTTCATAAAAAGAAAAAAAACAGTTTGAACTTGCGTTTGGCCCCGATCTTGTGGATGGCGTTATTCAATAAACAACAATCGTATCAATCTTGTACCTACTCTATAAAACCTATAAATTCATATTGTTATCTTTTCCTATTTTGGAAGACCGCAAGATGGCTCTTATAATTTGTAACAATAATAACTATAACCCATAAAATATATGAAAATTCTAAATAAGCTAGCAATATTAACTTCAAAACTATAGACTACTTCTGCCATCGGATTCGTCCTTGTGAAAGTTAGATTTTCCACCGTACTGGACCGTACTCCCGGCATAAAAAGTATCCTATACCCTTTTCTAAGTTCCAATCTATCTCTACACCAAAATTCATCAAAATAGGTTCTGCGGTTTACGCGTGAAAAGGTAAAGACAGACAAAGATACTTTCTTTTAGGAATTGCCTGTGACTTTTCGCTTCCTTAAGGATGATTAACGAGATAAAAACTACGGCATATCCTTCCCAGGGTTTCAAACTATGTACATAACCAATCGAGATAAAAACTACGCCATATCCTTCCCAGGGTTTCAAACTATGTACATAACCAATCGAGATAAAAACTACGCCATATCCTTCCCAGGGTTTCAAACTATGTACATAACCAATCGAGATAAAAACTACGCCATATCCTTCCCAGGGTTTCAAACTATGTACATAACCAATCGAGATAAAAACTACGCCATATCCTTCCCAGGGTTTCAAACTATGTACATAACCAATCGAGATAAAAACTACGCCATATCCTTCCCAGGGTTTCAAACTATGTACATAACCAATCGAGATAAAAACTACGCCATATCCTTCCCAGGGTTTCAAACTATGTACATAACCAATCGAGATAAAAACTACGCCATATCCTTCCCAGGGTTTCTAACTATGTACATAACCAATCGAGATAAAAACTACGCCATATCCTTCTCAGGGTTTCAAACTATGTACATAACCAATTTCATTTAAATCGGTACATTGGTTTAACTCCTTGAGTGCCCGAAACGAGGATCCACGCGACACAATGGCTTGTTATATTGTAATGTAATTGTAATTACGGCATTGACCGTTTAACCGTGAAAAGATAACAGACAGACAGATAGACTGAGTTGTCTGAGTTACTTTCGCATTTATAATATTATAAGTAGAAGTACGGATAAGGATGGATTGCCAGAATACCGGAAAAGAAATAAAAATATACAATCGTGCACAGTGTACGAAGCATTACAGGTGTTATTGATATCATGTACAATATTTGCTATTTATAGATATCTATGTAATGTAAGCATACATTTGAGGTCAATTACTCATATTTATTTAAACATGTCCTCTCATTGCAACAATAGGCTCTCAAGTCGCCCACAGCCGTCGCAGACGATTCAATCCAATAATTCAATTGTGATCATTATTGTCACATTCACATTGAATTAGTCATTGCCTCATTGGATTCCTTGTCATTCATTCATATGCTAAACGCTTCCCGGCTTTTTCCTTGAGTTTATTTTCAAATGCCAACGAACTTTGTTGACAAAGCAAACACTGACAAAGATTTTGTTGATTTACAAAAACTGGGCGATGTTTTGCATGCAGTTAAAGGTGGATACAGACTTTACGAGGTATGCCCCACGAACGGCGAACAACTAATGCCTCGCATGGTGTGGACGTTCATGTTCGTGGTGAGACATGTGCTACGACAACTCAAATCAAAGCAAAATGCGTGCGTTGCGAGCAAAAGGCGTGCGTTGTGCGCCCCTCATGCCACATCACCTTAAAAATCTTACTTAGGTAAGTACTAACGCAATATTGCCTTTAATTAGAAATTCGGGAATGTGCCGACATAAAAAACAGCCTACTCGCAATGAATTTCGTGATTGGGTGTAGTGTTGGTGGTCCGCCGGGAGCCGGCGCGAGTCTCTGTAATTGCTCCGCGGCTTGACCAATTTGACCACACTACAAAATCCAGTTGTTACCAGTTTCGCACATCGCATGTATCGGTTGCTTGTAAGAATTCGAGACATGGGTTGCCCCAAATTTAACAAGATAATTGTGCGCCCACTTAGTTTTAATTAAGCCTACGATCTTTAATGAAAGATTGGACACAATGGCTCTCAAGTTTCACTAATATTTAGGTTACTACGATCATGCGCACGCTTCAAAGGAGATGAGTAAACGTATTAAATAAATGCTTTGTTTTGGCTTAGCAAACAGCTCACGGCTATTTACACACTGTTTTTTGCTGTAGCACAGTGTTTTGTCATGAATTCATGGACTTTTGATAAGGGGAATTGTAGAAATGTGTGTTGTAACAAATAATAAAATAATAATAAATAAATAATTGTAATCATATTTTTTTTTTCATCTTATATGTCAATATTACCTATTAGAGGAGCTCGTGGCTAAATAATAACAGCCGCACGGGTCGATCTTCAAGGTTAAGCAACGCTTGACGAGGTCGGTCCGTGGATGGGTGACCATTTCAACATACCGAGTTTCCTACGCGCCTCGGAAAGCACGTTAACCTTTGGTCCCGGCTGTCATTTGAAGATCTTTAACAGTCGTTACGAGTAGTCAGAAGCTTGAGATCTGACACCAGTCTTGCCAAGGGGTACTGTGTTACCTAGTTACTGGGTTGTGGAGGTCAGATGTGCAGTCGTTCCATGTAAAACACTGGGACTCAGCTGAATCCGATAAGGCTGGAAGCCGACCCCAACAAACAATTGGGAAAAGGCTAGGCAGATGATGATGATGATGTCAATATTACCTACCTATTATGAATATAGGAACCTATACAAGGCTTTAAATTTCACCACTGCAATTTTGTCTTGATTGTTATGTTAGCAATGAATTACTCAACAAAAGCAAAACGAAAAAAGAAAGAGAAATCTTTTTACATAATTTTGTACACGACGTCATTCATATATAACTAAACTTATTGTTCGTATCCAAAATGTCTTTAGTTATTTTAATATTACGGTAACTTTGACCGGATTTTTCTTATCCGCGTAATTTTAAGGTCCTTGTAAGAAGGTCAGCTGCTCAATAATTTCAAACTTTCTATAAAAATAAAAGAAATATAAAAGTTCCTGGTTCCCTTCGACTGACCGTGTTTTATTTGCAAGGCGCAATAATATGGGGTTGCGCGAACTTATTGATTTACAGAGCACCCTCTATCTCCGTTGAACTCTGCACAGGATTTTCATACGTTTATTTCGTTTTGATAAATTCCCTGGCCAATATTTCAGTGACCATTAAAAAGCAATAGATACAATTATATCTGGAAGATTTTGAGGCAGGCTCAGTAGCAAGATAACGTAGCCTTCGATGATCTGACCTTCGGCATTTTTTTTTATATTTTTCTGACGTTTTTTTTTTGGTATTAAATCTGTAAATACGTGTGGTGATTTGGGCAAGTTAGTGTTTTTCATAATGACTTTCAGGTTTCTTATAATGACGAATGACAGATCGTCGAAGGCTCTTGGGAGCAAAATGTAGGTCATACAGATAGTGCTATTTATTACCTACTCCAACTCACCCGTCACCGAATAAATACACGATTCCTTGACATTTCAAAAGTGCTTAATAGTTGAATGTAGATAAACGCTTACGTCAGTGTGCATTAACAATAAAACTCATATTAGACATACGTTAATCCTTAAAAAATTTGAACAATTTTAGGAAATGTAATAAAAGCGTGCGAAATTGTTTAAAATTTGACTTTTGTGGCTTAAATAAAAAAATGTATCTCACCGTTATGTGTGTTAGTTGAATATTTTTTTTAGATTCTCCATAAAAATAACATTACATTTTCTATGAGACCTAGGTCCAAAGTTATGGTTGTTAATTATGTGAAAATCGTAATAAGTAAGTCAGGTACTATAAAATTGCTCTATCTTTGAGGGTGTGATTGTACCCTTTATGTGGGGTGTTTTATCGATAAAATTAGGTGTATTTTATAATACTCACAACGGCTCTTTGTGTCTCTGAAGTTGGCTCTGTCAACTATTGCGCACGAAACAGATTATCTGCATAGAGTAAGCGAGATAGGATGATGCGACAAACGTATGCGAGTGAAAAAGACAGTTATACAATGCTATTTTCACACTTACAATATTGACACAAAAATAGCTACTGCGCAGCCTCTTGCAGCCAATTCAGAGACACAAAGATCCGTTGTGAGTATTATACGACCTTAAAGTTTTATTACTACAATGCCTATGTTATGGAGACTTATTTCGAACGTCAGATACCATGCCAAAATAAGCTAGCAGCAGGCCAGTCGAAATAGAATCTTATCTAATACATTTAAACGAGCAATTCTTGTCTATCTGTACCAATAATATAAAGAGAAAAGATTATTTTGTTTATTTGTTTGTACCGCATAGGCTCCGAAACTACGGGACTGAATTAAAAAAATCATTCACCAATAGAAAGCCACATTATTCCTGAGTGACATAGGCTATTTAACGAGAAACGGGTCCTGTGGGGTAGTACACGGGAGCGAAGCCGCAGGGAACTGCTATAGTAATGTATAATCTGAATCTTGGCAATGGCTCCAACAATTTTCATGAAATTTAGTAAGTCGGGGTTTTGGGGGCGATATATCGATCTAGCTAGGTTTAATTTTTAGAAAACGTCATTTTCTCTATTTTTAACCCCCGCCGGAAAAAGAGGGGTGTTATAAGTTTTAAGTGTGTTGCTGTGTATCTGTGTATCTGTCTGTGGCATCATAGCGCCTAAATGATGAACCGATTTCGATTTAGTTTTTATTTGTTTGAAAGGGACTTTGGTCGAGAGTGTTCTTAGCTATGTTTGAATAAAATCGGTTCAGACGTTCAAAAGTTATGGGCGTTTTACTGTTTGAATCGGGGTGTTTTCGCAAGATAAATGTGCCCGGGGGTTTTTTAAATTTTGAAATTTTACTTGTCACCCGAGCAGAGCTCGGTCGCCCAGGTACTTACTTATGGTATACCTAAGTCATAATTTTTCTTTCTTTGTTTCAGAAACTTCCTTATCCAAAGGCTGTGGGATTTATAGTCACAAATGAGTTCTGCGAGAGATTTTCATACTATGGAATGCGAAGTAAGTGATTTTTTTTTAATTTGTGTTTTTTTTAGGGTTCCGTACCTACCTCAAAAGATAAAAAGGGACCTTTATAAGACCACTTTCTTGTCCGTCTGTCCGTGTAAGTATTTCACCACCCGAAATTTAAAACAGATACAGATAGTCCCTATTAGGTGTATAAAAATCAAGGTCCTAAGTCAACACGATAAAAAGATATGGGCAAATTTAGATTTGCGCGAAAACTTGTAAGTACCAAAATTTACCTTAATGTTTATTTTTTGTTATTTTTCGGAATTTTCCCTTTACTTGTTGTGTAAGATCTTGCTTTTAACCAAAATTGACAATTCTGGTTCATTCGGAAGTACCCTATAGGTTTTGAAAACCTATATGGTAGTTACCGTTGACCTAGAATCACGAAAATTGGCAAAAAGTAAGGTCTTACAGCACAAATATAGGAAAAACACCAAAACATTAAAAAAAGTTGAACATTTAGGTAAATTTTAGTACTTACAAGTTATCGCAAAAATATAAACCATGATTAATTAATTTATGGTAAATTTTGGTAAGAGTGTAGACTTTGTACTAAAAATCTATACTAAGGAGTGCTTTAAGTTACCGTTAACGTCTCTGAACTGTGGCAGATATATCTCTACCAATTTTCGGTTCTGTACGAATAAGTGCAAACCAAAACGTCAATATTGACTATCGCTGTAACTACCTATGTTACGTACGTTATGTTGATGGGCTATTCATCTTGTGTATAATCGTGTTATTGAAATTATATAATATCAATAACAAAATTATACACAAGATGAATTTGCAATTAATTAATATAGATATTTATCAACACATATGTAAGCTATTATTATGTTATTATGCGACACGTGCTGATATATTAGTCAGTGTAAATGACATGGACAAGTTTGTACACGTGGATATGCCTGCGAGCTATAACAATGAGAATTGGTTCCGATCGAATGGAGGCCTATCATTCATTTGTTGACTTTTTAATAGAAATACTTACTTACACTTTTATGGCTTTTAGTAAGTATCAATTTAAAAGTATGACATATTTTTACTATTGATCAAGATTGTATATATGCATTACTTATTTAGTCTTGGACATTGCCTCTTTATTAATAATTGCGAAATATAGTAATGCCGTAGTTAAGGCGTAGATATTATATACCTATTTCTCAATGTTAACGGGGTACTGGTCGCGCCCGCTTGGAGCCAGAATATAAATATTGGACCTCCTTTTGGACAGTTTTGTTTGCAAAATACTTTTTGACTTACGTATCATATGTCGGTTAAGAAGAAATTCTAACCATCAATTTTTCTGATTAACAATATTTTTAAATGTCCAAGACGTTTTGGGGAATTACGCAAAAGAAGCGAAAAAATAGTGTTGTTAATTATTTTTTTAAAGCAAAAGTATCAGTCATACGAAAAAAACCATGTTTAACAAATAATGTATACTTATGAATCAATAATAAATATACATATTATTCAAACCTTTTAACCTAGCCTTCACTTACGTAGTAACTATTTAGTAATCTGTGCCGTTACTAAGGAAAGTAACTTAAAAAGTAGTAACCGTTACTTAAAAAGTAACCATTTTATGGCACTAAAGGGAAATAAGAGCCTTAAGCTGCCTCATTGGTGTAATGGTCGCAAAAGCTACTGCTGAGAATGAAGTACCGGGGTTTGATGCTCTGGTCGGGCCAGGTATTATTGGGTTTAGCCATCTGGAATTTCTCAGTAGCAGGCCGGTGTCTAGTCTTGTGCACGATTGATGGCAATAGGGCCTCCCCCATTACATGCAGAGTTGGGCAGTATTTGAATTACTTGTAATTAAAATACAAATAAGTATTTGGTATTTGTAATTGAATTACTTCTTAAAAATTTAATTGGTATTGAAAATACCTGACTCTGAGGTATTTTGTTGTTAGTATTTTAAATACTTATGGCTTCAAATACATTTGAACAAGAATATATTTAGCGATCATTTTAATAGGTGCGTTCTGCAGAAAATAGCGCTCGATAGCTTTCGTAAGCAAAATGGCGACCGCGTACATCAAATTGTCTACTAGCACCATCGTTATTTTCATTTCAAACGGTTATTTTCACGAAACTTCTGTGTATTAATTAAGTTTGCCGATGGATGATCGACTGTATTTTGTAATTTGTATTTTAAATAAAAATAGTTAAAATACTGTATATTGTATTTTATATTTTAAATACACGACTTATAAATATTTTGTATTTTCAATACGTGCAAGAGAGGATTTTATAATTTGTATTTTGACTAAAACAAAGCATGTATTTTCCATCTTTGACACATGGGACTTAAACATAACTGGCGCAGTGTGAGTATAGGTACCATAAGTGCACCTCGGCCTAATCCTTCGGGGAAAACCAGCGTGAAGTCACAGTATAAATATGGTCCATATTTATGCTGTGGTGACGTTGTCTTATGTAAAATTTTGAAATACGAAGCTTTGTGTCTGTTTTCCCTAATTTAAAATGTAACGTCCAAATTTGTTTACTGTTGCGTCAGTTGTGCAGAATAGTGCGCATCTACATATGTATGTGCCGCCTAGTGATTAGGAAATCGTCTCATACCTAATAGCATCGTTCCTGGCGCAAATCAATTTTTGTTTTCTTTCTTTTATAATATTTTACAACGATATTGCTAATGTAATAATGAAGATAGAGAAATACGTGGGCATTATGATTTGGGATCCCCAAAAAGCAGCAAGCAAACAATTATTCTTTCTTTCCATTGGTAGTACCTACTCTACCTACGGCTTTTGCCTCGCTATAGCATAACTATTATACTTTGCTGCAGCCTCATTATTATAAATAATATGTATTATTATATCAGTTTTACTGCGAATTTTTATTATACTTTTGCCGCTCCAGCGACTTTGTTAACATATAACAGTTACGTAAAAGAGATTACAATGATTTTATACCAACCGGGGTGGTTTAGCCGGCGACTCAACCCGCTGGCTTTGGTGTGTAGACCTTTAGGCATGAGGCCCTAGTTTTGATTCCCGGTCGGGAAAAGTGTCATTTGGTTAAAGAAAAATACCAGTTATTTTTTAATCTAACAAAGCAGAGTGCGTTCCTTTTCAGCTGAAACTATAAGTCTGATTTTGAAAAAGATAGTTTCGGTGAAAAGTAACGCTCTCTGCTTCGTGTGATTCAAAAATAACTGGTCTTATTGGTAAAAAGGAACGCCCTCTGCTTCTTGTGATTCTAAAATAACGGTTATTTCAAAAGAAAACCTAACGGGGATTAGGTACAAATGGACTAATTCAAATTCAAATGTTTGTGAAAGACGCACGACGATTGGTCGACCCATAGAATCGACGAGCCACTTTTTATTCAAGATTTTATGCTTATTTCGCCACCAATTATTATTTTAGTATCTAATCTTTAGCTGCGTCTAGGTGATATTTAACAACACACGACGTATAAGGCACGTGAGCGGCCATATCAATGCATTTTTCGACCTAGTTTAAATAAATTAACACCACTATCATGTGAAATGTATGTCGTGTTTCACCATCGACAGTTAGTTATCGATAAACACATAAGTTAGTATCTACGTATGCATATATTGTTAACAACAATCTGTTGGTTATGGGTTATTAGGATTTTTCCAGGGCCTGATTTAGAGTTTTGACGACCCCAGGCTAATCTTTCAATAAGCACCCCCTGCCTGTATAGTGTCGCCTGTGCGGTGTGCCTACTAAGCCGACGAATATGTGTATTTTTTTAAATATTTTACGTTTTCACGAGTGTTTTAGTTCCGATCCCGATAGTACAATAAGAGATCGTCAATGGGACAGTCTTACTAAGCATTTTAGAGGCTGTCCGGCAAGAGAGAAAGAGTAAGGAAGGTAGGCAAAATTCTTATAACCTTGCTCTTTTCTTCGCCGTGCAAATACATACAAAGATTTGGCGCCCCGGGTAACTCTTTGGTATGATAATAATATAAGAAAATAGTTGATTGTAAGAGCGAGAAAACCGAGCTCAAAAATGTTGCACCTCAGATCGATTACGTTGACGACTTATGCAGATTTGCAGAAAAGCTTCAAGAGGGTCCTTGCGAAGAATCAAGAGAATTTTAGATGTAAAAGCGCAAATTTTAGCACTTCTTCTGCTCAGATAGGTTATTTTCTTTTACGCTCATCTAATGGAATGTATCCTGTGAGGCTATTTCTATATTTGTATTCATAGAAGTGGCTGTGTCGATACATGCAATACATCCTCATAAACGAGATTGCAATGTATAAAATAAGACCTCAGCACGAGCGAAGCGATCTCGAAAATATTTAGCATCCTGCTTCGGATAGGCAGGTTTTCTTTGACAAACAAGTGAACGTCTGCCTAACCCTTCAAGATACTCAAGCGTGATGTTATCTGTAGTAAATCTATGTATCAATGCTGTGCGAAATGATTTTATGGAAAATTAGTTACGGATTGTTTCAGCAGGCATGCAACATTCACTATTACTTTCACGCCCTGCATGTTTATTTTATCGAAAATGCCTAGTTTTATTTAATCTTAGTAATTATGTTGTTGGCGTTACTACATTTCTTTCAGCAAAACTCTTGAGTCATGTCAGGACCATAAATAAGAAACTACGCGTTAATTAACCTATTATAAATCTGCTTACCAATCCACAATCACACACTTTAAAGCTATTAAACACAGACAGTTTATAACACATAATTTTTATCTAAATAGACTATTGTACGCCAACGATAAGAGTAAAAGAATGGCAAATAAAAACTTAATTAAATAACGTAGGTGTAAGTATATGATTCGAACGTCAGTCACTTGACGTAGCTTGTATGAACATTAAATTAAATATTAATAGTAGGTTTCTTCTTGACGTGCGACAACAACTTGACGTGTCACAACAACTTGACGTGTCACAACAACTTGACGTGCCACAACAACTTGACTTGCCACAACAACTTGACGTGCCACAACTACAAACCACATGACACCTGTGATCAATAAAGTCGCTGGTCATAAAAAAAAATGAAAATTATAGATAAGGTGTGCTTCGGTTAGACGGGCAATTGATGGCGCAATTAAGTATTGCCAATTTTGGTTAAATATGGTGTCTCGGCAACACCTTTCAATGTGTAACAGTATGTCACATTCAACTGCTACAGCGAACGTAAGGTCAATACCGACCACATGATAGCCACAAATATAACAACTCAATCTCAAACAGCTAAATTAATCCTACGCTTCCTTTCAGCAACTACACCGCAACCAAACGTTTTGTACAACCACACAGCGACAAAAATGTTGCTACATAGTGTCCGATAGTGCCCGTCCGAATATACTCTAGCTTGCTTTTATCCCGCGGCTTTGATCCAGTGCCCCCTGCAGTGTCAGTTATTTTATCAGAAAATAAAGTAGACTATGATACTAAAGAATATGTAGCTTTCTATACTGGTGAATGAATTTTCAATATCGGTTCAGTAGTGCCAGAGATTACTTCCTACAATCTTCTTCCTACAAGCTTACAATAAGGCTAACGCCATTTTATTGGGGCCTTACTATGACATTGGACTAAACGTTAAAGAAACTAGAACTTCTATTCTAAACGTGACACTGATGGCTAAATGCACACCGTGCGAAGCCAAAATAATAAAAAAAAGTTGCATTTTTTATATTTATCACTAGCTGATCTTTTGAAGCGTATCTAATAGCCGTTTTACATGAAGTAAAATACCTATGATGACCTCGTTAAATAATGATAAGAGACGTTGTTAATTTTAAAATCACCTTATGCAAAACGCTGATTCTATTTATAAAATAAATTTTAAAAGCGCTGAAAATATACAAAGAAAATTATAAGTTAGTAATTAGACTATGCATTTTCACACTATGACAAGTTTTCTTTTACAAAAATATTTATACAGGAGATAATTGTGTATATAATATCAGTATAAAATAAATTTTAATCAAAAACTACTAACTTAACCTGAAAATAAACATTTCTTAATATGGAGTCGAAAGAAAACTGCTCCACATCACTGTCCACTGGTATTGAGCTCAAAAGACTGGCAGCATTACTACGCTGTATGGCAATATTGGCAATGCTTATCGTCTGAGAAAGGTAAAAGTCAGTCCTTGGGTCACGCGAAGTGTCAACTAGGCGTTTACGCAGGTCTTTGAATAATGCGTATACGCGCTACATAACTGTAATCAGTTCAGAGTGTAGAGATGCCCTCTTAAATTATCTTTAAATCATCTGATATTTAATTTATTTTTTAGGGATCCGTACCCAAAGG
This sequence comes from Orthosia gothica, assembly GCA_949775005.1. Taxonomy (NCBI): domain Eukaryota; kingdom Metazoa; phylum Arthropoda; class Insecta; order Lepidoptera; family Noctuidae; genus Orthosia; species Orthosia gothica. Next base: position 19,437,993 of record OX459039.1, read on the forward strand.
GTAAAAACTGGACCCTATTACTAAGATTCGCGGTCCGTCTATCACCAGGCTGTATCTCATCAACCGTGATAGCTAGGCAGTTGAAATTTTGATAGATGATGTATTTCTGTTGCCGCTGTATCAACAAATACTAAATACAGAATAAAATAAATATTTAAGTGTGGCTGCGATGCAACAAACGTGTTTTTTAAGCCTTTTTTGCGATAATGGTACGGAACCCTTCGTACGCAAGTCCGACTCGCACTTGGCCGGATTTTGAAACGAAACAAAACAATTCTAACTAGCTAGACTATATAATGAGTGTATTAGGCAGATTAGTATATCGCAATGAACATCATAAAATGACACGACAATTTCAACGTTCCTTATCATAGACACATGCATTAGAGAGGTGTAATTTTAGAGTTATTATCTGTAGTCTGTGTGCATTCCGGTATTTCCGTCTCCTTGATTATATCTCATTAGTGTTTACAATTATAAAGATCGTCTGGTATTACTTTCAAAATAATATTCACGATCGCACAGTTGTATCAATCGGTGTAATAAAATCGATGAGACGTCAAAACTGAACATATTTTTATTTTTTTCAAGTAAATGCGAGGGGTATACTCGTATGAACGATATTAAAATAAAAATATTTTGTTTTAGAATGTTGTATGTTAGTCTGGATTATCATCAGCATATTAATGTTCCCACCGCTGGGAGTGCTGGGACGCACAGCAGGCCTCCTCTCTGTGAAAGAAGGTATGGGTCTTAATCTACCACGATGGTCCATTGCGGTTTGGTGGATGTTTTCGAATTTTTGGTTCTAGGACATGCCGGTTTCCTCACGATGTTTTCCTTCACCGTTTTTAGAGCAGTGGTGATGAAGTAACTTACGTAAAGTAAAGCGCCTACCTGGGTTCGAACCCACGACCTACGACAAGTCGGGGCCGTTACCACTGGGCCACCACCGCTCTTAGTCTGGATGTTAGTGTTCAAATGGCTCAAAATGTCAAACACCATATAGGTCCACATTTAGGCTATAAATTATCACGCTATTTGTTATGCGAGATAAGCAATATTGAATAACTTTTTGCCACGGGTACTCGAAACTATTTTTTTTTTTTTAATTTTAGTGGTTCTTTCCGAGGTAATTTGTTTCTGTTTTGTGCCGACTCGCACTTGTTAGAAGATTTTATTTAACTTGCAATGTTTGTATGTACCTATGTATGTAAGTGTGGTCGGGTCAAATCTTGCAACTGAATTTTAAAGCAGTTATCCTCAACCGATTAAGATGAAGTTTTGCATACACGTTTAGTTTCGATGACAACGCATTGCTAGCTAAGTTACGTCATTCCAAATCCGATATGGCAAACGGCCCAAGATGGCGGAAAAGTTATTTTTTGTGCACTGCCATGCTAAGAGTATCAAATGAAAGGGTTTGCTGAGAAGAATACTAAAAATACGCTTGTTTTAAAAAAAACATTTAATGAATATATTGTTTTATGTTTTCAAGCTTTATCAAACGGCATTGGTCCTGTGGCCATTATTATCATATTCCACAGATACTGTACATATATCCGAGATTAAAAGTAGCTTATGACACTCAGCGAAGGAGAAGCTATCTTTAAGCGAAAATATTTTCGTAATTACAACTATAGATCGATACTTCCAGAGACTATATTTTACAAACATGTTACAGTTTTGTCTCGTTATAATATTATTGTAGATATTGGGGGAGGCCTATGTCCAGCTGTGGACATCTTTTGACTTAAATGATGATGATGATGATAGATATTGTACGTAACATGCTGATACTCCTATTTTAAAAGACAGTTTGTGTGATATAGCTCGCTTAAGCTGTATCAAACTCCCAATTACAGCAGCCGTATTGCTTAAGTGCGCAAAGAGTTTCAACTCTATCCAACCGACAAAATCGGACAGAGCTATTTGCCATTTGCGAATTTGTGTTTCAATGTTTTTTTCAAAGCGGCTTGTAAAAACTTATTACACAATATTGTATGACAAATTGTCAATTTAACTTGTGTGTTGTGTTGTGTTAGCAACTAACTCTGAGTTAAGTTTTTCGTGCAAGTGGACCTAGGTGTGCTGTGCAAAATAAGCACGCAAAATGTCAGTTAAGGTTACACTAGTCGATTTTTCTTCCATACAAACTTATTCTGGCGATTACTTCACTGTTTGGCGATGTACTTTCATCATATCAATTTGTCTCATCATTATCTAGACCTGTATGGAAACAAAAAAATTTTTTTTTTTAAGTTATGTGCGTCGAAGGTTCCATATTTCAACACTAATTTTAACGCATCTTTGGGCGGCAATAAATACCATAAGGAGAAGTTAAATTGCAAAACGGCCTCCATACAGGGATAGATTAGTAATTCAACAATGCAAATAATTTTATTTTGAAAACATACATTTAGTGGTTTTGTCATGATATCTAGACTCCCAAAGGTCTGTTTAAAAAAATTCGCGCGCTCGTTTTATCCTAAATCATCATCCATTTCGATACAAATTTGCAAAAGTGCTAATTCGTACGCGAACTAGCTTCCTACTGCTCATCACAGCATCTATCTCTTTCGCACGTGTTGTCGGATGAGATAGCATGCATTTTAAACTTGCGCACAAAATAGTTCGTGCCGTCGACTAGGGTAACCTTAAGATTCTCAGTTACTGTATCTATGTACATTTTATGTTACTGTACTATAAATTGAGTCGATTTCTCCTCTCGATTGCCATGCCTGCATTAAAAATGTCATCTACTGCACCAAGTGCGTCTGTTACCCGCTCAGTAGGTACGCAACAGTACAAACATGCCATTCATGGCATTGGAACGTGCTATATAACGAACTATTGAACTCAGATAAATACCTATTATGTATAAAGTTATTTAACATTTAATATTTTGCTACTGCTCTACCATCAACAGTAAGCGTACAAGTATAAAAAAACCGGACACGTGCGTGTCGGACTTCGCACATTTAGGGTTCAGTTCCAAAGCAAAAATCAAATTAAACTATAGGTATATTAGTATTTGCTACTAAAATATACGTAATAATAAACATTATCATCAAATTTCAAGTTCATAGATCAATGGAAAATTAAAAAATTCTACGGGACAGAATTTTATAAAAAACACACACTATGGTGGCTTCTAATTTGTTTGTTTTCCAATATTTTTTAAAACCAAACATATGGCATTTATCTACTCAACGAATTCTAAACAACAACCTTACTGAAGGAGGAAGGTCAAATTTTTACCCGCGTTTTAAGGGGTTCTCCAATTATGTGGTCAAAAAAATATTTTTTTCTTAAAAATTATTACTGTTACCTTTAAAATAATTTTTGACAATTTGTATGGCTTTGGGTCAAGAAGAGGCTTATTCTGTGAATTTCAAGACTGTAGTTCCAACCGTTTGGCTGTAAAACTTGTGTGATAGACGACAGAAAGACTGACAGACAGACGGCCCTTCGGGTACGGAACCCTAATAAGAAGGTTGAATTAAAGACGGGTTGAGTATCATTGCGTGCCTCACCGCTGCACCAAATAGGTCCGGTTCAGGAAAATGTCAGATTACTATTGACTTAGTTCCTGCTGCTAACAACACACACACGACACAAAAATAAAACACACGTCATAAATAACGACGTAATTTAAGTAAGGTCACTAAATACATATTTCTCATTGTTGCATTTAGAATAAGCACTTGAATGCATGAAAATAAATTCTAGTCTGAAATACCAGCAGTCAAATGTTTTCGTCTAAATCTGGCAATATTGTAATGGAATATCCGGCAATCTCGCCGTGGGCTAACTGCAAATATAAAAGGTTGCAGTGTGTCACGGACCCATTAATAAGATCACTGAATGTATTTATTTTCAAATGTATATTGAAGTATTTGAAATACTAACTACAAAATAACTCAGCGTCAGGTATTTAAACGAATACCAATTACAAATTACAGTTTTAAGAAATACTTTAATTACAAATACGAAATACGTATTTGTATTAATTACAAGTAATTAACATACTGCCCAACCCTGGTGATAGTATAGGTAGTATTGCGTAACTCACTATAACAATACCGTTCATTTTAACAAAACAACATGAAATGTTGCTCGTTTGAGAGAATTTTCTAACCAAAACAAAAAGAAAAAAACACAATCATTATTGTTGATGACTCACAATAAAAGTGAGCGTGATTGAGAGTGTATGTTATGAAATGAGGTTGCAGCGACAATGAATTTATGATTGATATTGAATTAATAATCATCATAATTTCAGCCGAAAGACGTCCACTGCTGGACATAGGTCTCCCCCAGGCGTCGCCACATTGACCGATCCCGTGCGTCTTGAATTAACCATATATTATTTCTATGGCATTAACCTAATTTTAGGTTCAATAAATTAATTGACTCAATCAATCGCCTTCAAATGACGCATCAAAGAAGCAAGTTTGATTAAGTTATGTGTTATTAATGACGGTGCACTCTATGCTGAGCCGACGACTTCGATCATGTCCCATCAACTCACGACATTCAGATTCAGAATTCCATCTTCTGCATTTAATCAGCATGAGATATAAGCATCTCTATTGGCCTAGCGACACTGGTGGCGCATGAATTACAGTAGTGAATATATAGTTTATAGTTAAAAAAAAAAATCTTACCAAATTTTCGTTATTAAATTGTCTATCCATTAATGATAGTACAAAAAATAATTAATGAACACTTTACGAGGCGATGCATGCTATCAATATTAGGTATTTCAAATTTTTATGGTTTTGTTGGAAGGAGATTAGTGAAACTTATACCTCTTTAAAAATAAAGTATACGACCATTTTAAAATAAATAATATGTAGAAATTTAATGTGTTTTTTTTAGTTGTTATTTATTTTTAAATAACGAGTAGATAGCTCCTAAAACAGGACGAAAAACGGCTAGCACGGCGTTTTGCTCGGGGTAGCGTCTTAAAACGCGGTGAGTCCCATTTTTTCTCCTTTGCCCCTCACTAGGAATTTCAATATTTGTTCCCTGCAGGAATCGAACCTGCGACACGCAGCACGGTAGCTGATCGCTCAGCTTCTCCGCCAACCGTGTCGTGTCACCCATCGTCGGCTTTGAAGTTCCATATTTAAACTAAAATTGGTTTATAACTCCTTTAGGGACGGGCATTATTCAAAAACACTTTCTTAAAGGACTCTGCATTGACCAAATTTTCTAGACCTAGGTTTAGTCTTAGCGTTCTCTGTCAGTATATGAATTCATTCAAGATTTCTATTAGATTTATTTTAATAACGATACATGCTGGCCAAAACAATCAAGCAAACTGAATGGCCTTGCGTTAAACTCTAGATTGGCTCGCCGAGCAACTTTTACAGTCAAACAGTAGTGGTTTCTTTCATTCAAGGCCTCCAAACTGTACCGGGATTCATAATTCTAAATATAGCATCGTTAGTAGTATTACGAAGATTATTGGCCGAGTCAAGATGACCCGTAAAGTCTTCGTGAGTGGACAAATTGTCTATGCCTATTAATAAAGAAATCAATGGCGAACGATAACATTTGATTTTGAATAAGAAGACAACCGGTATGATTATGTTTCAATGAAACTCGGTAGAGTGTTAATAACCAGAACACAAGCTCAAAAGAAAGCCAGAACTATGGATAAAGTCTTAGCTCTATCACAGATAATATAATACTAGCATACAGATGCCTAATCCCGAGGAGCTCGTGGCTAAATAATAACAGCCGCACGGGTCGATCTTCAAGGTTAAACAACGCTTGCCGAGGTCGGTCCGTGGATGGGTGACCATTTTCAACATACCGAGTTTCCTCCGTGCCTCGGAAAGCACGTTAAGCCGTTGGTCCCGGCTGTCATTTGAAGATCTTTGACAGTCGTTACGAGTAGTCAGAGCCTTGAGATCTGACACCAGTCTTGCCAAGGGGTACAGGGTTACCCAGTTACTGGGTTGTGGAGGTCAGATAGGCAGTCGCTCCGTGTAAAGCACTGGTACTCAGGTGAATCCGGTAAGACTGGAAGCCGACCCCAACAAAAATTGGGAAAAAGGCTAGGCAGATGATGATACAGATGCCTCATCCCATACAAAGAAACCGTGCCGACGTAACTAGCGTTTTTCATCTGATTATACCGATTATTTTTTGAAAATCGATCGCGTTCGGTTCCGTTCCACGGCGATAGATATCCGTGGAACGGAACGGAACCGAACGCGATCGATGTACAAAAAATAATCAGAATAATCAGTATAGAACGTCGGCACGGTTTCTTTGTATGGGATGAGACACCACTGGCTCTATTAAGATCGTACGATGCATCATATGGTAGTAATAGTAATGGTGCTTAACTTACAGCCGTAAGTTCTAGGTACCTTATCAAAAAATGATCGCAACATAACCCTATATAATAGTCCTGCAAGAGTAATATGGCGATCATCTACTCTATCTACTTATGCTTGCTACATAAATGAGTATAAATGGTAGGTCCACATGACAGATATGTAAACTATTTGTATAAAAATCTTGCTAGCGATAAACTAGAGATGCCGCGAATACTCACTATTATTCGGTAGCCGGCATTACTCAAAAAAAATATGTTTTTCGTCGAATACCGAATAATACATAGTAACTAGAGATACCGCGAATACTCGCTATTATTCGGTATTCGGCAGGACAAAAAAAAATCGTCGAAAACCGAATAATAGTGTCTGTTGTACAACATTCGGCGAATAGTTGTCTAAATAATAATAAGTTTTTAATTAACAGAAAACTATAGACTTAAAAATAATTAAACTTTTATTATTTTTTAAACCCTACAGTATTTATTATCATTAATATAAAAAGTTTGCCAAAAATCAGTCATGTTGAGTTCATTAGTTAATAATTTAATATTTAAAGTCCAAGACCTTTCTTTCATAAATCAAACCTGCCTCAGAAAATAGTATTTCTGAATAAACATAATGGTGTTATTACGTTGTTAGCAAGCTTACTTAAAATCAGGCAAAGATTCTTATAAGTACTCAAAGCCCATCATTCATATGGGTTTATAGTATAACTACAAGTGTAATATCATTATTTGAGAATAAATAAACTATTTCTATATTCCTTTTTTATGTCGAGTAATAATGTCGCGTATTCGACTATTCGCCATAGGCAATGGCGATTAAGCGGTATTCGACTATTCGCTACAACAACTATTGTCGGCAAATAACCCCAAGCAACCATATTCTTTTTTTGACTTATAATTGTGTGTGAATTCTAACTAGTATCCTTTATTTCCAGCAATTCTGTCACTGTACCTGCGAGACAAGCTGGGATACAGTGACAATGGCGCCACAGTCATCTACCACGTCTTCACGATGTTCGCCTACTTCTTTCCCCTCATCGGTGCCATGATCGCAGATGGCTGGCTCGGGAGGTTTAGGCAAGTATAACTTATTTTTGTTTATGCTATTATCGGCAATACAGTGGTGGCCCAGCGGTAACGGTCGCGACTTACAAGTTGTAGGTCGTGGGTTCGAACACAGGCAGGCGTTTTATTTTGTGTTAATTATTTCATCACCACTGCTCTTAAAACGGTGAAGAAGAACATCGTGGATAAACCGGCCATGTTATGGAAACAAAATATCGAAGACATGTGACATCTACCAACCTGCACTGGGCCCGCGTCGTGTTTAATCCACTACGCGGGCCCATTCCTTCTCACAGAGAGGAGGTCTGTGTCCCAGCTGTGGGGACACTAAAAGACTAATCGTGATGATGATGATTATTAACAGTCTGTACTGTCCCACTGCAGCAGCTGCTGCTGCTCTCTTCTATTTCTTATATATAGTGTATTCTCTCTATTATATTCCCTTCTACCACTTTTCCCGGTTTTCTACGAATTCGGCCTGTTCTTCGAGAAGGCAGCCAGCTAATCCAGCGATCTTCTTCTGACTCTGCTGCTTTATCGCTTGTTTACTTTCATGTTTTGAGCCTAAGAGCCATGTGCGAGGTCTATATCGGCTTTCCATACTTAATTCAGATCTTATGAATCCTACTGTCGTATTAAGCCAGTCAGTTTATGGCAGTATAAGTAGTTACATCAGTAGCAACACATTGTATTGTTTGATTGAGTTCGAAACTCGGTATTCCGAAAAGTAAACCATATCCGTGGTGCAATACAAAAAAAAAGTTAAATCAAAAAACCCCGACTGCTTCAAAAGAGAACTAAAAAGTCGTAAACAAAGAAAAAATCATGTTGTGCAGTCGGAGGATACATATTCGCGGGCTGGCTTACCAAAATCTGGTATATCCTCCGCCTGCACAGCATGATTTTTTCCTTGTTTACGACTTTTTAGTTCGCTTTTGAAGCAGTCGGGTTTATTGATTTTTTTATTTATAACTTTTTAGTTACTTTTTTTTCGAATTAGATACATTTAAACATATAAGTGTTATATATTTTTGAAATTACCTCTTAAAATCCTTTATTTTGATACCCCACACGATGGGTTTGGAAGAAAAAAAATTTGGGCCCCCACAATATGGCATCCAAAATCCGCCATTTTTCTATTGTCCAATTTTAATGTAGTCTATGACACTCGCAGGGTTAAGACGAATCGATTGACGTATGAATAATCAAAATCGGCCAACGCGTTTGGTCTCTGGAACGCCATATAGGAACAAACATACATACTACACATACATAGACTGATAAACACATTACCCTCCTTCGGCAGTCGGGTAAAAAGGAACTAGTGGCGGATATCAGCTCCAGTGGTCTAAACTCAGTGGTAGTCGGGAAGGCACCAGACCGGAGGTCTTGACGTTGATACCTGTTGAAGAAACTTACCCTATATAGCACCCAAGCTCAATAGACACTTCATCCTCCATGAGCGACAGTTGTTTTGCTTTCATTTTTGCCCCAGGACCCTTGGTGACATTGCTACGCCACTGCCCGTATATCCAAATTCCAATGCAACAATTCGTAAATAATGTTTAAGTTTTGTGGAATTTTCTCACTCCAATGACCTACTTTGAAATCCAACTAAGCCAATAGATCAACTTGTATAGTTGTATGACACGTTGTTTTTCACGTTGCACACATATTTAACTTTGTCATATGCACGGAAACACTACCTAACTAAGAGAGGTAGGTTACTTAAGTAGTTACCTAATCAATGAAAGTGAGCTAAACGCCGCTGTTGTCGCCGTCTTTTTCTAGGCTAATAAGTCATAACTGCCAGTGTGACGACTTGTCTGGAAACAAAAAACACTCACACTAAGGCAAAACAAATGACATTCTATCTAAAAAAATCTTCTTAATGCGTAATATTAACGCAGTACTGGCCGTGCGCCCACTCAGACCCAAAATATCAATAATGAACCTATTTGTGGACAGTTTTGTTTGCAAAATATGCTTTGATTTACTTAAGCTATTTCAGTTATGAAGAATATATCAATAGCCATCAATTGGATGGTGGTGGATTTATATTTCAAATTTAAATGGGTATAAATAACTAAATAACTTTGAGGTACACTACTTCAAATAAAAAAAGTTTTTTTGTAATCGGACCTCTCTATAAAAATTATGCTATAAATTACATGTCGAAATGAGAACCTCCCCCTTTTTTTTCGTCGGACAAAATGACAAAAATATATGGAGGTAGGATTTATTTTATTCTGTACCTAATGTGATTATGTTTTATTTTTCAGGACAATAATGTATTTATCGTTAGTGTATGCAGCCGGGAGTACATTAATATCAGTCAGTGCAATGCCACAGCTCAACTTGCCAACCTTGTGAGTATCAATAACGCATATAAAGACTAAACTACTGTAGTATTATATTATCTGTGGACTAAACGTAGTCTTTGGCACGATAGATAGTGAGACCCAGTAACTGAGTTGTGAAAGTCGGATTGGCCGTCGTTCTATGTAAAATACTATGTGACTGGCAGCCGGCTGACTCCAACATAGTTATATATAAAACCAGCCAGGGGCGTGTTGGCGTTGGTTCCGTACCAAACCACAAAATTAAGTTGATAAAATGAGGGTTTTTCAAAGAAAAAATCAGATTTATAAATATATTGGTATTTGTTAGCAAAATATACGAAATAATAAACATTATCACCAAATTGCAAGTTCATAGGTCAATAGGAAGTTAAAAAATTCTTCGCAACCAAATTTTGTAAAAAAGAAGCTTACTTTGGTGGCTTCTCATTCCTTTGTTTTCCAATATTTTTTAAAACAATAAATACAGTATTTATCTATTTAACGAGTTCTAAACAACGATACCCGCCACTCAATGGGTTAGTTCAAATTTTGTTTCGACGCCCTCCTTTCGCTGTAGAGGGGTTACTTGTCCTTAAAAACATAAATACATATTTTTTGACAAATTGCATGGCTTTGGATCAACAAGATATATATATTACTGTGAAATTTGTAAAACTGCAGCTCGATACGTTTGGCCGTAAAACCCGTGTGACAGACGACGAACAGACAGACACGTGAGTGACGGAAATAGGGTTCCGTTTGGACCCTTCGGGTATGGGACCCTAAAAAGGTTAGGCAGATAATGATAGTATAGACAAGCCCCCGGTACCATGACGTTTCAAAACTATCATGGTTCAACTTTGAAAAAGGGACAGATGTATACAACTCATATACTTCTGTCCCTTACACACACAAAATAACCTTGCTTTAAGAGCTTATGGTCACCCCTCAGTACGTATTAGAGACATCTTCTTAAGTTTTTTTTGGACATAGTTGATTACAGTGAAGGAAAAAATCTTCAGGAAACCTGGACATAGAGTTAGTTTGTTTGTGCTCCATTGGTGTCATTGCTGCAACGCGTTTCAATGCGACGATTATCAGTTTTTTTTTTCAACATCTTTTTCGTATTCGTCTCAGCAAACCCTTTCATTTGATACCCATATCATGGCAGTGCACAAAATAATAGTCCGCCATCTTGGGGTGTCCGCCATATTGGATTTAGAATGACGTCACTAAGCTGACCATGCATTGTCATCCAAACTAAACGTATATGCTTAATTTCATAGCTTAATTGGTGGACGATAACTGCTATAAAATTCAGTTGAAAGATTTGACCCGAACACACTTACATACATTGCAAGTTAATTAAAAGCTTGTAAAAAGGACCAAGGCCCGTCTTTACTTAATTTTGAAGTTTTTATAGTGCACACTAGTTTTCAAACTTATACGAAATAACGGCAGACTTGTGTGGACAGGTGTATTTATGAATACAATTAATAATATATTATGTATCTTCGCAACTGTCTCATTTAGGTTATTTTATTGATTGATTAGTAACATAATATCTTTATTATCATTTACGTTGTATGTTAATACCTTATTATTGCATAATAATGTTGCATCTAATGTGTATTTTATCTAGTTAATAACATTATTACCAGACGCCAATCGCTAATTGATTACTTATTACGAAACAGACACCACCTATCTGTTTAATACCTATATCTTAAGTTGAAATTTAATTACTAAATAATAGGCATGGATGTTACAACCATGTTAGTATACTTGATTAAACATAATAAAATAATATACCCAAGTACAATCAATTTGCCGAACGTTTGGGTTCGGCTCTCTTTCTAACCGGGGCAGAGAGCTCCAACTGAATTTAAGTAAAAAGTCGTAATTCTAGGTTGGCCTCTCGCTTTTTTCTTCCTCCAATATTAAACCAATTTAAAAGATATTTCATAAACTGGATAAGAAAGATTTATACTATGCCCCTAGGTTTTTCTTTTTTCATTTATTGTTGTCAAAATTTGTACAATAGGCCTCTGTTGACAGCGTAATTTGGAGCATTTTTTGAAGGTTCTAGTGCTTCTAAAGAAAGAAAGGAAGAAACATATAAAATATATTTATTTGTGACCCGCACAGGAGACACGAGAAATAACTCCTGAAATGGGAATACAACCCTGTGCGAGACCTAAAAGGCTCCTATCTCATATGCAGCGATATCCAAAAAAGGTAATAACGCTGCGCTGATATTCTGATAGAGCCCACTGTTGATGCCAAGACATGAAGATGCTAAAGACAATGTATCATCAAAAAGGAAAACATAGGGGCATAGTATATATCTTTCTTTTTCAGTATGAAAATATGGAATATCTTTTAAATTAATTACTTTTATGCAGGATATTCAGTCGGATGTCTGCGACCTCGTTTCCCCTTAAAAAAAGTAATTTTAAATGTAGCGACTCCTTATCTGACCTCCACAACCCAGTAACTGAGTAAAACGACACCCATTTGGCAAGACGTGTGTCAAATTTCCTGGCTTCTGACTACTGGTAACGACTGACGTGTCACGGGTTCGATGCCCGCATGTAACAAATATTTTTATGGTCTACAGATAAGTCAAAGTCAAAGCCATTTATTTGCATTAAATGCAGTACAAAAGATGGTATAAACAAAATATCACAATGACACATTTTGCACTAAGTTGGCATGCAAATATTAAGATATTAGTTAAGGTGCTTACAATGAGCAAATTTCTAAGAATCTTTATACAATAATAACACGTTGTTTATTAGGTATTCGACCTATTATTCCACACATTGTTTTTTACTAAGCCATCAAAATATTTAATTTACTTACTAAAATAGACTATGAAATTATGTGGTTAACAACACATAAAATATAAAATAAATAATATCATAAAAGGCATTAGGTAGGCATTACAATACAACAATTAACAACAAGATAATCTACAATGCATTCGATAAGTATGACATCGAGATTTTTTTAGAAATTCGTTTATTGAAATGACATCTGTGACGGCTGTAAGAAATGAGTCACTTTTTTAAAACTATTCAGAATTTTCTGTAAGGGGTTTCGGAGATCGGTTATAAACGAGGGTATAGAATTTTAAATAAGAGGGGCCTTGTACACACAACTACGTCGAAATAATTCGATTCTGGGTACAGGCAATTCTAATACAGACTTACTATGAACCTTTTCATTTGTTATTTTTATTAGTATTAAAAAGTGAATATAATATTTACAGCGGATCTTTGTGTCTCTGATGTTGGCTCTGTCAACTAAGCGAGATAGAATGATGAGACAAACGTAAGCGAGTGAAAGAGACAGTTATACAATGCTATCTTCACTTTCAATATTAACACAAAATTAGTTACAGCATTTGGTTTGTTGAACCAATTTTTTTTTGTCAAAAATGAATAGATCATATATAAGTTTTAGTACAAAACTATTTTTAGTTTTTTTTTTTCACTGTAATTACAAAGTAAAATCCAATTGAAAATATTTTTTTGAATCCAGTACCGAAAACACCCCGATAATTTGCCGAACAAAACCGAGCCCGTGTGACGTCACAACATTCATTTCTACTCATTGTAGCACATAGCTGATACAGGGTTTTGACTTTTAACCGATTCAATCTTGGTATTATCGTCAATATATTGATGAATATCGAATATATTGGCCATAAATATCGAACCTTAAAGTTATCGTGCTTGCTTCGTACCATTATGTACGAATACTACAAAAAGATCCCAAATATAAGTGATTCGTGTGTACCTAGCAATCTACTAAATTTGAGCAGTGTTCTACGTCTAACTAGATTCCAATTACATATAATGTGTTAATTATGTTGTTATATTGTTCTAATTTAGTATTAAATTCGTATTAAATTCTTACTTTGATCATTAAAGACTGAGAATAGGGAACTTTCGAGCAAAGTTGACATTGTTGTATAATTACGTAACTTGAAAACATGATTTTTTGTTTATGGTGATATATTCATTATTTTATACTTAAAAGACACATATAGGCGTAAAACTAATATTTCTGTTTGAATTGTAAAAATCGGTCAACGTATTTAAGAGATATTTACTGAAGAATTAGTGTAATGAAAATCTACCAAGTTAATATTTTCACGTTTCTTTTCTACAAACTTGTTAGTGATTGTAAATATTTAATATAGACATTTAGTGTTCAATATTATTGAGAGATATTGTCAATCTGCCTAGCCTTTTCCCAACTATATTGGGGTCGGCTTCCAGTCTAACCGGATTCAGCTGGGTACTACTGTTTTACATGGAGCGACTGCCTATCTGACCTCCACAACCCAGTAACTGGGTAACACAGTACCCCTTGGCAAGACCGGTATCAGATCTCAAGCTTCTGACTACCCGTAATGACTGTCAAAAATCTTCAAATGACAGCCGGGACCAACGGCTTAGCGCGCTTGCCGAGGCACGGAGGAATCTCGGTTGTTGAAATGGTCAACCATCCACGGACCGACCTCGTCAAACGTTGCTTAACCTTGATGATCGAACAGTGCGGTTGTTATTATTTAGCCACGAGCTCCTCTATTAAGGGATATGTAAATAATGGGAATTACCGAAAATTATATGTGTATGTGTATCATATTTAGTGGTATCTAATGAAGTTTTTTGTTATCCAAAGTCAAAGTTTCGCGCCAATCGTGTTTGTTTACTTTTTATTTTACACCAATATCACCCACCCATATGTAAAAACGATTACGTTATGACAATTTTGTTTCCTAATGTACCTGGTAAACAACAATATCTAACACCTGTCCACTCTCACGTATTTATTCATCACGACTATTTTATTTATGCTCAAAACTTCCAAATCGTCCATCTGGTGGGTATATTATCGACATAAGCCTTTATAAATCCTTTATCACACATGACTAAATAAAATTTATTGTTTAACAATATTTTGGCACTCATTTTCGGATATTTTTAGTCAATCTACGTGTAGTTGACACTATATTGTCATGATTTCCTTGAACGTTATGACGTCACCAACATGGCAACCAATTGTGGCCCGTTTGTAGTCACGTGGTTCTTTTCAAAATTTTATCGATTTTCAATTGCTAATAATAAATTGAAAAAAAATATTTAAGAGTTTTTTGAAACGACAATATAATTTAAGATATGTAAAGTTTCGAAATACATAAAAAAAATCCTATATTTTTTTAAATTCAACAACCCAATTCAGAGACACAAAGATCCGTTGTGAATATTATAATAAGTTTTTTACAAATTTAGCGAATTCGTATCTTCATATATATATTTATAGATAGTGATCTGGGTGTATGTGTGTGTGAGTTTAAACATCTGTAAACGCACCTAAAATAAAGGTGAAATTTCTAGAGTGTAAAGATTTACCATTCAAAAAAAAAAGTAATTCTACCTATTCTTCTTCCAGGGAATTCACAATCGTGGCTCTCCTGCTAATAGCCTTCGGTACAGGAGGTATTAAACCTTGTGTCTCCGCGTTTGGAGGGGACCAGTTCAAGCTGCCCGAACAAGAGAGATACCTGGGCTATTTCTTCTCTCTCTTCTACTTCGCTATCAATGCCGGCAGCCTCATCTCCACCTTTTTGACGCCCATCTTGAGAGCTGATGTCCACTGCTTTGGAGATAACGACTGTTATTCGCTGGCTTTTGGAGTGCCTGGCATATTGATGGTCGTTTCTATCGGTAAGTAGTATCTACATAATTTTGAACCCCCGACGGAAATATGGGGTGTTATAAGTTTGACTTGTGTTTCTGTGTGTTTGTGTATCTGTCTGTGGCAACCTAGCTCCTAAACGGATGAACCGATTTTGATTTGTTTTTTTTTTGTTTGAAAGGTGACTTTATCGAGAGTGTTCTTAGCTATCTTTGATGAAAAGCGGTTAAGCCGTTCGGTTAAAGTTATGGGCATTTAACTGTTTGAATCGGGGTGTTTTCGCAAGATTTAGTGTCATAATTACGTGTTCATCGTCATCGAATAGATTGTCGATCAAAGCGTGTCTACTACTAGATAAACTATGTTGCATGAAATAAAATTTATGTACACACAAAACACTTAACAGAGAAAAGACAGAATACAGATAGAAGAGCTTTCTTCCAGCAGACCTGCGAGTGTGTGAGTGAAGTGATGTTATATTTAGTACATTTCGGTTAAAGAAGCTTGTTTAAAAAAATACGTTATAAGTATATTATATTATAACTAGTTGTCCCACACGGCTTCGCTACCGTCACTACATACACGACATAGCCCGAAGAATTTCGAAACTTAAGGCGGTACCCCGAGCAAAACGCCGCGCAAGCCGATTTTTGTGCTGTTTTTAGGAGCTATCTACTCGTTATTTAAAAAGAAATATTCATTAATAAAAATACCTTCTACATAATATTGATTCTAAAATGGTAGATTTAGTTTTTTTTTTAAATGTTGTATATATTTCACTAATCTCCTTCCAAAAAAACCTAAAAATGAGAAATAATTATTGATATTATGCATCTCCTCGTAAAGTGTTCATTAATTATTTTTTGTACTAACACTAATGGATAGACAATTACAGAACGAACATTTTTGTAGATTTTTTTTTTTCAAAACACCTAAATTCGATTTTATAAAGATTTTATTCTAAAATCTGGGCGTATACTGTAATTCACGCGCCACCAGTGCCGCTAGACCAATAGGAATGCTCATATCTCATGCCGATTTTTTGGTCAGGGTACCGTCTTAAGTGGCAATGGGCAGGGCACATTGCTCGCAGAACGGATGGCCGAACGGCGCTGAAAAGTTCTGGAATGGTGACCGCGAACAGGAAGACGATGCATTGGAAGGCCTCCCACTAGCCTACTACTATTCAGCTCTCAAAAAGGAATAATTCATGCCCGTTTTTGCAACATTTATCATTTATGCTCCGCTCCTATTAGTCGTAGCGTGATGTTATATAACCTATAACCTTCCTCGATAAATGGACTATACAACACAAAAAGAATTTTCAATTCCAACCAGTAGTTCCTGAGATTAGCGCTTTCAAACAAACAAACTCTTCAGCTTTATAATATTATATAAGTATAGATTACCAAACTAGCTTTTGCCTAATTAGCTTTAACTTCTATTTTTTGCGAGGTTTTCCAATTATTTTTCTAAAATGCAAGTAAGCTAAGTTACTTAGTAATCTTAACATCAACTCTTAACATCTCTCGTTCGTCTTTCGCAGAAAAGACACCAGAATTTTGACAGTATCACTTATTTCTTCTCTCTTAGACCTTAATCCTGATAGTGTTAAGATATCTACGTTGTTTTAGAACCAAAAAACACACAACACGTGTTTTCACCATTTACAGTTTAAATTTGTTACTATAATATTTGTTAGATATATTATTTACCTAGGTTGTTATGTCTCTACTTTTATTTACTCAGCATTTTTATTTTTATTTGCAGTGTTCTTCGTAGCCGGGAAAAAACTTTACATAATAAAACAGCCCGCTGGTAATATTTTCGGGAAAGTGTCTTCATGCATCGGTGTAAGTACTTAACATTTTTATATATTGTTTTTTTACCTTATGGTAGTAGGTATAAAAGAAGAAGACAGGATTCTCCGGATGCAATTAAATAGCATATTGAATATTGAAGTCTGTGTTTTATAATAGCTATATCTGGGAATGTTTTGGTCAAGGTCACTTTTATATAATACTAGCTGTTGCTGGCGACTTCGTCTAGGTAGCATTAGCACTTCGAAAAGCCTATTTTTTTATCGCTCAATAACATTGTACGTGTATACGTATAAGTTTACAATACAAACTTCCACCCCCGTTCAACATGATTTCCCGGATTAAAAAACTATACTATGTCCTTCCCAGGGTCTCAAACTTCCTCCATACCAAATTTTATCTAAATCAGTTCAGCGGTTTAAGCGTGAAAAGGTAACAGACAGAGTTACCTTTGCATTTATTAATATTAAGTACGGATTTTCATTATGGAAGGATGCTCCTTCGTTCAGCGCAACCTCACTAACCATTTGTGAAATTGTGGTCAATCGAGTCTCTCAATAGAAAAATACCAATTAATGTTTTACTTCCGAACCAAAATTTAAGATTTAATACCGAACTGAATTAGAAAACCCTAGTCACAGATAATATAATACGAGCATACAGATGCCTCATCCCATACAAAGAAACCGTGCCGACGTAATTAGCGTTTTTCATCTGATGATACCGATTATTTTTTGTAAATCGATCGCGTTCGGTTCCGTTCCACGGCGATAGATAGATCACCATCTATTTTCTATATATACTAGCTGTCCCACGCGGCTTCGCTCCCGTCAACTGGCTACCTACCTAACCTACCCTACCTACCCAACATTCATGAATGTTGCGTAATTTTAACCGCACGGAACGGAAGCTCTCAAAAAGGAATATTTTTTCCCGTTGGTGCAACATTAATCATTTATGCTCCGCTCCTATTGGTCGTTGCGTGATGTTATATAGCCTATAACCTTCCTCGATAAATGGACTAACCAACACAAAAATATTTTTTCGATTCCAACCAGTAGTTCCTGAGATAAGCGCGTTCAAAGAAACAAACAAACTCTTCAGCTTTATAATATTAGTATAGATAATAATCAGTTGCATACTGATTTCTTTGTATGGGATAAGACACCACTGCCCTGGTAAACACAGTCGAAATGAAAGAAATGTAATATAAAGCAATAACTTCTTTAAAATAGGTATTTATTTTATGTTCAAACTCTAGTAATCATTTAGCGTTACGAATTCATGACTCGTTCATAAATATTGACAGCTAAATAATAAAATACTAAAGTGTTAGAGTAAACTTTGAAAACAATGTTTTCCAGAGTGTTTAAGATAAAAACAAGAGTAAGTGGGCAATTCTGCTACTTGAGATCGATTTATCTGATAAAAACTGTTTTGAGATCAGGGACATCCAATCCGAAACGTAAATAAAAACAGATAATGGTACCATGTACATAATATATTGAACTAGCATATGCCAGATTATTGAAAAAAAATTGAAAAATTGATCTTAATCGAGGTCAGAGTCTTCCCGTTATCGAAAATGCACCCAAATCTGTTCGTTGGTTTCGAACTGATTGTTAGACAAACATCCAGACTTACAAAATAATGCATATTAGTTTGTAAATTAATTAGGATGTCAGCTGAGAATAATAAAAACTTATTTGCCTGTCCTTTTTATCCGACTGCCGAAGAGGGTTTAATGCGAGTCTATGTATGTATGTTTATTCCTATGTGGCGTTCTAGAGACCAAACGCATTGGCTGATTTTGATGATTCTTACGTCAATCGATTCAACTTACACACTGGTTACACTAAAATAGGGGCTTTTGGGCGCCATATTGTGAGAGTCCAATTTTTTTCTTCTGATCCCATCGTATGGGGTATCAAAATAAAGGGTCTTAAGAGGTGGTTTCAAAAGTATAAAACACTTATATGTTTAAATGTACAAAAGCGAAAAAAAAAGTTGTAAATAAAAAAATTAATTAAAAAAAAACAATAAACCCCACTTAAGTAGCGAATTATAAAGACCTAACAAGAAGAAAATCATGCTATGCAGTCGGAGGATACATCTGGTTTTAGTCAGCTCGCGCATATGTATCCTCCGACTTTTTAAGAAATTATTAGTCCGGTCAAAATAGACGTTATCCCGTGCATCAATTCCAAAGAAGCTGAAAATTTACATGAATCTTAGGGATACCATTATAATTAAATTATTTGTGAAAAATCCTCATCGATTCCATGTGTGCAAAATTTTTTTGGTTAATTCTCGGTCAGTTCTGATTTTACTGCGATTTGTGCAAATTTTGAGGTCATAAAGTCACTGCCATATAACAAAAAAATTAAAGTCGTTAACACCTGTCTATAATTATACCAATGTATTCCAATATTTCAAAACGATACGAATTAAATGTAAAGGCAGTGTCGCTAACACGATCAAAACAAACGTATCGCGGTAAGGGGCGTCCTTGACCCTTTCACTCGCCATGAGTTACAAACCTACCATGTGCAGTCGTATTTATTTAGGTAGGTACTTACTAGTATAATGAAACTCGTATACCAAATTATAACCTTTATTTTACAATTATTTTCAGTACTGACTAGTAATGAGTTAATATCTCATAAACGCGTGGACCGATGTACATGCATGATTTGAACGGATAAAATGGTTCTTCACCTATACTTTTCATTTGAGACCAAAATTATCAAAATATCTCCATAAACAAAAATCATGTCATAATCGGTAGAATCTTGCAAATAAAATTGCAGCTCTATCGCTCTCAGCTTGTTAATAGCTCTCAATGGAACGGGACCCTTATGTAGCCTTGTAGGGTTCGCATCAAAATTTCACTAGAGTGACTCACGCAATTCAAAAGATATTCAATAACAATAATTATTAAAGCATTTGTGAATTTGTATGCATATTAATTTGCAGTAAATAACATTTAAACAATACTTGTTTTTCATGTAAAATCAGGTGTTACTATTCAAAGTTTTGAATAGGTCTTTAGTAATTAAACAATAAGTAGATGGTAATCATTAACCACTACTAATTGCTTAATTTCAAAAATAATGTTTTTTTTTTATAAATAAATGCATTCGTAAGTAATATTCGACCTTTATGGTTTTGACTGACTCGCGTTTGACCACAATTTCACCTGATGGTAAGCGACGATGTGGTGGACGCTTACATATTTAAGTCAAGAGTGAATAGGTTACTTCTACAGTAACCTATTCACTCTAGACATGTGGTTGTAGCTATCTATAAACAGAGATTCCGACAAAGAATAGGGATGTTTCCTAGGTAGAAAAATGATAATTCTATTTAGTCCATCAGTGAGATTATCAAATAATATTGGACCCGTATTTTTTGCATTATCAAATAAATAAAAATTGATAAAGATAAAGCGCATCAAAGTTCAGGAGTGAGGGCTGGTGACGTCACTTTGTCGGGATAAAGTGTAGCACACCGTGTCGTCACACGATTATTTAACGCACTGTATCATCGACACTTTAATTTACATGTCAAAAGAAATAAATACGAATCCAATATTGTTTATTAATCTACCTGACGAACAAAAAACAAATTTTCAGTCAACTACCCTATTCCGCTACTGATTACAATTGACATATTATGTTTTCTTCCATTTCCTAAGTGGACGAGAGGTATTAGGTATTTAGGTATTCTTGGTCTCTATGTAGGATAGAGACCAACAATACAGTTACCTCTCGTAAACGTTAAATACTCAATGGTGACAGATGGTATGAATACAGTGTACTTATATCTTTAAGGTCGTATGGTGCTCCCACATTGCTGTTAAAAATGTTTACAACATTGATGTATTAAAAAGAGGAAGATACGCGACTGCTCACAGCGCTTGGTCCTACTAATCTAAGTGAATGCCCGTAGCGGGTACTCAGTCGCGCACGGCACATTGTTGATCACACAGCTCATTAATTTCAGTGTTTTTATGTTTTTTTTGCAATAAATACGCATCGAAATGACTTCTTGTGTAGCTAAACAGTGTTTAAATAATACCAGGAAGAAAAATACGTCACACGGGATCACTTACCACTCGTAAGTACAGTTAAAAAGGTTAATTTGTTGAAAATTACAATAATATTTCATGTTTGCTTCGCCATATTTGTGAGAGCGAAATAGATATTACAAACATGTGTGAGAGACACGATACGCACATATTGGAATGTCATTTCATTAATAATAGTAAACATTCGGTGATTCGGCCAACATTCGGCGGCTAACTCGATTTCGCTTGCACTACAGCGCCGTCTCATATCTCTGTCTTTGTATATCGGTAACTGTAGGTTTGGGACTGGTGATGACACTGAACACAGATGTGTGAGTTTCGGTACATGTAGTCGTGCGCCGAGCCCAGGTTTTCTGATCGCCATGTTAGCGCGTAACGTATCTTCCTCTTTTTAATACATCAATGGTTTACAAATATTTTCTAACACTAATACATTTACTAACAAATGTTAGGAATTGTTTCATTCTGTTAGGAATTGGTAGATGTTTTGAGAGCTCCTACACTGATGGAAAATGTTTGAAAACATTTATAACATTTGAAAACATGACATCGGCTCGCAGTTTGGATTAACGAGGCGTCTACACGAAAATGGAAGAATATTTGCTCATTGGATTAGCTTTTATTACTTGTTAAAAAACACAACATTTTTTTAACAAACAGCTTCGTGTTTACTAACATTATCTAAAATAAAAACATTTTCTTAATATTGTGACAAAATGTTTGTTTACAAAATATTTAGTAATGTTAGTAAACATTTTTAGCAGTAGTGTGGGAGCACCTGTACATACAGATTACAAAAGTAACACAAAACCATTCTATCCCACAGCACGCCGTAGTCAAGTCCTGCAAGAGCAAGGAGAAACGCGAGCACTGGCTGGACCACGCCGATGACAAGTACGACGCTAAACTCATCGATGACGTGAAGTCTCTACTCAGGGTGTTGGTCCTCTTCATCCCGCTGCCGGTCTTCTGGGCTCTGTTCGATCAGCAGGTAAGAATCAAGGACGTAGCGAAAATGAAGGACAGTATGCCTTGATGACATTCTGTTGTAGGAATTAGAAGGAGCTGGTAAAACCTCAGAAGGACTCCACGAGATAGGCTCGACCTGGGAGTCATCTGGATATAAGTTACGAGTAACACAAGCTCTGTATTCTAGCCTTTAAGGATATTAAAGAGATTTCTGTCAAAAAAACGATTAAATATGCAGATTAGGGGACCATTTTTTTCCGTTCGCAAAATACGCGCTTAGACGTGGAGTTGCGGACACCAGCCCGTCTAAACCTTAACCTTAGGGGACCATTTGAACTACAAACTGATTTCGATCCTGGCTCATTCCTGGCAATTTAAAGTACCTAAGCTAAATCCGATGAGGCCCCATAGAAGTGACCGGTGAATCCAGCCCATAAATGACAGCTCACTTCACCTAAGCCACAGATAATATAATACTAGCATACCTAAGCTTTTATGGTGAAATGTATTGCGGAATAGGCCAAAGACTCTAAGCCATATTAATAAAGTTGTAAAGTGAAATATTTTTAAACACAGGGCTCAAGATGGACCTTCCAAGCCGACAGAATGGAACAGGACATAGGTTCCTGGACTTTGAAGGCTGATCAAATGCAAGTGCTCAATCCTCTGCTCATTCTATTATTTATTCCTATTTTCGAAGTGGTACGTATCCAAAAGTATTCTCTGTTGTATTTGAAAAAAAACAGGTTTGCAAAGATATTATGCAATATTTTATTTTTCAGGCAATTTATCCGTTCCTGACGTGGCTCAAGCTTATAAGGAAACCGTTGCATAAAATGATATGGGGTGGCATCCTGGCAGCCTGTGCGTTCATCATCTCCGGAATTGTCGAACTGAATTTATTGGTAAGACTTTAAATTAATAATTCACTGGTCACCAACGATTTTGTCACAAAGAAGGTACTTACTAATTCTGAAAAGTGTATCTACCCTCATTACAAAAGTTTATTTTGTTTTTGTTCTAGTTTTTTCTCATTCATCGTTTTCGCTTTACTTTGTTTAATTCAGGGCTGTTTTGTTTTTCAATAAAATAGCTGCTTTTTTTAAGTTTATTGAGTTAATTGATTTTTAAATAATGCCGAAAATGTGTAGAAATATCCTTCTGACAAGTTTTGCTAAATTTGTAGTGAAATTACATTAATATAAAACGAAAGATATGTATGCTGTCGTGTCATTTGTTAAAAACCCGATCCTTCACAGTGGAAATCGACCTATGTTAGAACCACCCAAAAGTTCAAGTTTTAATATCATAATTTTTACAAAAAATCTGTACGTGTCCAAGCAATTCTAATTTCAATTCTAATATACTTAACCTTGTTTATAACATAATCAGTAAAAAAAAACATGTGACACACACTTTTTTTTTTGGCCTGTTATTAGGCATATTTGTTATAATTATGTACATTTGAGACTTATTTAATTATCCACTGGATTAGATACCTATTAGCCAAGATGAGCTCTACAGAATATATAAACTTATAATACTAACAGAAAACAATTTAAAATTACACAATCAATGTAGCACTGGCATCGGTTGATGCATTCATGCCGATTATGCTTACAAAATGGTTTTCTCGCTGACACATCACTAGGTATCCGTTGTTTTGAGTGAACTCTCGATAACACGGCTTGATGATCGATTGATTAAAAACCTGTAATCTACATGAGAGAATACAGATTTATGGTACTCTCGCCAAACAATAATACATATATTATAGGCATTAAATTAAAGAAAAACAGTAACCGATTTTATTGAAGTATAGGACAATCTGCAGGTAGATTATGTTTGAGGGGGGTTTAACACTAAATATTTCATAAAGCCATCCATGGCATGCTGTGGTGGGCCAGTTAATAGAGTTATCTACGAAATCACACCAAAATGTATTTTTATTGTCACAGCCGACGTACGGGACACCAGTTACAGAAGGTCTGGCTCAGTTAAGAATTTATAATGGATTCAATTGCAACTTCACACTCAACACGGCAAACCTCAACGCACTGGAGGAGAACGCAACCCGCAACTTTGAAGTCGGTTCTCTCTCCGTCTACGAGAACCTTAACATCCTCGCCGATGACTTTGTAGATCTACCCTATTATCTTCAAGGACAGCCCAGCACAGAATGCGCCGATATAGCATTCAGCGGATACTTCCACCTGAAAGAGAAAACTGCAAATTCTTTCTTTGTCAACAAAGAAGGACTTTACAATTTCACAGATAATAATGACAAAGCAATCGACGGAGTTAGTGTTAGGTAAGCATGGTTTATTTTTATTTAAGATAGTTTAAAGATTACAGCTCGTCATGCTTCGGCTTACAATTATGTTCCTTATAAAATCTTTCATATATACCATCCCAAAATTTATATAATAAAAGTTCTGATTTGAAACCGATCGTTGCAAATGATTTCCTTATTTGTAGAACATTATTACCTTCTAAACTCATCGGTGGCCATTTTATGTGGCCAACATAACTTCGAGGGGTAGGGTCGCCATGTTTCGCAAAGTTGGCCCATAATTCTGACATTTCTTTAATGATTGTTTTGTCACTATTAGCCTCATCACGATTCATTTTCACATAGTTTTCCCAGAGTGGTTCACATTTAAGCACGTAACATATTTCATCGCCAGTTGCAACACCTTTTACTATTGTTTGTGATTCGCCAAGAGAAGTTGCTTTGACAGCGTTAAGAGATCCCCTATAATCGAATTTGTACATATACATATTGGTACCATTACCTAGTAGCAAGTATGTTTTAATGAACTTTATTATTGGAAATTTAATAAGATCTGATGTATAAGACAAAAAGCTATCAAGCGATTTTTCAGTAATACCACCTCTGAAATACCTGTCTTTTATTTGTTCAGATACACGTTTGTAAACTTGTGATGTACTGTTATAACTGCAACCATCAGAGAATGGCACCATGAACTTAAAAAACTTTCTAAATAACCTCAAATAATATGGATTTTGTATAAACGGTATAAGTTCGGATATGCTTTCTTGGGTATTGAAACCTATTAGAATAGGTTTCGGTTTTTTATGTTTCACAGTATCGTAAAACTCCTTTGGCATCCGTGTCAGTAAAGCTGCTCTAGTTTTTGATTCGACAATTGGTGTGAACGGTACCACAGGTCTCTGATAGTTTTCCATTTCTAAACGAGTGTATATACTCTGTGAGGCATCAATTATGTCTTTGGTTCCAGCTTTACTTATTATTAATTGCTTTTTAATGAGTTCTTGTTTTAGTCTGTCTCGCTCTAATTTATGGTCACCTTGTAATATAGAAGCTGAGTAAATTGCACCACTCTGTAAAATAACCTTGGAAAACAGCTTGCTTGCTTCTGTAATCAACAGCAGTGATATGAACGTTGCTGCTGAATTACTGCCCATCAGAGTGATGTTGTCTTTGTCACCCCCAAATATATTAATATTAGATCTTATCCATTTCAAAGCCATGACTATATCTTTCAGTCCCATGTTCGCATTGGAGTCATCATCGTTAAGTTTTAGAAAGCCGAATACTCCAATTCGGTGTGTTACAGTCACTAAAACAATGTCATTGTCAATCAAGAAATCTGCTCCGTGTATATGACTGAAGGACGAAGCAAAAGCGTAGCCATGAAGCCAGACGATGACAGGTCTAAGCTTGCTTGTTTCGGATTTGGGAATTTCTGGCGTATAAATGTTGAGATACAGACAGTCTTCTACTCCGTACAGACCGTGTTTGTGAACGATGTGCGCTTGTGCACAGGCGCCGTGGAATTCCTCTGTTGCATCATAATCCTTTTCCCACTGTCGCAGAGGCTGCGGGTTCTTAAATCTTAATGTGCCGATAGGAGGCTTGGCGTATGGAACTCTATAAAACACAAAGTACAATTTTTTGTTAAAAACGGTGGCCTCTCTGTGACCAATTAGTTTCCCTTGTTTGACCTTCACTTTGATATTATAGAATACAAGACATGAAAATAACACGAATAACACGTATATTTCTCGAAACATCATGCATTTTTAAATTTATGTTTTAGTTATTTTATGTAGTTGGTTATCGATACGTAATTAATTTCACTCAACTGGCAAATGTTTACGTTAGCACAGCGTTAGTTTTAATAAGTAGTATGTCGCTACTTTGAACACGACGGTTATCTTTGTTTACTTTTTAAAATAATATAGGCTTGCTTGATTTTGGAAACATAGGGTAAAAATTATATATAAGTTTCTCTGTCGTAAAAATGACCATGACAGATGAAGTCTTTACTGTCCGTCCGTATTTATAAGTTTATCTGTGGTCTTTACTTTGCCAAGAGAAATGACAAACACTGAAAAAGTTTCCGTACCACAAAATATATAACAAGGAGTTTTGGGCCCCTGATTTCTCAATTAAGTATTAGACTGGGTATTTGTTAAACCATAGTATTTTGCAATAACCGTATAGTCAGGTTAATTTCGGGGCGCGAAAAGCAAACCTCCGCTGGCTCAGCAGTGGTTCATTTTGGACCGCATATTTACGTCATACGATATCCTAATTTAATTGTTAAAATGTTTTTTTTATAATTTCACATGGAATAATAGTTTCTATTGATTCATTCAAACATATTTGTTTATACCTATTATACCTTTGTACCTATTGGTAAAAAGCCTTTGTGCTCTAACTATTTATTCTGTCAAATAATGCGCGCCACTTTCAAATTGCTGCCATAATAGTCATTACTCTGAGTTGCTGCCATTGGAAGTTAATTTGTATAAATTTAAAGTAGTGTTTAATGCGTTCACACCTTCAAATTATTAATTCAGAAAGCTTTTTGCATTAAAGTAGGATTTGACCCTAAATATTAATCCATTTTATTTTGTTTTAGATTTTTAACCAACCTGAACAGCGAAGTAGATATAAGTATATACAGTGTAAAGAAAAATAGGACATTATTAAATATCCAAAGTAATGACACGGCTCAAAAGAAGATCGCAAAAGGAGTGAGCGACGTGTCTGTCGGTGGCAATGTTGTGATGACAGACTTCGACTTCAAATCTGGGGCTGTATACACGATAAACATATTTGAGGATGCCGCTGGGGTTTACGTAAGTACAATATTTTATATGTCACTTTCTAAACTGGAAACGGGTTTAACAGAATTACATTGGACTTAAAACAGTTTCGTCATAATCAGCCAATAGCATTTTACTGCTGGTTAGAGCTCTCAAATTGTAATTCAATATTATCCAGCTGGTACGAACTTTTTGAATGACCATAATTTGTTCTTATAAAGTCACTAGCTGACCCGGCAAACTTTGTTTTGCCATAAAAAGACCAAACATTTATCTACCCTACCCTACCCTACCCTACCCTACCCTACCCTACCCTACCCTACCCTACCCTACCCTACCCGACCCTACACTACCCTACACTACCCTACACTACCCTACCCTACACTACCCTACCCTACATTACCCTACCCTACACTACCCTACCCCACACTACCCTACCCTACCCTACCCTACCCTACCCTAACCTACCCGACCCTACACTACCCTACAATACTCTACCCTACACTACCATACCCTACCCTACCCTACCTATATCCTTTCCCAGGTCTCAAACTATCTTCGTACCAACTTTCATCTAAATCGGTGCAGCGGTTTAAGCGTGAAAAGGTAACAGACAGACAGACAGACAGACAGAGTTACTTTCACATTTATAATATTAGTATGGATTATATTTCGCGCCTGAATTTGTCTATGCCTAATCAATAAGCTCAGTCATCTAATGAAACACGCAAGGGTCAAAAGTGCAGTCATACTCTCCCAAAACTAAAATGGCTAGATTTTGTAGAAGTAGTTAAATTATCCACAACTGATAGAAATTTTCGATTAGGTTATTCCTTCTTACCGCTAAAAGTTGAAATTCTGTTGCCTGCAAAAAAAATGCCTTTTCTGTTTTAGTAGAGTGTGACTGCACTTTTGTCCCTTATAGTACATTTTTATAAAGAATAAAATGAAAGAGCTCAAAAAGATTAGAACCTGGTATTTCTAAAATAAATCGTCTTCCCGTATTGAGAAAGCGTGGTTATTAATGATAATGAATTCTCAATGCCTTCTCTAGATGAAAAGTGCAGTGGGACAGTTATGGACTTGTAGTACGATTATATTAGTGGAGCCACATAAACGGGTGATATGTCGAGATACCTCACCAAAACTACCGCTCCGTCACGAGATACCGATTAAGAAGTAGATTGAACATTTTATTATATTCCTCAAATTACGAAACATCTCAAAATATTGAAGGAAAAATGCATGCCCTAGAACTAAAATTCGAAAACACGTGACATACACCAACCTGAACATAGGCCGCGCGGTTGTATAGAGTTACTCCCTCTCACAGAGCGGATATAACTGCTAGCAGTCTGAACATTATAGGCAATAAACAATATGATAATGAAACATATCCTCATATTCCAGCATACAAATGAAGTGATGATAACGCCATCAAACAGCATCCATATCCTATGGCTGATCCCCCAGTACGTCGTGATGACCATGGGCGAGGTCATGTTCTCCGTCACGGGCTTGGAGTTCTCCTTCACGCAGGCTCCGGCCAGCATGAAATCAGTATTACAGTCCGTATGGCTGCTCACTGTGGCCTTCGGAAACCTTATCGTTGTACTCATCGTCGAAGGAAACTTTTTGGACGCGCAGGTAAGATTTTGAAGATTATTTATAACTTTTTCTTTTCTAATTCTTCTTTTCTCGAGTCGTTGTCACCTAAGAAAAATAAAAAATAATTTTTGTAAGATTTATTTTAATTAATTTCGAAAGTTCTCTTGAAAGGTATGAATAGAACATTTCATCATTTTACTATAAGGCACATCAATATTCGATACTTTACAATCTCTCCGTGAACCTTCCGAGAAATTGCAAACCCTTTAGGCGCGATTGGTCCAATTCGCGATTGGTCCAATTCACCTTATTCGCGATTGGTCCAATTCGCGGTTGGTCCAATTCGCGTTTGGTCTAATTCGCGATAAGTCCAATTCGCGACAATCAACAATCTGTCTGATATTCTGTGATACTAGGTAACTACTTGTTAAAAAATACATAGTAAACGTCGCCCTGATTTGTTGTAGAGATTTTAAAGTATCGGATTTGGATGTATATTATGAGAACAAGTGTTCTATTTACTATTTATCGAGAGTTTATAATCGCTTGAGATATTTTATAAGCTGACGGTAGTACTACAGTAATACTGACGGTAAACGGTTTACAATAATTGGACGACATCATCATGACTTCATGAGCTATACAAGCATTTAAAGTAAATTAGCTATTCTTACCTTCGAAGATTCTTATGGACTCTTTTTAATAGGTATCCAAAGCTTACAATTTTATAAACATCCCTAACCGACCAAAGATCGTTTAGTTTAGTTTTCAAATAGTGGACAGTTTAATATAAATTTTATACAGCACACTGATTTAATATAAATATCAACTCGACACCGACTGGCTTATCAAAACAAATCGGTGTTTATTCATACTGTTGAACTTAACTAGCATAGTGACAACTTTCTGTTACCCGGAGCAAATTTAAATTCACGCATTTTAACTTCAAAGGATCTGTAATTTGCACAAAGTAAAAGGGTAGAACCACGCTGTTCTTACTTTGCAGTATTTATTTCAACTAAATAATAGTTAACTTTTTTCTTGATTAAAAAGTATATGGTATTAATAAAAGTGCTGATAATATTTATAAAAATGGATCTTAGCTGCATAAATATCACCGAATTACTCATGACCAGTGTGTATTGCCAGCGATTATTACTTACGGGGCAGAGACGAGGTCGCTCACAATGGGCCTCATCAGAAGTCTTAAAGTCACACAAAGGGCAATGGAGAGGGCTATGCTCGGCGTTTTCTTGCGTGATCGAATAAGAAATGAAGAGATCCGCAAGAGAACCAAGGTTACCGACATAGCCCGAAGAATTGTCAAACTTAAGTGGCTGTGGGCTGGGCACATTGCTCGCAAAACGTATGGCCGTTAGGGCCGAAATATCCTAGAGTGGCGACCGCGTACCGGTAGACGCAGCGTTGGAAGGCCTCCATCCAGGTGGAGCGATGACCTGGTCAAAGCTGCGGGCGTCCGGTGGATGCGAAAAGCACAGGACCCATCAGTATGGCGGCGCTTTGGGGGAGGCCTTTGTCCAGCAGTCGACGTCTTTCGGCTTAAATGATGATGATGACTGATTTTATAACAGCCGCACGGCTCGATCTGTAAGGTTAAGCAACGCTTGCGGTCTGTGTTGAAGATTTTGACAATTGTTACGGTAGTTAGAAACCATAAAAAAACATCGTCCGTAGAAATCGCTTAATACTTCGAACAGTATTTAATTACCCTTCATTTTCTGAAACATATCCAAATTGCTGTTAAATAACTGTTATTTATCTTGAAAAAGCGTAATGGGATCAGACTGGAATGTCAAAGTATATAGTGAATCAGACAGGAATTATAGAATAATAATAACCAGCAGGGAATAAGATTAGGGGATCCGACCGGAATAAAACAACTAATGTGATCAAAGTTATTCAAGTGAAATGCAAAATGATGACAGGTCATTATTATCTCTTTCATTCTTTGTAATCAATTAATTCCATCACATCACTCGATCGGATGATGGTGGTCGAAAACCTTTTCTTTTTCAACTATCTTATATCTTTAAACTAGCAATTCTTATATACAGGACGGAATTTTGTAATGCCAAATGAACGAAAAATACTCTTACTACTGTAGATAGAAAATTTTTCTCCAAGAAAACAATCCTTTATTTTTGAAAAGAAAGAAATCTATATTCAAAGATTTTCGCTTGCTACAGCCGGGAATCAAACCGACTAAAATCTTTAAAAAATACACCCTGTACTTACCTGTACGTACGTACAGTATTAAGATTAAGAGTACTTCCGTTCAGGTGGCATTACAAAATTCCAACCTGTATATGTATATAATATTCTGAATCTCGGAAACTGCTCCAACCATTTTCATGAAATTTAGTATGCAGGGGGTTTCGGGGGATAATTTGATCTAGCTAGGTTTCATTTTTAGAAAACGTGGTTTTCTCTATTTGCACCCAGGTAATACATATATAATAATGTAAAACACTTTTCAAACTTTATAAATTGCCAGTATCCAGCTCTATAGCACCGCATCTTTATAAATTTTATTTATCCACAGTGGAAAGAGTTCTTCTTGTTCGCGGGTCTGATGTTGATAGACATGCTTATCTTCACAACCATGGCCTTCAAGTACAAATACCACGAGCTGAGGTCCAGCGAAGAGAACCTGGCCATCGAGGAGATCAAGATGCCCAAGAAGACGACCACGCAAGACAAACACGAGAAGAACTAACTGTTATAGTATTAATTAAACTTTTTATTATTGACTATTTTGTTGTTTGATTGTTCTTCAATAACCTTAGCGAAGCCTTATTTACCCGACTGCGCGACGAAAATGAGGGTAATGTATTGATCAGTCTATTTATAGATGTAAGTATGTTTGTTCCTATGTGGCGTTCTAGAGACCAAACGGGTAGGCCGATTTTGATGATTCTTACGTCAATAGATTTTGCTTAACCTTGCAAATGTCACTGGCTACCATTAGTTTTTTTTAAAGAAAGCTTTGTGGGGCACACATTTTTTTTCCTCCAAACCCATCGTGTGGGGATCAAAATAAAGAGTTTTAAGAGTTGATTTCAAAAATATATAACACTTAGTTAAATGTTTAAAAGTAATTCGAAAAAAAAACTAAACAACTATAAATACAAAAAGTTAATTCAAAAAATTTAAATACCCGACTGCTTAAGAAGCAAACTAAAAAGACGTAAAAAAGAAGAAAATCATGCTGTGCAGTCGGAGGATACATATTCGCGAACTGACCAAAACCAGATGTATCCTCCAAAGCGTCTTCAGCAGTTGGGTTTTTTGCTTTTTTTAATTAACTTTTTTTTATTAACTAGGTAGTCAAAAAGAACAGAAACAGAAATTCAGATCAGTCTATATTACCTGGCCTGTGTGTATGTATATTATGTATATTGCCTGCCCGTAGTGGGAACGATAAAAGGCTGATGTTGGTGATGACGCGAAAGCTAATAAAAACCATCAGATTATGCATAGGACATTCTGACAATTAACAAAAACAATTTAGCTGCCGGGCCCGATAACCTAAAGCCCAGAAAAAGAAACGAATAAAAGTAGACTAGACATACTTATCCATTGTAATACATAGTCTTAATACAGATAGAGAACGAATTATTAGAGAACTAATTATATTTTAATAAGTCGCCTTACACTACTCCCCTCACTCTGCCACAAAGAACCTATCGACTTGGACAGAGCATTATCAACTAAAATATTCATACGCAACTACGATACAAAGTGAGCAGCTGCAATAAACCACAATAGAAAAAGTCTTTGCCCTTACACATATTTCTGAAACTTACACCTGTAAAACATTTTACATTCGCGTGGCTCGAAACTCTGCTGATCACGCAAGAAAGAGCAAGCGATAGCAGAGGTCAGGGATGCCAAACTAAAGGCACGCATGTAAGTAATGGCTTGCGATAATAATTCGGGCGATCCAGTTCAGCATGAATTCTGCATATAGTTCTAGCCAAACTTCTTGGCCGCCCTGAATTTGTCTACAATGGCTGCGCAGTAGAAAATCTCATACAAAAACACCACCGCGCCGTGCCCTGCGTATCGGAAAGCCAACTTCCGGGTGGCCAAAAAGTTTGGCGAGAACTATATGAGCCTACTGTCCATAAGATATATCAGAAATGATATATGAGATATATTTTCAGCCGCGGAAATCGCATATTCTTTTGTTTTGTTATTGTTTCATTTTTATTCATGCTTCTTCTTTTCGTGTGAGGATGGTGCCACTTCTGGTGTCAGAGTTATGCCTTTGGAAACCCCACAGGCCTCTGAATTGGCTATTTCAGATAAGTCCAGGTTTCCCTACGATGTTTTCCTACACCGTTGATTGTGATGTCCAAGATAAACTTACCTACATATTATGAAAGTACCTACATATTGCACCACGACATTTTTGTTCGTTAAAACAATGAGACCAGAGATTTTTTAATGGCACGTTGATATTTTTTTTATTTTCCCTGCCCTTGCTATCCCACTGATGGGCAAATGCCTCCCCCAAGTCTTTCTAGACATTATATACCCACGCCTTCTCGATTTCTTTTTTTTTATTGCGCTATTTGCAATAAAGGTTCGCCATCCCTGGCATAGGTTTTACATGCGGTAACATACAATCAATAAGTTATAGACAGTGTAGCATCCATAAACCTAGTTGCAAGACGTTACTCGGTGCGACACATCCCTTTGTAAAAAGTTTTTTTTTTGTAAAAAGTTAACACAATGGGCCTCCCCGCAGACGCGCCTCCTGCAATCAAGCCAGATAAAGTTGCCGAAAAACATGACCCGAAAAAAAAGTAAGTTCATTTTTGGAACTTTAATTTTGCGCCAGTTCTGCCAAACTTTGCAACTGTTTTATACGTTTTTGAATATATTTTTTTAAATTCTTGATGCATTTTGCAAAATTTCATTAATTTTACGTTTTATTTGTTTTGTCATGACTGTTACTAATTTATGTGACTATATAAGTCTATAAGTTTTTGTTTTTTTTTTTCAGTTCGTTTCAACGACAGTTTTCGCCCACAGTTTTCTAGGGTGTTCCTAGTCTTTAGATGACATTTTCTTGTGTGCATAAAGTACCTTTAATAAACCCCTGATGGAAAAAGAAGTGTTATAAGTTTGATGTGTGTACCTCTGTGTTTGTGTATATCTGTATTTGTGGATCTATCCGTGGCATCATAGCTCCAAAACGGATGAACCGATATTGATTTGTTTTTTTTTTGTTCTCAATGTGTCTTTATCGAAAGTGTATCGAAAGCTATGCTTGATAAAAATCGGTTCAGAAATTATAGGCGTTTTACTGTTTGAATCAGGCTGTTCCTACAAGATATCGTGACAATCTATTGATCGAAGCGATCGAAACGTGTCTACTACTAGATAAATTATGTAGCATGAAATAAAAATAAGTTTTCTTCACTTCTTTAATTTTTTTAAATTTTAATTGTCACCAATCATATTTAAGGCCTAATCCAAATGATCCAAATTGATCGATGTTATCTTATTTAAAATCTTATAAAAAAGGAATGATCAACTTCATCTGTTATCAATTTATTCTTACTGTACGTTATAAAAGTGCTTACTTATTTATAAAGGTTGACTTTTCCATAATTCTCACTAACTAATGAAATTTGGTAAGTTAATTTTATGATTTTGCCTTTTTGACAAATTTTCGTTGCGAAAACTGTAAGACGTCAATATCCTGTAAATAATACAAAAATAAATTATCTAATGATTGAAAAGTCAGTCCTGGCCAAGAAGATATTTATAGTTTACTTACATAACTTGCAGTGTCCGCTTATGTATGTAGGGTACACCGATCAATACAAAATTGCCGATCGTCACTATCAATTATTTATAGGTTTGCTGAACGGCGTCGCAATTATAGTCTTAGAATAGAATGTTTCTTTGATTTACAAGTTTATTTACCAGTAAAAGCTTTAGTTTACCAGGTTTGTTTAAGGTTGATGAGAGAATGTACCTTGCGCTTATTGAATGTACCTTCCGAGAGCCATTCATCACTACATAATCCATCTATCTATATATATATATATATTTATATAAAAGAGAAAGTATGTATAAAGACCTAAAAGAAAGTATGTAAAAGTATGTATTAACCTTAAAGACTCCGAAACGGCTGGACCGATTTTAATGAAATTTTCAGACCATCTTTAGATGCCTGTAATACAAAAAATTTTGGTGGCGATCGGAACATTTCTTTTTTGAACTTCGAACGCGGGCGAGCCGCGGGCAGAAGCTAGTATTTTATAAATAATCTCAAAAACTACTGAAAGGATGTTCATGCTGTTTTCACCAATATAAAGAGTGGACACGAGGAAGATTTACTTGTATAATAAAACAAGGGCGAAGCTGGGGCGGGTCGCTAGTAATATATATAAATGGCATTATAACGGCGATCTAACTTTGTGATCAGTAATTTTAGATATACGGTTAGATTCTAACAGGAAGAAATAATCTAATGGTCTACCTATAAAACGTGTAGATAAGACAAAATGAGCTAAAAATAGCTCCTACGGCCGCAGTGACGACCGCAACCGCCGTCGTAGCCGCGTAGCTGCAGACTACGCGGCTACGGCGCGGCTACAACGCGCCTACGACAACGCTACGGTGCTGCTACGACAGCCACAGAGCAATCACCTTCACTGTCTAAAACTGATTAGATTATTTAATGAGTAAGTACGTTTTCAGTCAGACTTATCAGGCTCGTCTGTTCAGATTGATACGTATACGGCGCTTTCCGCTATTTCCCGCAGAAAATAACATATTTCCACAAGGGCGAAATTATGCTTCTCCTAAGGATATTACATGGTTTTCCGTAACATAATCATTATTAACAATGTTGTGTCCATGTCTGTATGTAATAATCCACTCAAGCCGTTGCAAAGGCCACGTCGCCAGTTTATAGCGAACATGTTTAGTGCAGAATAGGGACCAGCTCCAACACGTCCATCACGTGTTTACTTTGATTAACATACTTAATTTCTTCCAGTACAAGTAATAATAATTAGTTAATAATAAATTAATAATAATAATTAATATTAATTAGTAATTGGTTTTAAGTCTACTACTTAATCCTACGATTTTTATTTTGCGAAATACCAGTTTGGTCCCTCAGTTCACACGCACATTGTAAAAGATATATTATTAGCAAAGACAAAATACAAATAAAACCAGATAAAACAAATTATCTTTATTTTTGTGCTGACCCACTGCTGGGCAAAGGCCTCGTATCTCATTATAAAATAAAAATAATACGATAGGAAATTAATTAAAAAAAAAAATTGTCTCATTCAGTTCAGCTTCGCCAAACGACAGTTCAGCCCGTTCAACTAGAAGAAAAGAACAAAATATCAGTCAAGTAGTGCCACTGATACTGGTTTCGCCTGATCTCAGGAGTCACAGACGTAAATATGTTGCATACTTTTCATAATTCACTTTGTCCAAATTAAACAAAACGGTCTATGACCGACGATCTATTTACAAATTGCTCTAATATTTGCGCGGTACAGACACGTAACGACCGCAACAAAAACCCTCGAAACGTTCAATCTGTTTAGTTAAATGGCGTTAACATATTAAACAATTAGTTGCGGGTAACTTGTGTGTTGTTCCCATAGGACTGCGGTACGCACAGTGTCTGCTGTCAAATGAAGCACATGACGGGGCTGACCAGGGGGGTGACCACAAGCTCTTAGAGTAAGGTTATTTTGAGATCGAGTAAGGGACAGATGTATCTGACTTGTATACATCTGTCACTTACTCGATCTCAAAATAACCTTACTCTAAGAGCTTGTGGTTACCCCCCAGGTCACCATCGTTACCTCGATACGACCTCAAATGTAAAGTATGAATGTAAAGCTCAACTGTAGAGAAGTCTTAGAGAAGATGTGGCATAACTTATCACGGGAACCCACATTCTCACTGTGATTAAGACTATTTGGGATGGCATTTTCTTATTTTAAACAAAACATAAAATAATAATCATCATTACAAAGCAAAAACGTTTAATTCGTTATTATAGAACAGAGTAAAAGGCACAATGTTTTAAAATAAACCTACAAAATAATTATAAAATAAATAAAGTAATTATAAAATTAGATACTTACTTTAGTTTAAAAAAAAGTGTGTGTCACGGCACGGCTGCGCTAAATAGGCATCATACAACAAGTGTCTGGCGATGGTTTTCAACTTTATCTGAGGTTGTGAGGTGTGTTGCGAACGAAATTCAATTTCATAAAATTCATAATTTACGAGATTTTACAAATAAATCAAAACAGTGTATGACCAACCACCTATTTACAAAACGCTCTAATATTTGCGCGCTACAAACACGGAACGACCGCAAAAAACCCACTCGAAACGTTCAATCTGTTTAGTTAAATGGCGTTAACATATTTAACAATTAGTTGTGGGTAATTTGTGTGTTGTTCCCATAGGACTGCGGTACGCACAGTGTCTGCTGTGGGGTCGGGATGGGCCGCGTGTACTTGGACAACCCCTCGTGCTCTGAAGCAGTTGCTAAATGGGGTGCGCCGGGGGCGATGCTCAAACTTTTTATTTATATTTCTTCAAATCTATCGTTACAGGATTGCGCCCACCGCGGTAAATGCGCTTATCCTAATATATAAGTTAATTAAAATCTATAAAAAATTAACCTAGTTCATAACTAATTTTATAACCTTATTGTAAACATTACACTCCTCGTGAATTCTCCCCAACTTTGATATTAAACATCCCGGTGAACAGTTATAATTTTTCTTAACAACTTAAGACGGTACCCTGACCAAAAAATCGGCATGAGATATGAACATTCCTATTGGTCTAGCGGCACTGGTGGCGCATGAATTACAGTAGTGAATACGCCCAGATTTTAGAATAAAATCTTTATAAAATCGAATTTTGGTATTTTGAAAAAAAAAATCTACAAAAATGTTAATGTTATTAAATTGTCTATCCATTAGTGTTAGTAC
Organism: Orthosia gothica; assembly: GCA_949775005.1. NCBI lineage: Eukaryota > Metazoa > Arthropoda > Insecta > Lepidoptera > Noctuidae > Orthosia > Orthosia gothica. The sequence goes on from OX459039.1 coordinate 19,476,086, forward strand.
AAAAAATAATTAATGAACACTTTACGAGGAGATGCATAATATCAATAATTATTTCTAATTTTTATGTTTTTTTGGAAGTAGATTAGTGAAATATATACAACATTAAAAAAAAAACTAAATCTACCATTTTAGAATCAATATTATATAGAAATTTAATGTATTTTTATTAATTGATATTTCTTTTTAAATAACGAGTAGATAGCTCCTTAAAACAGCACTAAAAACGGCTTGCGCGGCGTTTTGCTCGGGGTACCGCCTTAAGTATTTTTTTTGTAGAATTCATTAAAAATTATAATTATGTTGCCCGATAATATTGGCTGTATGTTTACAACAACTAATATTTTTCAATAAGTGTAAACTTAATACAATATGTTTGTAAAAAAGCGCTGCAATAAGATAAATACCTATCTATTTCTTCAGCAAGAGTAACGTTGTTAAGTTGCTTAAAAACATACCCAAATGTTTTTTCTTTCCAGATTAAGTAATTTTTCACAGACGTGGTGATAACCAAAAGATCTTCAAGTAATCCAACATTTTCGAAAATAATGCAATTGAAGTCGAAAACTTTGAGAACCACCTCCCCCGTTGACATGTTCAATTCTGTTCCCGACTTGTTAATAATTGCGTATAATAAATGCTTAAATACAACAAACATACAGACAAATACGGGCTGGGGTATGGCTGGGGTCTCATCACAAAGGGACCGATTTAGTTTCAAGGCAATTGAAAAAGCTTTACGCACTTATAGATAGGTTTACCTTGTGCGGATCTAGAATTTCAGAGATGACATTTCGTGATAGTTAGGGTGCTTTGTGGTTTATCAAATTAGGATTAGTACTTTAGTAGGTATTTATATCTAAACTAGCGATCCGCCCCGGCTTCGCCCGTGACAAATTATATACAAAATACCTTCATCTTTTCTCACTCTTTCTATTGATGAAAACTGCATGAAAATCCGTTCAGTAGTTTTTGTGTTTATCCCGAACAGACGCGTCGGAGGACTTTGTTTTGTTATATGTAGTGATGATAGGTTTTTTACCTGGAATTTAACTTATCAAACAACGAGGTCATACTTAATTAAATATAGCACTGAAACAAAGTTCATATTTGTGTGTACAAAAAATAAAGTTACTGGAATGCGTGCTGCCTAAAAATAATTTAAATCAGGGTTATATTAGAAAAGTAGTTCGTATTGAACGAAGTCGATAACAGTGATCAAGAGTAGTTGGCGACACGGATTAATTAAGTGCCGTCAGAAAAACAGTTTTGGTAAAGGCGTCGGTACACTGTTCCGGGCACTTTGAGCGGCGCGTGGCGGCCGCGCGTGCAGCCTCGCGGCACGTGGCGCGCGCTCTCCGCACAGAACCCACGACCACGTGGTCCTCAAGCCGTGTGCACCCACGGATAATCCCCACCCAACATATGCACCCAAATAAATAAATTAACTCAAGCTGGTGGTTTGTAGTTTTTTAAAAGCTCGGTCTTGGATTAATTTAATTTGTTAAGACTCCTGTGAAATATGTCTGCTTTTCAATATGTAAATGCAGTGCTGCGATTTGTAGAGCAAAGTAAAGTACCTAATTTGCAAAGTAAGCTTTACATCCAATGCAAGGTTTAGTTGAAAACCAGCGTCAGGCACTTTGTTTCTTTTGTCTCGAACTTTTTGTGAATGTCTATAAATTTATTTCCACTCTTTTTTTCTCATTAATAGCGATCAATCCACAGTTTATAACATTATTAATCGTTTCGATTTCTAGTGAAGAAAATTTCAAGGGCAAATCGGTCGTTTTGCATAGCATTGCGCCCTCGTGAACGGACTTGCAATTTCGCTTCGTAAAAAATGGTTATTAGTGTGACATAATCGAATCGTGGCAAGCTATCTGTAAGGTCGCTGGGGAACTCGAAACGAATTAGGTTTTCATTGCTACGTAGAAAAGCCTTACCTTATCTGAAGTTCGCAACAGTACTTGTTTCGTAAATAACTATAGTTTTTGCCTCGAAGAATCAGAATGCAGGTTACAGATTCTTTTCATACACCTCTTTAAAAATATTTTAGAGTTCACTGTTAGCCGTTAGGCCAATAGAACTTATTTCTTGATCTCAAAAGAAATCAAGATCAAGTAATAAGTTTTTCAGGTCCACTGATTCGGAACAAATTTACAAAACCACAATTTATTCAACCAGATCGCTGCACACAACACAAAGTAGAACCGACATGAGATCTCACGCAAAAAGCTATCAAACATGGTCCTTGGGGCGTGGTCGCGACGCGTGGCGGTCGCGCTGGCGACAGTCGCAGGTCGCGGGGTCGCGCGTTTCTGCGACAAATCAATTACAGGGTCGACGAGGGCCTAACTTCCGAGCAGAATTAGCTGCAAATTATAGTAGTTGTGGACGTTTCTTGTTTATGGAAGGGTGACTCTCTAATTTATAGTCATGACAAATTGCTGTTAGCTTGTTGCGAGTGTTTTGTAGCATCATGAACTGCAGTTATTCTCACGCTCTAGAAATGTTTTCAAGGGTTATTTAGTGGTAGGTTGACACAATTAGGCATACGAAATAATACATATTAATATATTTATTGTAAAAGCGTCAAGAAAATAATATTTCAAAACAAGATTAAGGCGAAGAAACGCTGGAAAACAGTCAAATTATGTGTGTTTTTGCCATATCTGGTTAGTTCGAGGAGTGGAAAATAGTTATTCGTTATGCAAGGCTGCAAAAAAAAAGCTGAAAAATATAGAATCCTGAGCGTAACGAAGGTTTCAAAGGTACGAGACGCAGAATAACTTTGCTGCCGAGCGCTACACACAACTTTTCACCTCACTACAGCGAGGAAAATGCTAGCCTTTGTTCTCAAAAGGACAGATTCTCATAAAGACAGATTAGCAGAAGGACAGATTCTCATAAGGACAGTTTCGCATCAAGACAAAGTACAGTTAAGTTGAAAATAATATGTGCAAGAAATGGTGCTCCCACACTGATGTTAAAAATGTTTTCAAACATTTTCTAACACTAATACGTTTACTAACAAATTTTAGGTATCGTTAGATGTTTTGAGTGCTCGCAATTTATAAAATTTGTTAACTAACATGACGCTGGATGCGAGACGCACGGGATCGGTCAATGTGGCAACGCCTGGAGGAGGCCTATGTCCAGCAGTGGACGTCTTTTGGCTGAAATGATGATGATCTTAACTTACATTCCCTAACGTGAAAACATTTTATAACATTGAAATCAAATGTTTTTTTAGAAAACGTTTGTAAACATTTTTACTACCAGCGTGGGAGCACCAAATAACAGCATACAAATTAGTGTTCATTTATTTTAATATATTAAAATAAAATTGCTACAATATAAACAGGAAATATAGACAGCAATTTCTTTTTTGTCGCTCTTAAGGTGGTTTTAAACCGGCGAGGCGAGGCGTGAATGAGATGGGCGAGAATTGAAATTTGTAAGGCAAAATTTCTATCCACTGTAACTTAATTTTTTGTACAGATGCATATGAACTTTGTTTCAATGCTGTCTTTAATTAAGTATGTCCTCGTTCTTTGATTAGTTAAATGCCAAGTAAAAAGACCTATCACCACATATTATGAAACAAAGTCTCCCGCCGCGTATTTTCGCGATAAACTCAAAAACTACTGAACGGATTTTCACGAAAGAAATTTTAGAAAGTTTTTTTTCATGCAGCCTTTGTGCTGGCCAGTGCGATTATTCTAAAAATGAGGTTGGAGCACTGACATAAAATAAGCTTTAGTGCATTTACAGTGAACTAGCGGTATAGAAAAATTTAAAATTACAAAAATTGAACAGTATGAATTTTTATAAATGTGGGTGTTTTTATTGATAAAATTCAGTGTATTTTACGCCTGAAAGTTGTATTACAACGAGTCGGTATAAATTGTGTGCAGCCTCTCTAAACCAAGTTTTACAGGAGAAGTTTGTAACATCATTATGTTATAACATACAAGCTTTGGTGTTTCCTACCCGACTACTTACTACAGTAAGAAAATACAACGATGCAATATTAGAATTGCAACAGGTTTACTTGAAAAAACGTCTGCCGTACGCTGTTATAAGTAGGGAATCCTCTTTTTCCTGATGGAAAGCGATGGTGTGGTCGACGGTGAAGCACGCTTGCCTAGATGAAACCATTCACTTTTGACTTAAAGGCCCCTAGATTGTAGCTATCGGGAAACACAGATTCCGGCAGGGAATGCCACTCCTTTGCTGTACGCATAATAAAAGTATTCTGTTTAGTTGCGTATGAGTGGGATGTCCACCGTGTTCTGATGGCGCATCGCCGTGGGCCTGGTAGTCCGTTGATGAAACGGGCTAGGCTGAATTAGATCATGCAAAATGCAAAATTTTACCGATTAAAACCGACAAGCTGGTAACTCAGCGACGATGTTCAAGGCTTAGGCTTTGACTTGACCAGTGCCTCATTGCCGATGAGCAACTGGCCCGCTTATTGATCCGTTTCTGAGATGCAGAACAGTACTCCATGCTAGAGAATAAAATATAGTTTCCAAATTCACGCAATAAATACTAAACTAAGCCCTACTAAGAACGCATTACGTTCTTTGGGCTTTTATTCAATTATTTGATTTCCTCCAAAATAAAATTATAAACCAAAACTTTACAAACTTACCTATATACAAAAGCGTATAAAAAGGAGCAGGATTATTGGGCGTAAAAAAATTCGTCCACATGGCTGTCGACGAGAAACTAGTCAACTCTGGCAGCACTGCCTCGTTCGATAGCAATGCTGATTCTCTGGCCGAAGAAAAGCCCAGTGCTCTGGTCACTTGAGATTCGACTAACGTCCAACACATACATTTCAATAGGGTTGTTATATTTACGCCGTTTGAGGTGCAGGAAGCACCAGCAGCAGCCGCCCGCCGTGCTAAGAAGATGGGATGGCGCAAGGGTGTATATAATACGTTGTAAGTTTGCCCTTACACGGTTTCTCGTACGTCTCGTAAGCCTTAGACGCCTGCATATTACTAAAACATTATGTATCTTGGTCTGATGTATAAATAATTCAATTGATTGAATTGAATTTTTTGTATAGGAATAAATCCTACAAAAGCGGCAGTATTTTCGTTTTTACTCCGATCCCTCACAGTACCTACGAGTATTTCATACAGCGAATAACGTCACATTTCAGCGCTCGCTTCGGTTGTTTCAAGGGTGGCTCGCAGACGTGGAAAACGACTGCTGAGTGTGTTTTATAACAGTGGAGCTGTCAGGAACACTCGCAGCCCCGCCAATGGGAGAGCAGCCCAGCATCGATCCACTCGCAGCCCCTAGCCCCCGACCGACCGAACCATTCCATTCCTCCATTTCATTGAGAAAATGTTTTAGATAGGTAGCCACCTACATAGGTAGGATTTCGGTTGTTTATTCCCGTGATATATTGTTTTTCAATGAAACGCAAAAGTTTTAAAGTTAATATCATAAATCGTTTTGCGGACTGTCATTTTGGTACGTTCAAAAAGTGTTCTGAAGAGTATTCTCAGCATTATTTGAAGAAATAACTTTTGATTCTGATTTCAATGTAATGAAAAAATAGGGCATCATTGAAATTGAATTGATTTTAAATAGATACAGTACCACGAAAAATATTGTGTAAGTACAAAAATAACGGTTTAAAAATAACATTAATAAGTACTATTTTGTAAGTCTGTGTATAATAGAGTTGAAAAGATCATCATTACAGATTTTCATTGTAGACGGCATCCACTCGTTTCTAAATTGGATTATGTATGATTTTTTCTGTATATTATTTTGAACACGCACTTCTGTACCGCGCGGCGCTACAATTAATTTGCTGAAAGAAACTTTTAACGATCGATTACCAGTCCACGATTCTCTTGTCCTCGTTCGTACGCCTATTGATGCCATTAGATTATTTGCATCCCCAGAGAAAATAATCATCTGACTAAGATAAACATAATTAAAATAAGTAAAAACTCGAGCCTCATCAGAGAAAGACGGGGTTATAGAAGTTACCTAAAATGTATTACACTTTAAGTCAAAAAACGAATCTTTCCAAACCAATTAACAATAGATATTAATTAACAATACCAATTAATAATACCCCATTTTTATTAATTTAAAATAGCTTATTTGTGGTCGCCTTCAGTAACTGTACATAAGAAAGTCATCTGTAGGATAAAATATGAAATCACGCGAACGAAGTCGCGGGCGAAGTGCTAGTAATCTATATAAAGTCGTATATCTATAATCTACGCCAATAAACCAGGAACTTGGAAGCCAACATTCGATGCGTCATTGCCGAAATACAACCATGTACGCTTTGCGGTAACCACATACCTTAAATCATATTTAAACATAAATGCCAAAAAACTTATCCCTTAAATAAAGCCAGTATTATTAATCAGTCACTCAATCATTTTTTTTTTGTTTTTTAAGAAAACACTGTACAAACACATAATGATATTAATAGTTATTTATGCTACAAGTGCGGAAGGTAGGTGATTTCCGATGAGTGGATATATCGACACAAGTCGGCAATCATCTTACGTACGTGTATCATACAACATTTTACTATGCATTGTGCGAGGAAATACATAAATTAATAAAATGAAATTAATAAAATGGCGGGCTTATTCAAGCGCGTTCAGCATGTCCACAGATTAACTAATCTAATAGTTCCTCGGGCATATCTACTGCGCATGTGCGAATAGCTGTCACATCGTAACGCAATAAGGCACGAGCAAAATATACGTTCTGCCAAACATATTTAATGAATATTTAAAATTAATTTATTGATCAAAATCTAAATCTAGAGTAATTAAAAACGCCTAAAATGAAGTATTAGTTTTATTTTACCTTATATATGAATGATAATCTGTGGATAACAAATTTTTAAAACTTTTCTCAAATAATAAAAACTCTATGCGTCGGGCTGACGTTGGCGTTAAAAATAAAAATAAATACAGGAAAGTAAAAAGCACTAGTGAAAAAAAGTGACACTTTCCGCACAGTTTGGCTCTCCCATATTATATTATTTTACTCTTTGGTTTGGCTGCTTGGAAAACCGCTCTTTTCGAGGACATGCATTGTAATAGTTATTTATGCTACAAGTGCGGAAGGTAGGTGATTTCCGATGAGTGGATAAATCGACACAAGTCGAAATCATCTTACGTACGTGTATCATACAACATTTTACTATGCATTGTGCGAGGAAATAAATAAATTAATAAAATGAAATTAATAAAATGGCGGGCTTATTCAAGCGCATTCAGCATATCCACAGATTAACTAATAGTTCCTCGGGCATATCTACTGCGCATGTGCGAATAGCTGTCACATCGTAACGCAATAAGGCACGAGCAAAATATACGTTCTGCCAATCATATTTAATAAATATTTAAAATTAATTTATTGATCAAAATCTAAATCTAGAGTAATTAAAAACGCCTAAAATAAAGTATTAGTTTTATTTTACCTTTTATATGAATGATAATCTGTACATAACTATTTTTTTAAACTTTTCTCAATTAATAAAAACTCTATGCGTCGGGTTGACGTTGGAGTTAAAAATTAAAAAAATACAGCAAAGTAAAAAGCACTAGTGAAAAAAAGTGACACTTTCCGCACATTTTGGCTGCTTGGAAAACCGCTCTTTTCGAGGACATGCATTGTAAAAACATTTTTCGGTGTTTTATTTTAATTTAAATTTCTTCGCCTGAATAAAAAACTCCCATTATATGAAATCGTCATTTACCTTGGTGTTGGTCTTGGATGTTTGGTGTGTAGGTGTGCAGGGGGGGGGGTCCTTACTTAGGTCCTTTACGAAAGGGGTAACTCCCACATTTTAAGGAATTTTCTCATTTTTATCTCAGTCTCAATCTTTGAGATTTTCGCTCAGTGGCATAGAATACCAATAAAGTGACCTTACGAGACTCTGAAACGCTGTTAAGGATCACCATAATAGCAATATTGCGTAAAAGTCTAGTCACATGACTTTACGCAATTTTAACACATTATAAGTAGTAGATGTCTTGTCCGTTCTTCTGCATAAAATCTACTTTCCTGAAAGGACGGTAATTATTATTAATTTTAAATTTATATTTTACGTTACAATAGTGCTGCTTAATGGCCTAGTTGGAATAAAGAATTGTTGACTTCATTGTTTATGTCCATAGAAAGCTAAAGCACCTTAAAGTGCTTCCTCCTTTCTTTCAAACTTTCTCGATCTTTCGCATCATCTAACAGATTCCAGCTTCTTCCTTTGAGCTCCAGTTTGAGCTAATCACCTAATTAATTAGCTAACGGAAGTGTTGGTCCTCGGATGCTTAGGCCCCGCCTCCGCCTGCCTTTATTTTCGAAAGCTCCACCCCAGCAACGGGGGATGAAGTACACACTCGCGTAAGCCGTCTTTTTTGTCAAAACATTATAAACGTTCACTTAATAGGGTTAGGGTGAGTTTTCACGCAGCACGAACATTTTGACACCCAACTCACACTGATACCAACGTGTATAAGTGACCACCCCTCGTGGTACTCGTATAAATTATAACAAGCGGTCCACACAGATTCAGTCGGGATTCGATTTTCGGTCGACGTATTATCGTGGAGCATAAATTTTAATATTGATAAGAAGAAAAATGTCAGCGACAAGGACACAGCTTGCAGACTCGTCTACTTCACCGCCTTTGAGGTATTTTTTTTATTTATATATTTTTTTCGTGTTTCCGTAATACGTTTAATGTGCTGTGCAAAAAGAATGAAACATTAACAATAATAGTACTTAATATTTTCACTTAATAATTTTACTGATCTATCTTCCCGCACTTTTCTCTAACGCTCTGACAATCACGAGATCCGTGTACGGCGTACGCGGTACGGCATACGGCATAGCGTTACGTTGACTTGAGGATATCAAGCGGCAGTCGTTCCCGGACTCTACAAATATTAGCAACTGCGAAACCAAAATCTAGAAGGCCTAAAACTAACACAAACGTATTAATTTAAACATTAGTACAAATGGTTCCCAAATATAAAAGTGTTTTCAATTCTAAAGAAGGTTTTTAAACGTTTCGTATGCCTTTAAAAACGTAATAAATGAATAAACGGTGACAAAAGAAAGCTGCTTTCCACCAGGCCGTCAGTGAATCCAACATGTTTACTTTTCAGGAACAGCGAATACCAGAAAACCAGCTGTGTGTAACTGGAAAACTTTTATTGTTAAGCCGCCAGCCAAGCCTGTTATTCCATTTTGAAATAACAATCAGTACGCCTGTTTCTTTTTTTTATGTAGTGATTCCCGACGGTTGGATTACTCCGGGCTGAAGTTTGCTTACGCCGACGGGTCTGATGATGAAGGAGCTTCACTGACTTCGGAACTGCCGTCGTGTGTGTATGCTGCAGCGAGGAGTCGGCTGCAGCTGCCTCTAGCAGCCTACGTCCATCAGCACACCAGGCAACTACACACAGGTCAGAATCGTTAGTATTTCTTTTTAATTTGTCTGTACGTCTAAGTGACGAATAAATATTTCTTTCTTGTCTTCCTTTCTTATGAAAATGCTCGTTCGATTAATGTATTAATGCTGGCGTGAATTTTGTTAAAAGTAGGTTCAACTTTGCAATATGAAGGATTAATATCTGTTTCTGACAATGAATTAATATATCGTTGTTCTTTTACTGAGTTGAGTTTACCTGAATTTTAAAATTATTCGGCAATCGTACGCATTTGTTCTTACCTCAAAAACTTCATTCGGACTAAGTTGGGAGAAATAGTTCTTTCATGCTAATAATTAGGCAATTTTCAAATGCTCTCGAATGATGCGCTGACCTGCGAACAACATTTAACATGCGTCCTTTGAAATTGATATTTGATATTATTTATTAGAATTGAAATTCAATAGTGCTACCTGCATTAGTTTGTAGATTTGTTTCTTTGCTTTGTTGGTGGGCGTAAGTCGTCAGTGTCGTCACCGCACATCACATAAATCGCATTATGCGGCGTGTGAGTCATGACTAACGTGGCCATTTATTCTTTGACTCAAAACGGGACATCGGCCACAATTCGGATGTGGGTATCTTCAAATAAGTTTTTTAGTATCAGGGGACATTTTTCAATACTCAAAAAGTAGTTTTTTAATGACTGATACATTTTTAAAACCCTTTCCAAGGCAGGCATAAGAGCAAGCCATCTGGTTTTGCTATAGCCGAGCATTTGTTGATATTCCATTTCAGTTTCGCGCGCAAAACTCCTATAGGTCCTTCAACTCGAATCGTATAAATATAAAAAATAATACCTATATCTAAACAATAATGCATTCGTAATCTAAGGATAGCCTGTCTGCAGCAGATTTTGATGCATTGTGAATTACATGGGCTACAGAGATTATTGTAATTTCGTTAACATATGCGGCGGCCGTCCGGGCGGTACGACCACTCAAATTTTGGCGCAGTTTAAGAAAACGGGACAATTTTGCGTCCCAGAGTTCATTTCGGGGACACTGAGACTCGTAATTATAAAAAGGGACAGTCCTGTTCAAAACAGGACATCTGGTCACGTTAGTCATGACTCATTAAAGGCATCGGTGTTTACCTATTCATGAATTTAATAATAATTGCAATACTTAAAAGTAATTTTATTTAATTAATGTAGCTAAACTCCGAATTGGATAGGATTTCGGTAGGTAAACCAATGTGAATTGTTTAACTCAGTTATACCACGGTAATGTTTTCTAACATTGCCATGGCCAGACCCTACAAAACCGGCCAAGTGCGAGTCGAACTTGAACACGAAGGTTACCGTACCATTATCGCAGCCAAACGCCCAAAAATCACGTTTGTTGTACGGGACTCTTAAATTTTTATTTTATTCTGTTTTTAGTATTTGTTGTTATAGCGGCAACAGAAATACATCATCTGTGAAAATTTCAACTGTCTAGCTATCACGGTTCATGAGAAACAGCCTGGTGACAGACAGACAGATGGACAGTGGATTCTTAGTAACAGAGCCCGTTTTTACCATTTGGAATTACGGAACCCCTAAAAAGCGACTTATTTTTAATTAAGTATTACTAGCTGCCGCCCGCGTCTCCATCCACGTGGAATAAGTTCTACCCCCAATATCTTCATAATTTATAGCCTATGTGTTATTCTGATGTACCTATAAGCTATATTCTATTATCTATAGTTTCATCAAAATCCGTTCAGTAGTTTTTGCGTGAAAGAGTTCAAACATCCATCGTCATCAACTTTCACATTAAATATATTATTAGTACGATTACAATCGTTCTTACCACTATCTCACCTGATGATAAGCCCTGATGTGGTCGATGATGCAACTCGCTAACCTAGAAATAACAGACTGACTCTTCTTGTAAATTTATAGCTATGACAATATGAAGCGTCTGTTCCTTTGTAGGGTTTAATTAGAAAATCGACGATAACGCATGAAACACCTTGCGAGTTTCCAGGAAATTGAAATTGACTTTAGGTATTACACAGAATACAGCGTTGCAGCTAGGGTTGCCAAGTGATCGGGATTAATCTGGATTCGCCCGACATTTTAAAGGATCTCCAGACTCCCGACATCACTCAAATTCTCCAGATATTCAAGTTCTCGGAATGTTCCTTGTTTCACATAATTTATATTATTAATTCTTTTATGCAATGCTTACTGTGTAAAGATGTTTAGTTAGCTAAATAATTTACACAAAGACAGAAATTGCATGGCCTTTGATTTAACAAAATCTGAGTCAGTAATTAGACAGAACTTTGAAGTACAATAAATTGTTTGATTTTTAAATACTTGCCGAATACTTCTAAAAAGATCTAAATGGAAGACTCAGTAAAGTCCAATGCCAAATACATGTGGCACCCTTAAAATTAAGTGTAGGTACTTAAATGTACTATGTGTCATCAATATTAAGTATATTTAACATTATTTAAAAATAAATATTTTATTTTACATTAATATTTTTAGTATTTATTTCGCCCGACAATAACCTGAAAGTCCCGACATTTTCTTATTACCGCCAGATATTTTCGCCCTCCGATCTGGCAACCCTAGCTGCAGCAATCGGTAGATACAAGCGATTCGTGTTTTTTGCAAAACCCTATCTTTAACCAGTAAGAGTTTTCAAATCATCCTACGACAGATACATAGATAGATAGATAGATAAATCATTTATTCAGTGCACACAAAAGACACAACACAACACACAATTAAATAATTTTAATTTACATGTGGGTATTTGTAAAGCCAAAATACAAAAAAAAGAACATAATACAAATAAAAGTGACACAAGTAACATACCTATTTCAATTAAAACACAGTGCGGTGTGCGTCTCAAGGTTGCACCAAATGGGAGTCCAGCTCAGCATGTGTCAGGCAAATATACCTGACGCTGATATTCTGCTGGATCCCTGCAGTGACATACGGTCGCTGAGCAGTCGTAATATGTTGGAGTTATGACAGTGTCATGTGAGGTACATAAAAGCAATTGTTTTTCTATTGTGTTTGCTACCAGCATTCAAGGGGTAAACATATTTACAATAAATAAATATACGTAAATAACACGAGTATTTAAATTAGTAGGTATCCAACAAAAGATCCACAAGTTATTTAATTACCAAGAGATCATACCTATCCTTTGTTTACCTCACCTACTTATTTTTTGGTGCCATTGCATCAAGCCGACATTGAGCTTTTTATGTTCTAGCACCTTGAATCTGACTAATTTTAGCTTTTAACTGTTTAATTAGTTAGTGTGTTTATTGTTAGTGATTTAGTTACTTTTTCCACGCAGCTTCGCCTGCTTGAAAAGTGTTTTATTATCCCGAGGGAACATTATACCTACCGGGGTGAAAAATATTCTATATTAATCCTGATTATAAACTATCTGTGTGCAGAAAATCATCTAAATGCGTTCACCTGTTGTGCCGTATTGAAACACAAACATGCAACCTTTCACAGTAGAGTTACCTAGTTAGTTTATTTAATTTAGTTTCTGACCGCTGTTTCGTGTAACGTATTTATTATCCAAAGCGATCATTATACCTAGTTGATCGGAATAAAAAGTAACCTATGTACTATTCCAGACTATAATCTATCTCTGTGCCAAATTTCATTCGGATCCGTACAGCCGTACTTATTATTTCATTCCATCATCGCTCACCATCAAGCGCGAGCCTATAGATTATAAAAAAGCCGTTATGTCGTTATTGTGTAAAATAACATACAGCCAAACTTCCGTATTTATAATATTACTAGCTTCTGCCAGCGGCTTCGTCCGCGTGAAAGTCGGAATTTATTCCGAGGGAACATATTCCCGGCATAACAAGTATCCTATGTGCTATCTCTGACTATAATCTATCTCTGTGCCAAATTTCATCCAGAACCGTACAGCCGTTTGAGCGTGAAAAAGTAACAAACATACAAACACGCACACACACACTCTCAGATTTTCGCCTTTATAATAGTGTAAAGTGTGATAAGGAAGTAGGATTATTGCCAACTAGTTTTATTCCACGACTTCGTCATCGTCGGATAACCCGTTCAAATTCATTTCTGGTTTAAAAAGTTGGGCATGAAACTCAGTGACAATGTAGCTTGCCATCAGCGAATTAATTTTCGTAATTGGATAAATTCATTTCGGCGATTGGGAATATTCATTTCGGCGATGGCCTTTTACAAACATAACAAAAATAAAGTGACAAGAGGCCTTATCAGTCAGAAATGAATTTCGGGCTCATATTATTTTTTAAAGCTTTACGCACAGTTTCTTTATTATGGTTCCGTACCCAAAGGGTAAAAACGGGACCCTATTACTAAGACTCCGCAGTTAGGGTTCCGTACCCACAGGGTTAAAACGGGATTCCCAGGTCGGAAAAAAGCGATATTGGGTTTGCCGATAGGAATTTCTCTGTAGCACCCTGGAGTTAGCACATCTGTAGAGCCGCCATAATAAAAAGAAACAAGCAGGTTTATTTTGCGTAGGCACGAAAGAAACCCACACTAATTGCGTAACTGTTTTGACAGCTCGAAGCACACGCGTTCCGTTTAATTTAGCAACGACAAGTAGATTTTTGAACTACTCGTATATGAAGCAATGAATGCATGTTAAGCGTAAGTACGGGCGCCATTCTTTGAAGTTTCGCAATTAGGGGGCTGAACTAGTGAACCATATGCGCAGCCTGTATCTTCCCGTTGTACAAGAGTATTCCTCAACAGATGTCCTTCTGGAGACGACAGCGGAGCCCGAGTACCAGTGCGGAGGCTCGCCGTACCGCGTGCAACGGGCGGCTGCCAACGTCCGCGAACGCCGTCGCATGCTGAGGTCCGGACCCAATGGGTATCCTTCTTATTTACTGCATGCTCCTTCATGTCCTCCTCATTATTTACGAAAATAGGTCAGTCCATTTAGCATTATTGAATGTGTGTTCCGTAAGAGCGTCCGTGACTTCAACAGTAGGTACTCATAACAGAATACCACCGCGGTCTTATTTATTATTTTTAAATATCGCTGCTCATGGTGAGATAAGTGCCTTTTTGGTAACGCACGGATTTCTTTTGCGAGTCACAAATAAATATATTTTCTTTCTTTCTTTCATTACATCTGGATAGCTAGCCAGACAATTTTTCTTGCGTAAGCTAGAGACGCAGTACTGCAGAGGCAGTTGACTAGCAAAGCCACATTTGGCCTTCGAAACCAGGTCTCACCGTGGACTGAGGAGCTGATCACCATCATTGTTGTTTAAGACACAAATATGAAAGTTTTGGTCGAATTTTCCGTATCTTGCGCTTCTCGTTTAGGTCTTTAAGACGATTTGATTCTGTCTGATTGTACTATTGTGTCAGTCAACTGCTGGAAATATGCCTCATCTAAGTAGACACGATCTGGATCTAGACAGAAAATACCTGCAGTATACTAGGTACCTAGGTAAATAGTCTAAGATTGAGGATACTTAACTGTTCAAAAGTTGAAAGTTTTAATTAGTTTTCTGTGTTTTTCTCTACTTTTCGTTACATGAGAGAGAAGAAAGATAACTCGCTTTATCGCTATGAAGTTCCTCTGAAGTTTCACTTCTATCACGAGTACCTACTGTGTTACACGCGTTTTTTTTGTTTTATTACAAGTTATGATAGTTATGATACCTATATTATGTGACCTAATGTTTAGATTTGTGCAGATATAGCTTGGACTGATTTATCTGAGCCTATGCAAATCATTTTTTTCAAGTTCAAAGCATGCTGTGTAGATCCTATAAGTAGTAAATATCATAGAACTTACCTATCAGTAAGACCCGCTTGTGCCACCCTGGCTTACTAACTCCGAGATAATAGCTAACACGACCAATCACGTATGACTTATTTGTTATTTAACCTCGTAATAGCAACTACCACTGAGTTAATTTTATGGTGCAAGTAAGCCTAAGATGTTAATCGCTGACTAACTCGCTGAATTAACTGTGGTATTTAGCTCCCAAAACACTACAAGAGACGGCGCTTGTTGCAACTTTGCTTTGAATTCAAGCATGGCGTTCAGAGCCGAAACTTGTGCTCAGCGAATTGCGAAAGCAAGTTTCGGCTTTCGCAAAGTTCGGTCTGTCTATCGCAGCCACGTCTCTACTCACTGCTAAAGCGGAGTTCTGTTTCTCCGCTGAAAATAGGCACAAATTGGTACTGTAGTGAGATTTTTTTCTTCATTCTTCTCCTGCTTTCGCAACCAGCTCTTATTGTGTTCTACACAAGCTATAATGTTGTTGTGGTGTTGTGATTTTAGCAGTATAAACTCGGCGTTCGATGAATTGCGCGTGCACGTGCCGACCTTCCCGTACGAGAAGCGGCTTAGCAAGATCGACACGCTGAGGCTGGCCATAGCTTACATCGCGCTTCTGAGAGAGGTAAGGGTTCAAGGTCATTTACAACATCGAGTTGCTAGGTTTTAAAACTCAAAAGCTGAACAGACCAGCCGTTACAGTCGGACGGACTATAATGTGAGGCATAAAGGTCGGACTCGATAATACCCAATTAAGTGCAGTTTCTAATCTTATCAAAAACAATGACGATGATGTGCCGCAGTTTTACATAGCGTAGTTTTACAGAAATGCAGAATCTGCTGGTATATTCTGATAATATCTATATATTTATTATATACCTATTATCTAAACTTTTTAATTTCAGCAATTTAGGTTCTATTATTAATTTCATAATTGGAACTTTACGAAATGAGACTAGTTAAATATACAAGTTTATTTCATGACCATAACTAAAGTCACATTAAACTAACACATAATGTATACAAGTCTTTAATATCCGAAGTAGGTGGTAGACTGGATGAAACCGAACGTCTTGAGAATAAAACACTTTATTGTGACGCGACGATTTCTACCAGCCTCAGAACCCAACCAGAAGCCAAAGTGCCTTTTCACACGCCCCGGTTGACGGGTTTACGAATGTATAGCCATATACGCCGGTGCGTGTGAAAACTATCATACATGGCTATACCTACACTTCACCGCCGGTTACCCGGTAGCGGCTACCCGGCAACCGGAGTATGTAAAAAGGCACTAAATATCGCATGAAATCTTATATATCATAGATAATCATATCATACTATTGTATTAGCGGCTTTCGCTCTTACTTGTCTCTGGGTCTCCAGTGCAAAATACTGTGCCCCTTACTATCTCATTTCTAGGCACAAAAGATAAAAATAGGGTTAGTGCATTCCACTTCTTATTTACTCCTTCATCCTTCTTGTCCACAAAGCCCAGCATTGGTAGTCTAGTAGGTACCTAACGATAGACCTTTTGTTTCCAGGTATTGGAAGCAGACTATGACCCGTTGACATACGTGGAGAAATGTCTCCGTGGAGAGATAAAAGCCGATCGTGCTCATTGGAATACCAGTGGTAAGAAGTTTAAATCTTTCATTCATTCAATCTTAGTTCCCTTGAGATTCCAGCTATGCCGTCGTGGTGTCTCTGATTTCACTGTTATCAATTTACCTATTTCGGGGAGGGCGCTTCGGTATTGTTGGTTAATTTGATGGATTAGTATCAATTATCTTTTTGTCAAGAGGAAATGCTGCTTGGTGAAATAACATTACCAGCTAGACATAATAATTAATGAGAGCCGGAAAGATTTAAAAGTCAATCCAGCAGCCTCACTGCGCGAGTGAATTCGGCAAGTTAAAGGGTTTGACCGCCATCAATTGACCAATCACTTTTTGCCTTGCTAAATTCACTTGCGCAATTAAGCTACAGGCTTAGGGAGAAAAGCTCCATTCCTTGGCTTCTGTACCACAGAAAACCCCTCCTCCTTCTCGAATAGGTTTTCCCAACGATCATATTGTATCGTAATATTAAAATTTCTGTTATTCAGACTTGACCGCCAGGCTGTCATGGATCAATTGGGAGAATCTCGGCGTGAACCCGCAACGGCGCAGTGTGCTGACGTCACTGGCCCTCAGTTCTGACAATCTTCAATATGCACATAATTAGACACTAAACACGGACCTGTCAGACTACGATGGGCCGAGTTGAAACGTACCTGCTCACCTACTCGACGCACTTACAAAACAGATCTAAATGACATAGATTTTAGCACTATTTATATGGGTCATACCTATCTCTTTATATTCTAGTCATTTTAGTAAACCTACTTATCACATAAACTTCGATTTTAGTAGGTACACTAAGTACTAACTACCTTGTAATCCTACTGTTATAATAAACGTGAAACTTTGTTAGGCTGGACGGATGTTTGTTACTCAATCACTCTAGAACAGCTGAACGGCAGCCAATTGCGACGCTTTCATTGGTAAAGATTCTCTTTTCAAAACAGTTCATATTTTTTTTTAAATTAATCAAAGGGAATTTGTCATCATGGGGTCATACTCTTTGCCCTGCCGAATTCACGTACGCAATCAGGCTGCTGATCTGGATGTGGCACAAAGATAGATTATAGTCTGGGATACCACATAGGCAACTTTTCATCCCGGTATATTTGTTCCCTTGGGATAAAAAAACACTTTTCTTAAAACTCTGGTAAGTAGAACCACAGAGTTAATTATCCTTAGTACTCATCCTTATTTATAAAAATGTCGAACATGTTTAGAGACTAATGAGCAGACGTTTAATTCAATATGCTTATCAGTTGCTAAACATGTATTTTTTTATAAATAAGGCCTTTATGTATTGTCAAATTCAAAATGTACCTTTAGGTATTATTATTGTTAAGTTGCTGTGCAATATGTAGCATTAAGTTGTTTGTTTAGCTCGTAATTTAATTTATTAATTGAAATAAAATAATTTATTGGAGATCATGGGTTTTATTTCTTCTAAAAACTATACATTGTGGACACACTGTTACACTTACTTCTATTTTACAAAAAAATGCAAAATGGTATAAACATACAAAATTACGTAAACAATAAAAGCAAGTAAAAAAATAATAGAACAACAATAATATATTTCGTTTATGTACAGAAAACAGGTAAATAATATCAGGAATGTTTATTTAATTAGAAAGATACTGGGTTAATCATTGCTTACAATACAACGAACTTAATAAAACAAAATACTAAAATAAATGAATTTTTGCTTAGGTACATTAACTTGCGTTTGATTCTTAGTATAATATTGCTAATAATCATTATTGTTTAAAAAGATGCAATAATGTGTAAGCATTGGGAAAATATTTGTAGTAAGTTCGATACCCGCGTACGGGCTCCCAGCGCTAACGAAAATTTGGTTTATATAAATGTCACTAGTTGGGGCGATATGCCTCGTTTTGTTATTGAATTGTATATAAAATTATAATGCTTTAGAATTGATCATACACATTGTACGTTCTTTTTTAATCAACTCTCCTAAGCACAAAACATTTCAATGATTATTTGAACGGATCATTCAAAATTGATTCCAATAGATAGCGCGGTTTTAAATATCTGAAGCATGCCACTCGATTTATAACTTGTATTGTAACACATTTTGGAGCAATGAAACTGTAAAAACTTGGGAAAAAATTTCAAATCGTCATTGTATTTAAAGAAAAAATATTACGATTCTAGAAAACCTTATACTTGCAAGTCGCTGCTAACACCATCTATAGCCGTGAAACGGAACCGAACGCGATCGAAGTACTTATAAAAATAATCAGCCTAATCTGACGAAAAATGCTAGTTACGTCGGCACGTTTTCTTTGTATGGGATATGGCATCTGTATGCTTGTAGTATATTATATGTGCCCGCGTGAATCGCTTCAGCAATTAGTCCAGTCAGTGAGGCTTTTTGTCCTAAAAAAGGTGGTGTAGTAAAAATTTTGAAAATATCGTTTAGGTTTTTACAGTCAAGGGTCAAAAGTGCAGTCACACTCTCCCAAAACTCAAACGGCTAGTTTTTGTAGAAGAAGTTAAATTATCCACAACAGATTTAATATTTTGCATAAAAATTAAAGTATAGATTATTCCTACAGCGAAAAATTGAAATTCTGCTGCCTATAAAAAAATGCCTTTTCTGTTTTGGTAGAGAATAAATTACCTCAATGGTTGATCCTACGACTACAAACTATCAATGCAAACTTGAAGAGAACAAAATGTCACACATTTTAGTTTTAACATTTTTTTTCTAAGTCTCACATGTATCGAGTTATAGCAGCATGAAGGTGAAAATTTGTTTACAAAATCGTCACCTTAGTTTTTCTCGGTAAATTTCGAAATTTCTAAATTATTAGACCCGTCCTCAGATCAAATAATGAGATGGAACGTTGCAAACAAAAAGGTGACGCCGGTTAAAACTATACCTTGCCGTATACATAAACAATTACAGGCACACACGTACAACGAAACTACGCCTTAACTCGTCAGTCGAGCTTTTTAGGGTTCCGTACCCAAAGGGTAAAAATGGGACCCTATTACTAAGACTCCGCTGTCCGTATGTCTTCTGCTTAGAGCATTTGTCTTCTGTCACCAGGCTATATATCATTAACCGCGATAGCTAACAGTTGAAATTTTCACAGATGATGTATTTCTGTTGCTGCTATAACAACAAATACTAAAAACAGAATGAAATAAATATTTAAGTCGGGCTCTCACAAAACAAACGTGATTTTATTGCCGTTTTTGCGATAATGGTACGGACGTCGGAACCCTTCTTGCGCGAATTTGATCTGAGAACTCGACAGACAAGCTAAGGCGTAGTTTCGTTATACGTGTGTGCGTGTAATTGTGTATGTAATTGCATGTAAACCTTCTTCGTTGATCTCTCTTTCTATTTCTGAGAACATTATCAAAATCCGTTGTGTGGTTTAGAAGATGTACCTAAGCGTAGAAACAGACTGAGGCAGACAGCGACTTTGTTTTGTACTACTTATATTTAGATTAGCATATTTGTAAGCAGATGTATATTTTAGACCGTAAACAGACGCGTATTGAATCTACACGCTCAAATTAACACTTCATTCCTTCAAATAGTAGAACCACAATTTAAAGTACTCGCGTTTTAATTAGCCTTAAGAAGAGAATACTGTACTTAAATCGAAAATGTAAATATAACAACCACATTAAAGACTATAAATTAGTATAACTATGCTACCGAAAACTATACATTTAACCTACCTTACTCCTTGCTATCATCAGTATGACTTCAGTCTTAGTTTTATCCTTTAACTAGTGACCCGCCCCAGCTTCGCCCGTGACAAATTATACACAAAAACCTTCCTCGTTTCTCACTATTCCTATTGGTGAAAACTGCATGAAAATCCGTTCAGTAGTTTTTGAGTTCATCGCGTACAAACGCGGCGGGGTACTTTATTCCATATCGTATCGTTCTTTTTTTTATCCTTTCGACATAACAGACCTAGCAAAGTGCTACTACGAAAATTGACCACATTTATACATCTAACATGTATACTTAACGACTCAGTAAAAGACTGTATCGGTATATAGACCGAAAAGCGAACGTTAATCATTAAATTCACATAATTATTTATCAAGTCTAATTCAATCAGTATTTTAAACATTAAATACTGATAAAGGGCCCACGTATATCAAACGAGGTTTTTAAACATACTAACTCGGCAAATAAAATACAATATTTAGTAAACAAATTATTGTAAAAAATGTCTGTCATATGCCTTCTTCGATTTTTGGAGGAGAGGCAAGTGTAATATTTTAAATATATTACACTGAATGTTTTTGTATTAAGTACATCAACTTTTTTTTACAAGTTATACTATTCAATTGATATTGCTAACACTCCCGCCCATCATCCTTATTGTGTAATGAATTCGGCAAAGAGTATGAAAAATCGACCAATCACATGCGAGATGCAAGATGCGATGTGGATTTGCAACAGTGTGATTGGTCGATTGATGGCGGTCAAACCCTTTGCCTTGCCGAATTCACTTACCAAAGAGGCTGCCGGTCTCTCAACGCTAAATTATGGCAAAATGAATGTGACAAATTGTCAAGCACTGCGCGTTATCTGTTGTTATTGGTAGAGTGAATTTTCAACAGCCAATTACAGCAGATAACGCGTACTTGACAACTTGTCACATCAATTTTGCGTTTAATATCACATACATACATATAACATCACGCTTGTATTACACAAAGCTTACAAAGCATTAGCGGTCAACACGCCAGGCGTGGCCATTGTCTGTGGCTTTCAGCAGTGAATGAGTGAAGAAGAAGAAGTGAGTAGTATTCTAATCATGATACATAGACTAGATCAACATTTATTTAGCCAGTTTTCGAGTAAGTGTGTTGAAAAACCTTTTTTAAAAACTTTATTTTTCAAAAAAATTACTGACAATACTAAACAAGCACTTCGATCTGTAGAAAAATCTTGAATAAATTGATGAAGATTGCACACATCATTTCATGAATTGGCTGTACACAATACTAGCTAGTACCCGGCACGTTCCTGCCGCAATGGTACTAAGCCCATAACCTACGTGTAAATATATAAATACAGCATCAATACAGTGTCAGCACATTAAATACAAACAATAAACAAATTTATATTAGATTACCTTTTAACGCAGCAAATTTCAAATTCATCATCATCTGCCTAGCCTTATTCCCAATTATGTTGGGGTCGGCTTCCAGTCTAACCGGATTCAGCTGAGTACCAGTGTTTTACATGGAGCGACTGCCTATCTGACCTCCACAACCCAGTAACTGTGTAACACGATACCCCTTGGCTAGACTGGTGTCAAATCTCAAGCGTCTGACTACTCGTAACGACTGTCAAAGATCTTCAAATGACAGCCGGGACCAACGCGTCACACGCCCTGTACGTCACTAGTCTCCGATTTTGTTGAAACTTTTTGAGGATATTGTTCTCAAATTGTTCTATTCAGTACCTTCAATGAAAAAAAGTGTACCTCTCGGGTTTTGCTAAAAAATGGAAAACAAAAAATGCCGTACAGGGCGTATACGCCCCGTACGTCATTTTTTTTTTCTATAATACTTAGAGATGCACAGTATACATCAAATAAATGTTCCCGAATATAAACCTACGAATACTGAATATTGACTCTACAGTGCCCACCAAACCGCCACAATATTAAATTGAAAATCGTAAAAATATAACCTAAAAATTTTGGACCCAGAAAAAAGGCATTTTGTTGAGATTTTTTTACCTGAAATAAATGTTCTCATTTAGCTTTCCACAAATATGTAATTATATCTCCGAAACATGCGTTACTTTCATAGATAATAGCAAATCAAAATTAAACTCAACATCACCAACACAGACCTACAGATTTTTGCAGTGCCTAGATGTGGCAATCAAATTTCAAGTAGGTACAAACTATCGTTGATACTATATTGACTTAGGTTTTTTTAATAATAATATCAGTGGTAGTGATATGCGAACTTTTATTGCGTATTTGCGTATTTTTTTACGCAATTCCTTAATGCTGCTGGCGGAAAGTGTTGCCTGGTAGAAATCGTAACGTATCAGGACGTTCGGTGCCGTCTGGCGAAAGTTCGGCTATTATCATTAATCAATGGCCAACATACTTATTGTTACGAGTTTGGTCGCTATTAGAAGTGCAGCTATTACATGTGGCCTGTGTGTTTTGAAAAAAAAATGTTTGACTGATTATGGATGAGAATCTCGTTCATTTAAAAACGTAGGTATTTTTCAGTATATATATTTTTTTCATTGTTCGTTTTATTTAATTTATACTATATTATGCATAGATAGCACGTATTCGCGCTCATCTTAGAGAATTTGACGCGTCTCTTCGCTTCGATTCTGTATCAGCTTGATTTGACTATAAGCGCATATATGTACTACCATCGAAAACACTGAAATGTTCAGATTATGCAAAATTTATGAATTTGTAGGTCGAATTGTGGCAAATAAATAGGTTTTCTTTATTTCTTACTTTGTTTGTTTTTACATTTATTTGTCCACGTATTTCTCAGAATCTCGAAATGTAATTGCAATCTGGGAGCACGGCAGTTAAGCAAAAACAAAAAAACAACACATCACTACCACACACATCTATTTTTCGAAGCCATTCAGGACATTATGTACCCTCACGTTACTTTGTTGTGGTTGTGGATAAGGCACTTGTCCCACCGCCGACGAGGAAGTGATGAGGTTGCTATTGACTATTTTCTCGCTGAAGAAACGGACAAAATACCAGGCCCCTCAGAAAGTATTGCGAAAAAAAGTTTTTATATATATTGGAGACTGGCCAGTTATAATGTTTTTCGAAAATATGATTATTTATAAGTAAAAATAAGTAAGTTCCAATTTCAAAATTTCCCTCCACATTTTTTGCGAGTTAATTCAAAGTATTGTGTCTCACTGAAATATGGATCTGCGCCGGGAACATTTTAGAGCTATGATTTTATACGATTTCAAGTGTCGCCTGAAACCGGATGAATCGTACGATAGACTTCAAATGGCATTCATGGATGAAGGCCCTTCCAAGGCAACCGTGTATCGTTGGTATAACGAATTCAAGCGCGGTCGACCAACTTTGGGGGATGACGAAAGAAGCGGTCGCCCTTTGACGGCTGTTACCGAAGAAAACGTGCTAGCAGTGAAAAATTTAATCCAAGACAATAGGCGAATTACATATCAGGAGATTCAACACATATTGAAGATTGGATCGGGAAGCGTTCACGAGATTCTACACAGCCATCTTCGCGTGAGGAGGATAGTATCACGCTGGGTGCCGCACAACCTCACCGATGCTCAGAAGCAGGCCCGGGTGGAATGGTGCCGTGATATGCTTAACAAATTTGAAGCAGGCTCGTCTCGGCGTGTTTACGACATCGTTACAGGTGATGAGTCCTGGATTTATCAATACGACCCAGAAACCAAGCGCCAGTCGACTGTTTGGGTGTTTCAAAATGAGCCAACGCCTACCAAAGTGAAGCGATCTAGAAGCGGGGGTAAGATTTTGATCGCTAGCTTTTTTAATTTGACTGGCCACTTGGTATCAATTCCCTTCCGGGATCAAAGAAGCATTAATGCCGAATGGTATACTACCAAATGTTTGCCAGAAGTTTTCTCTGTTATAAGCAACAAGCGACCAAACACAGGGCTCCGCGGGCTACTGCTCCACCACGACAATGCACCTGCGCACACCGCACTCAAAACGAGGGACTTCCTGGACAGCACGCCAGTCAAACTCCTGGGTCACCCTCCTTACAGCCCTGATCTAGCACCGTGTGACTTCTTTTTATTCCCAAAAATAAAAAATCAGCTCAATGGGATACAATTTTCGTCGCCGGCAGATGCGCTGGCTGCGTTCGAGCAGGCTGTAAACGAGGTGTCTGCGGCGGACTGGAAAAAGTGTTTTGAAAACTGGTTTAGGCGCATGAATCTTTGTATAGAGGCTGGTGGAAAGTACTTTGAAAAGATTTAATAAAAATATATGTACGTATAGAACAATTTTTTTTAGTTTCGCAAAACTTTCTGAGTGTCCCACGTATATATACGTATTAATAGTTGATCGATGGATGTTCACACTGTCGGCGAGAACCCTCTCACCACTATTGTGTCACAGCGACAAGAGCTATCAAAGATAATAATCGCTCAGCGATACTCGCTTGGCAGTCGGAGCTCACGATGAAAGACCAACCACAACCGAATGCCTCGAGCGAGTAGTGAGAGTAATCGCCAACCGCACAAGAACTCGCTTTTAATAGCCAAGCGACAAAACCATCGAAATTACACACTCGCTTTGCGCTGCTGGCCAACTCTTATCTAGTGTCTAGCTCTACTCGGTTCTCACTGATTGTCGGCGGAAGGCAGAGTGCCTAAAGCTAGAAGCCAGATTATTATTATTATTATCGGAAATTCACGGGCTAAAGATAAGGAAATATAGCGGCAGTGTGAATTCAAGATGAGGCTGAGTTTTCCTCGTCCAGCTGCATGTTTTTCAAACTATTCTACAAGTATTTAATATGGCAGCTTTCTGTTGATTGGTATAGATTATATCATATATAATTTTTATCGTGTTTATTCATACGGATTCTTCTAAATCATTTAATTTCAGGCCACGGAGAAGATGATTTTTTTTTTGTATATCTCGGGTCCTTAGGGCAAGGCGTGCGAGGAGCCAAGTAGGAAAAATGATCAGTTATGCTGGCAACATTAAGCACGCCACCCGTCGCGCGCAGACTTATCGTGCGAACACTCTAGCTATCATGCTATTATCATCATCAGTGACTACAGTAATTTTCAGTGACTAAGACGGCATAATATAACTAGTATGTTCTCAAATTTCATTAATTTTGTCCTTGACATCATCACCCATCATCAATATTCTAAGGTACTTCTTTTTGATACACAAGCTTCAAATTCTGAACACGATTGTAGTGTTTAAGACGTCAATAATATCAGCCCATTTTCTTCAGGGTGTAACGTCATATTTTAAAAACTTCTTCTGCCCATGCCAATTTTTCAAAGGAAGTTTTGCGGAAAAGTGAAAAATTCATTAAACTAACTTTTTTAACAAACAAAACGTCAAACTTACTAATTTTAAACTAAAAAATATAAATATTATAATCACATGTTCAGCATAAAAACGAAACAATTTCGCATGCTGGGACGAGTGGAAAAATATTCCATGTATTCCAACTGATTGGGATAGCCAGTTGGGATAGACGGAACCGATCATTAAGGTTAAAACAAAGGTTAATAGCTTGTAATTTAAAAAAAAACAAAAAAAATACTGTAGATATATCATTTACAGCATCTTCTCAAAATCGAATTGAAATCTAATTTTCGATTCGATTTCGAGAAGATGTTTCGTTAATGATACTTTATTTGAAATCAACCTATCACCTGCAAAGTTCAAAACTAAATTATCCATGAATACATGGAAACCTGAAATATGATAAATAAAAATTAAAATTGATTTGTCACTTATTTTACATTAACAGTGGCAAATTATGACAATTTTAAATTAAATTAACTAATTAGCTTAGAAATTATTCAAAATTAAGCAATAGTTTTCTCGAAAATTATGAGGTGTAAAAAATAATGATATCCAAATCAATTTGATGCAGGTATTATACAGTCGAGGCAGAACCAGTTATGAACAATCTCTAGATAACATATAGTTCTATCTATACGCTCCAATTTGAAATTTAATTACCACATCTAGGTACTGCAAAAATCTTTAGATCTGTGTTGGTGATGTTAGTTAAATTTTGATTTGTTAATAACTTTGAAAGTTTTGCATTTATCTGTGATATAACTACATATTTGTGGAGCGCTAAATGAGAACATTTATTTCAGGTAAAAAAATCTCAACAAAATGCCTTTTTTCTGGGTCCAAAATTTTTAGGTTATATTTTTACGATTTTCAATTTAATATTGTGGCGGTTTGGTGGGAGCTGTAGAGTCAACATTCAGTATTCGTAGGTTTATATTCGGGAACATTTATTTGATGTATACTGTGCATCTCTAACTCTTACAGAAAAAAAAATGACGTACGGGGCGTATACGCCCTGTACGGCATTTTTTGTTTTTCATTATTTTGCGAAACCCGTGAGGTACACTTTTTTTCATTGAAGGTACTGAATAGAACAATTTGAGAACAATATCCTCAAAAAGTTTCAACAAAATCGGAGACTAGTGACGTACAGGGCGTGTGACGCGGGACCAACGGCTTAACGTGCAGCAAATTTCAAATTATTTATCGAAATTCAATATTTAAATACTAGTTGGCGCCACTAGTGTACTAAACAATATTATCAACAACTATCTGTAAAATACTGACAACACAATCATAGGAGTACTAACTACGTAATCTAAAACAATGTACATTTATATCAAACACTCTAGCACAAGCAACTAAACTGGGTTTTAGCCAGTAAAAGTGTGACATGCCCTTCCGCTTCACACAGAGCGGGAGAAGTCATTGGAGGATTACAAAACCAAAAAAAAAAAGCTCCTTTGGCTTACCAAACAAAACACTGACTGACTGGTTCACTGACAGCAAGGGAACTGTGATAATGGCTAGAATAACGTCACAACATGCTTTCTTATTTATTAATACCTATAATTTATTCACACCCAGAGAGTAGGCGCCTCTTTCGTGTCACTAGTGCACAGCACTAATTTAACTACTTTGGCAGATAACAGATATATAATTAATGTTGTTCAAGGCCAGTCTTCGAGTCCACTTCGGACAGTGTGCCAGGTCAAACCTGTGCCCGCCGGCGCGTGGCCCGAGGGCAGCAAAACGTGCCTCCAGAAAGTTCTGCCTTGAGTGAGTCCCAAAAAGAGCCGCCAATTTTTTCTTTTTCCAAAATCATATGGGTTCCTAAAATTCCCCCTTGATTGCTGTCGCAGTTTTTCGTTGATGTGTGATTCCACGCTTGTTTCTCCTCGGCCAATATTTTTACTGTGGACTATTGCTAATGTTCCGAGTGCTACAAATACGGAGACACATGTGACGGCCATGAACACGACGGCTTTCCTTTTATACGGATGGGCGCAGATTCGTTGAGCTTCGGTGATGGGGGGCACGGGCAGGTTGTGTTCTCGGGGAAAGTTGTAGGAGTCGTCGTACTCCACTATCTCCTTCACGGGTACAAAGGCACCAGTCTGGTTCAGCCGCACGGGGTGACCGATCAGATCTGGATCGTTGTTTGGTAATGCAGCACCTAGAAATAAAAAAAAAACCATCGTTATCATCCGTATTCACGTTAACCTCAAATTACGTCCACAGACGGAGTTTCAAGCCTGCTTAAAAGAAATCTGAGAAACACAGGGGATAAGTATTTTGATTAAACACATTGAGGCAAATTATAACAAAAAATTACCTGTATCATTCAGCCACAGCACTTTATATCCAATATCAACGCCGAAGGTAATGATGAACCCTACTCCTACGGTCATGAACACCATGTAGAGGTAGAAGAACCTCGCGTTGTAATAGCCCACGCAGTTGTTGAGCCAGGGGCAGTGGTGGTCCATGGCCAGGATGCAGCGATCGCACACAGAGCAGTGGTGCGTGCGCGGCGGCCGCGGGTTTATGCACCGCCTGCATATACTGGCTGCGTCGGTTAACGAAGCGTTCTGTAGAGAAAAAAAAAGAAAAAGATTGATCAGTCACTATTGTAAGAGATGGGCGTGTGGCTAAATATGAGCTTTACGTATTATCTATTGCATTACGAGATATCTTCGTACCTTGGCAAGCATAATGAGCCAGCAGTTCTGGCTGATGGTGGATCTCGTTTTGATAGTTGTTAAAGGTGGACAAATGCCCAGGTTGCTATGGAATTCAAATAGGCAAAGTATAAGGGTATAATGGTGTAGGAAGGACTAAGCCGAAATGTTCTGATAACAGTGTTAAAGATTCGCAATGCACTATAATATAGCGAATGAATACAAGCATTTTACATAGCAACAACTGTGTAACTACCTACTGTAAATTATGAAGTA
Organism: Orthosia gothica; assembly: GCA_949775005.1. Lineage (NCBI taxonomy): Eukaryota > Metazoa > Arthropoda > Insecta > Lepidoptera > Noctuidae > Orthosia > Orthosia gothica. The sequence goes on from OX459039.1 coordinate 19,505,016, forward strand.
TCTTATCTACTAATATTATAAATGCGAAAATTTAACAAATAATATCAGCCGATAACTGTCCCACCAGGGCCACCCGTAGTAGACTCGATACTTAACAAACTCAATACCGGACCATTACACAATAGGCTATGCAGATGACATAGATATAATGGTTAATAGTAAATTCCCGAACATGGTCTCTGGATTATTACAACAGGCATTGAGGATGACAGAGGAATGGTGTACAAAGAACCACCTCTCTATCAATCCAAGCAAAGCAGTCATTATCCCATTCACGAGGAAAATACAACAAGGAAACCTAGGGGATCCCTCCCTCAATGGAATCAAGCTGCCCTGGTCCACCGAAGATGAATATCCAAAATGGAATCAGGTACAAGAGCGGGCATATACGCAAAAGATTACAAATGTAGTAAAAGCTTAGGGAAGATGCCATCTGTATTCCAAGCAGAAACAAATGCCATAATAACCTGTGCTCAAGAGAATATAGATAGAGGAACCAGAGGTAAATCTATATATTCTTAGTGACAGTCAGTCTGAAATCCATCGAGATTGGGGAGGAGTAGCTGATCTAGGGGACCACAAAGATCCCAATCTAAGTGGTCCCAAGGGTCTAAGTATCCGAGTTATTTCTTGGCCGCTAAACAAAAAAAAAAACTGTTCCACTACAACCTATTGAGAAGCTTGACTTAAACAAGAGTGTTGCTTGTTCGTGTATGTTCCACGAACAAACAACACACACACCAAACCTTACAAACATCTAAACTCATTTATAATATCACTCTCACACACACATGCTCATATCGCTTTTAACTTATGATTAAATGATAAATGATAAATGATTTTATTTCTGTAAGTTGGTTTGTACAAACACTTTTACATGTCGATCATATTTTTTAAAACTAGATGAGGTCGGCGTTTCCTATCTGACTACTCTGAGAAGAAAGGCCGAAACAAACTCAGAGGTCACAGTCTCTTTTAAAGTCTTGACAAAAACTTGGTTATATCATGTGAAGACCATGTAGACATATGTCTGAAATGGTCTTTTGAGGAAAGAACCAGCCAGATTGAGTGGACCTGTCCAGTCAGTGCACGCATTTGTCAATAACCAAGCAGCTCAACTCAGAATTTACGGAGCTCAACGATTCGACGAACAATACCAAAGAAAGGACATTCGGGTAAGCCGCATAAACTACTCAAACTGCCAGACCATGAGTAAAAACTAACTAAGTTATAATAAAAAACAAAAATCCACATAGTCTTCACATTCACAATAATAAAAATAAAATAATATAATACTTTAAAAAGTAAATATTCTTGTCATTGCAAGAAAACAAAAAAAATATCAAAATTAAAAACAAAATTCGCGGTGCAAAATATAAAAAATCAAAATTAATTGGAGCAGCTCAATCCCAAGCCTTTTTGTCCTCAACGTAATCTTTAATAGTATAAAACGCTTTCTGACACAACTTACGTTTAATGAATTATTTGAATTTATTAAGACTTAGATCTTGTACGTGGCTTGGAAGCTTATTATAAAAGCGTACACATTGACATCTAAACGAGCCACCTATCTTCTTGAGCCTTGTTGTAGGTACTACAAATTTGTGTTTGTTCCTAGTATTTATGTTATGGATATCACTGTATTTTTTAAACAATTTTATATTTTTATGAGCATATAAAAAAAATTCATAAATATACTGAGAGGGCACAGTCATTACATTAATCTCCTTAAATTTCTCTCTGAGAGAGTGCCTCGGGCTTAATTTATATATTGATCGAACAGCTCTTTTCTGCAAAACAAAGATATTCTGGATGTCGGCGGCATTTCCCCACAACAGAATACCGTACGACATTACACTATGAAAATAGCTAAAGTATACTAAACGGGCTGTCTCTATGTCAGTTAAATTACGAATTTTTCTAACAGCATATGCTGCGGAGCTTAGCTTCTTTGACAATTTATCTATATGTGGGCCCCACTGAAGCTTAGCATCCAAAGTTAAGCCTAAAAATACTGTGCTATTCTCAGGATTCAATTCTTCGCCCTTTATCAACACATCAGTTTTCACCTGCCTAACGTGAGGTAGGGTAAACTTAATGCATTTGGTTTTTTTTTCATTAAGGAGTAAATTGTTAACATTGAACCAGTGAACTAAGCAAGAAGATCCAGAGCGCTGTTCCGGATCCCGTAGTGGCGGAGTTTCCTGATTAGCGTTTCATGAAGAACACAATCAAATGCCTTGGACAAATCACAAAAGATTCCCAGGGCATCGCACTTATCTTCCCATGCATTATAAATATGTCCTAAAAGCTCAACACCGGCATCAGTAGTTGTTGTTGTTGTTGATTAAAATCTAAATGCCAAACTTATTATTTGTGCCTGCTGCTATTAACTATGTTTATGTTAGTTCCTACAAAAATAATAATTAAATCTTATGGGATACAAATCTGATGATTGTCTGTAAACTTTGCATTTACTATATTTTTTTTACACTACCTGCTTTGTAAATTTGTAATCACGTCTGTTCGTAATTGTATTAATGCAAATGTTCTGATACCTACCTGTTTACATTGTAACATAATATCATAGATACATAATTATTATACTGTGAAAGAATAGTGGAATTATATTTGCGTTCAGAACTGGTTAATTGTGTAAGAGGAAGACTGTCCTACCGTGATACAGTTTCGACTAGTAAGTTAAGTATAAAATCTAAAATCAATACTTACTGGAGGTGGATAACCAGGCTCTGTCACAACTCCCTTGTAGTAATGAAACACAATATTGATGAGCAGCCAGTTGCCAAATATTACAAGAAACACTGTAGTGTAAGGACATCGTTGCCACCAATACGGTAGCCCCACCCAGTAAGCAATGACCACCACAGCGGCTGTCAATACTGTGACACAGAAAACGAACACCTGAGAACCAGAAAACTTTGGTATAGTACACAAAAGTACAGTTGTACTCATCTATGACTAGTCTGTGGAGTTGGTGGGTGACCAGTAAATGGTTAATCTGACATTATTATTTTTTGTGCCAACTCTACTTTCCTTCAGTGGTGACGAGATAAATTACTCAAAGAAATGCCACTGGCGGGGTTTGAGCCCACAACCTATGACACGACTTGGGCCATAATCACTGGTCCACTACTGCACTTAAATCAACTTTATTATAATTAGAGTAAATTTAAACATTTTCAATGAAAATATATTATTTTTTAATTAACTAAGATTTTCTTAAATCAGCTATAAAGTGACTTTTACAAATCTGTGTACATGGATTGAGGATGTATGAATTGCCTGTCAAATGCCTTTCTGCATTGCATATTTAAGCATTTTTCATGCATATTATGTTGCATAGGGTCTCATAAACATACCACAAAATCTTAGCTATTAGCATGCACAAAAATAAATTGTGCATTTTAAATATGATTTAAAAAGCCTGAATTGGATAGCCAAGAGAGCATATTTTATAATTTCCTATGTATCCATATTTTTTTTTTTGGGCATATATATAGTGGAACAACAATTTTATATTGTTAGCTAGATTGTTAACATTGATTATTATATTTGGTATCGCTTCTGTCAGGGAATTAGGTACTTTAACCATTTCATAATATCAAAAAAGGATTGTATTTTATCAGTGGAGAAATATATTACAATTATTTTTATTAGGTCTTTTGGTAGATAACAAAATAACAGACTTCACCAATAACAGTATAAAAATAAAATAAGCTTATGGTACAGTTACAATACTTACTTTGCCTAGATACTGGGCGAAGTTGTCGACAAACCAAAACACTGGTTCCAGTAGAATATCTATAACATAACTTTGACTCATGTGTTCGTTGTAGGTAATAGAGCGAACACTAAGCGTTGCTTGAGATATCTTCCATACTATATACTCCCTGAAATTCAAATTTACCATTGTAATAACACAACAATAAACTTATTATTAATTCATCATTCATTCTAATAATCACTTACTTTAGCCTGCGAAACAACCCTCGAAATCTCCATGTTATGATCGCCATTTCTAAACGTTAATTTTATTTTATAGCTAAAGTAGTAAAACATTCGAAACAGCAGCTTTTTATTGAACTTAATTCGACTCTTGGACTCTATTGGACTTGAGGAGGTTATATTTTTTATTTATATTTGTCAAAGAATGTCAAAAACAGACATAGACTTTATTTTATACTTTTTAATTTGTGGCTTTGGCGCTGGCTAGGTTACGAGACCTTTAAGCTAAGTCTTTAATAGAAAAGAAAGGTCTTAATTTGAAGTAGAGACTTTCTACAATGTCAAGCAGTTAAGTTACTTCTAGTTGCCAGTGGCCAAAGACCTTATACGTTATTACGTATTCTAGTGGAAGCAGGCTATCAAGCTTAGATAAAATTATGATTTGAGGGAGGGCAGAGACAGAGACATTGTACTAGACAAAACAGTAAAAAGACTGCATTCAGCAATCATGTCTCACATTTTACCAATACGAAGAAACCAGACTTTCTTCTACATATTCCTAGCACCGGCCAACTGTTAACGTTTGGCCAAGCCACCTTTTCATAATATGTGCCTAGTCTTTTTTTAAATCCCTTCGTGTTTTTGTAAATGTAGAAAACGCAAGGGGTTGGCTGCATATGTTTTGCTTGTATGGTATCTGTATGTTTTTTCATCATCATTTCATCCGAAAGACGTCCACTGCTGACATAGGCCACCCCCAGGCGCGCACAATGACCGATCCCGCGCGTCTCGCATCTTGCGCATTCCCTCAACCTTAACCACGCCATCGGTCCACTTATAAAAAGGGCTTTATGAGGTGATTCAAAAATATATAAAACTTTTAAGTTTAAATGTACCTAATACGAAAAAAAATAACAAAAAAGTTAAATAACCAACCAACCCACGAATATGTATCCTCCGACTCCACAGCATGATTTTCTTCTTGTTTACGTCTTTTCGCGGGTTGGCTGAACAAAATCTGGTGTATCCTTCGCCTGCACAGCATGATTTTCTTCTTGTTTACGTCTTTTTAGTTCGCTTTTTAAGCAGCCGGGTTTTTTTATTTTACTTTTTTACCCATACGAATTCCTGTCAAAACCCTTTGAATGGGTAACCCGAACGGTCCCAGACCAGGATGTCTGTCAGGTCTGGTCAGGTCATATTAGCCAAGGGAATTTGAAATAAAAGGTCAAAGGCGTCAAATCAATCATCAAATCAACTTTATTTGCAGATAGTGTATCACAAACAAGACAATGAATGCTTTACAAAACCGTGTAGGTATGATATGACTATTTTTCTGTACAATGTATTAAATTTAAATTCAATCACAGCAACCTCTTCAGCTTTGTTGAACGTAATGAAATATTTTGTTCACTACTCTATTTAACTAATTTTATTGAACTTTGAAGTCAAAAAATTAGCCATACAATGATCTATTACAATAGAGAATATGAGATCATTCTTATATTTAACAAAGGAATGACGCGGATAAGTACCGAAAGAGACTGGGCGATTCTATGATCTTACACCAGCGCAGAGTGACATCATATGCTATTTAAAAGGAATTGAACCTCAACTCCTCGCCCCGTCTCCTTTTGCAAAATTAATGACCGACCTTGAAAAAAATGTCTGGAGTGTTACGTGAGAGCAAGTTTCTTTTGCTCGAATAACGTTTCGATAAATGAAGTTTTGAGATACCGTCATTTGCACTGCCAATGTTTACAGCTATTCGAGTTTTTGATGCATCGAGGTAATGAACTGTCGCGCTAATTTCGTTCGAGCAAATTGTCTCATTGATTTATTCATAAAAACAAGTTTTATCCTTGAGCTTAAAAAAGCACACTATTACATAGATCTATGGCCATGCCATGGTCTGAGAATTAATCAAAGAACTATTATATTACCATTTATTTTCTCTATATTTTTTTAGCTTGCGCTTTACGTTTTTAAAGATACAGTGCATCTTTCATAAAAGTTATTTTTTCGTGGCAATTCAAATGGTTTTGTTTCTGCTCGTCCTGTATACATAACAAATTATAACTGGCATTTGAATTTCATATTATCAAAATGCTCTATGGGGAACAAGACATTCGGTCTCACGAAGTACACCCAAAAATATCATAGTCATTTTTAAACCTGACTGTTAACATAAAGCTTATTCTATATAATTCGATGAGATCTTAACTTTGCGTTTACTCTTATAATTTATAGACGAAAATATAATCTTATACATAACTGAGTTCGCATGCAGGTGCTCAGATTCATATTAATACAAAATTAGGTTTCAGGTAACAAACAACAAGTAATCACAATCTTTTAAATAGTCATGTCAGCTTTAACATTATTCTTAATGGTAAATTGTTGCTGCTTATACCCTATTAATTGCTAGCAAACGTGTATTTACTATCTGGAACATTAACGGCAATGTCGCGATAGCAATTAGTTGAGACACATTCGCTCAAAAAGACTGCTTTAAATGCCAAATTCGCGATTAAAAAAAAAACAATCTTGTAGATTGCCAAATCAGAATCTTGAGTTTCTTGATTTTACTAAATAAAAAAAAACAAGATTAGCTATATTTGAAAATAATTAAAGTCTTCAGTAAACCTGAAGAAATATAAAATAAAATGATACATGGAATGTACTATAATCTATAGTCACTATACAATTCTAAACGTTACTAGGTAATTTTTAATTATGTGTCATAGAAAAATTCTAATACAAATAGTACGAGATCCCACCCCTTAAATCTTCAGGTATCTGTTATTCTGATAAAACTTATTTTTTTATGAATGATTCTTGATAGTAATAGGTAATCTGGGTTTATTAACAAATAATAATTACATTTTTTTAACTTAAAGATTTTTGCTAGATATTGCCAGGCAACTCTACAGTAACCTATTTTTCTATCAAAAATGACTCATAAAAATTAATTTATATCTAAAAACAGCGACCTACTGATAGACTACTACTACCTGAAGATTTCAGTGGTAGGACCTTTAGACTAAAAGGTCGATTTAAATTCAGTAATTTATTAAGTATAAGAGTAAAATCTAACTAGATATCTAATCAGAAGGTTACGCTCATACGCTAGAGTGTTTTAATCACATTAAGGACCCTGCAATGTATTAGGTTTGAGGTTTAGTCCCCTACTATGATGTGAGACTGCACCGTAATTGCGACACTTCCAAAGAATGGCGCACGCGTGCTTTGCTTGCATTCATTGCTTATGATCAAAAATCTGTCAAATCCAAAGCGCACACGCAATGAATATTGTTGAATTGACAGAATGAAAAGGAGCGCCGCTTACACAATTAAGGTGCTGGTATCACATGCTCTATTCGTTTTACCAACTGTTGTCTTGCATTCTCACAAATATCAAAACTAGAGATGTTATGGCGGTTCTATTCCAATTAGTCGGAACTTCTATTTTATTTTAAACCGCCGATTCCGATTTCTATAAACAAAATTTAAAACCTACGATTCGTCTTCGGTTCCAATATCACCACTTCCATAACAACATCCTTAAATTTAAAACGTAAGTTCGTTCGTTTGTGTCGCAAACATACTTGTACGTGGGTAGGTAGCTTGAGCAATACAACAAAAAACTATCTCTGTCTCTCTTCGCAAACTCTTGTCACATTATTTGGGATCGCGGACAGCATTCTGTTAAATTTCACGAGATACCTTGAAGCATCCCTCATAAAGGAAATCCTTTCGAAATTCAACTTACAAGATACTTAGATACTTTACTGGATAATTTGTAATTACGAAGAATACCTTAAAGGAATCACCTTAATTAACACTTTATCTGCCAGACAATAGACACAATAGAAAATGTATTGTTTAAGGTGATCGGAGCGGCAGTGAAGGTCTTAAGTTAAGACTCACTTCCAGTGTCTGTTTGGAGTATTTAAAGATTTGTAATCCAGAGTAATCGTCATAAATATTCCCTTTGAGATTTGTGCAATGGCGTGTCTTGACACTATTGGGCGGTAGAAAAGAATTTGCCAGTCTCCTTTTGTCATGATTTTTAAACTTGAGTTTGACAAGTCTTCCAATTTCAAACGTGTGTCAGCGTTTTCATACAACGGTTGGTAAACGTAGGAACCGGACGATAGGGGACTATAATATACCCTGTTGTCACTAATTAAACGATGTGAACCAGTATATATCGACATCAGGGTTATCAAAATCTGTTATTATAATATAGCTATGAAATATGGCGGTATTTTTTATAAATCTAGCATTAACTAGTATATTGCTGGGGTAGATCTATATAAAAAAATATAGTTATTCTGCTATTGCAAAATGGTTCGAAATGTTGAACCTAGACGTGAATAATACATTACACATAATACACATTACGGCAGTTTCGGTGGACGAAGAAAATTGCACTTGTATTCGATGAAAATGTAAACAGTGAGTGTTTTTTTTAAATCCTTAAGGTATACGGGGAAAATTGTCTTTGGATCTTTTAGCTCTTAGACAGTTTCCCTGTATCTCTTGTGGATTCGGATTTCGCTACACAAATCAAAACAAATCTTTGTTTACACTTTCTTCAAAATCTTTTGAAACAGATTGTGTAGAAATTGATTATAATACGTAGTTTTTATATTCTGTCACGCTCTTTCGATTGGCTGTCATCAGTAGAGAAAATAATTGTATTCAAAGTCCAGAGGTACTGGGCTGAAACAGATCTACAGCATCTAAGGTCCGCGCCACCGCCATCATTCTCTTAGCGAGGCAGTCCGTGGATAGGATGAGTACCTGATGAACAAAATAAAAATCAAATGTGGATGGTGTGGTCAATGCTTACATTAAATATGGTATAGTTTAACATAGGATAACTCCGCCAGTTATCACTGACAGACGATTTAGTAACTTACTTTGGGTACAGAACCCTTATAACCATGTGTCTGTAAATGTGAGAACTGTGAATCTTTGTGCTATATTCAGACGGCAAGTATAGGTAAAATTCGATTTTATCACGTATACGGTTTTACCGTAAACGAGACAGACGTTCACACGACGACAACCATCATAATAATACGATCCGTCCTTAATTTTGACAACCGGCTACGTCACAAGGACAACGCACGCGCGCGAGTCACGAATACGAGAAACAATTTTTTTTCGTGTGAACGATACAACATGAATAAAAATCGCCGTCTGGACGTACCTAGCCTTGGTACATATTTCTGTGAGAGAATTTGAATAAATTCGAAATCACTCACTTTGTACAGTAGTAACAGCGGATCTTTGTGTCTCTGAAATTAGCTCTGCGAACCATTGCGCAAGAAAAAGTTTGTCATCGAGTATACTGCAGATAGAAAAAAGCGAGTGAAAGAGGCAGTACATTAGAATATACAATGCTAATATCTTCTTTAACATTGACACAAAAATAGCAACTGTACAGGGTCTTGCAGCCAACTTCAGACACAAAGATCCGCTGTGACTACTGTACCTTTGTTTAGTACAAGTACCATATTTTGTCTTAAAAAGTGTGCGCGGTGTCGCACCGACGATATACCACCATAGTTTCGTAGTTGTGATGGACACTTGGAAAGCTTACCTTGATCTCTGTCCGTAGCGGTAACACGGCTATGATCCACCACAACCACGACGGCCCATCAGGGCCTTCCCACCAGGCCTCGTCGTAGAACCCGCTGGTCTCGAGCACCCCAAACGCAGCTTGGATATCGGCGAGCACCCTGCTGTTCAGCCGATCCAACCACAGCAAAGCTTTGAAAATGATGTTTTGCGCCAGCATTTGGATTTCATGCTGGTCTTTGGGCTTCTTGTCGGTAATCGGCATGATACGGGCTACATCGCATCTGTAATGAATGATATAATCGTTTATTTCTCCTCACAAAACAGACATTAAAAATTACTTAGGTATAAAAACACAGGTTCATATTATGTTCAAGTCTAGAATGTATGAGGAGCTGGTGTCTGAGTTAGGCATAAGAATGCCTGTAAAACGTCATCATATAAAAATAAAAACTAGCAATAAGCGAGTTGGACTCGTCTATAGTGGATTTTGTAACTGCCGAAGCTGCGTTCTGTTTTCAAAGGAAATTGCTATAAACTATGCATTGGCCAGTGGCGCAGTGGTAATGGCCGCGACTTACAATTTGTAGGTCGTGGGTCCGAACACAGGTAGGCGCTTTACTTTGTGTTGAATTGAATTTTGCTACTGAATGTACAATGAGCAATTATTATAGTGATTCAGACACTGTTTGTATCTAATTTATTGCTGCAGAAGGAAAGTATAGTGCTGCGTCAAGTTCAAACCCGAAAGAATACACATTAGGTGAACTTCCAACACAGTGACTAAAACAATTATATTTCGTATTAACATAACCGATAAAGCACATAATGGTACTCCGATTTCTGAATTGTATAATTAAATATAAGGACGTGGCACACCCTACCTACTTCAATACAATATTTTGGCAGATTTTCAGGCTAAATAACTAAACTTAAAAATGCAGAAACCCCGTGGAACTCATTTTTAGGTCAGTTCACTGTCAAACATCTATTATAATTTATACTGTGTAGCTACCGATAAATAAAATGTATTTAATTAAAATTAAAACAAACATTACAAGTAATTAATATGTATACAACTAAAAGAGAGGCGGTAGTAGGACGATGTATATATGTGTAGATAAATACTTTGGGCGCACGGTTGGCGCAGTGGCTGAGCGATTGAATGCTGCGCAGCATGTCGCGGGTTCGACGCCCGCACGGAACAAGTATTTGTATGACCTACAGATAGTTTTTGCGGCTCTGGGTGTTTGTGTATGCGAGTTTCTATGTTTGTAAACGCGACCACGATATAACAGAAATTCCTAGTGGGGCGAAATATAAAAAAATAAATAGAATGCACTGAAATGTAATTGTGTCGAAAAGTAACCTATTCATGAGACAGATTTTACCCATCCCATAGATAAATGTAGTGTCAATGGATTTTGGGGCCGCATTTAATGCGACCAACAAAAAAAGAAAACCGTGCGTTCAATCCCTAATTCTACCTTACATACTAAGTATAAAAGTATAAAAATATCTCTGAAAACTGCATGCTTCATCGAGCCAGGTCATTCGTTGGCGGTAACGAAACTATAGCGAGATCTATTTTGATCCCGTCGCCATCTGGTGAGCTGTGAGGAAACTGCAGAGCATTACGTTGCATTGAATTAGCCAGTATAGCAAGGCATCCGGTGAAACTAGGAACTAAAGCAGAATGTACTGAACTGCAGGCATTGTAGCTCTGTACCGTCGAGAGTGGCGTCACCACCGAGAACGGGTCCGATTATACTGGGGATGGGAAAAACTAACAAATATGACAGCCCGACTTTTTTAATGAAACATTAGTTTAAATGACTCGGAATGAGGAAACTACCAAATATATAAAGCCACAGCTGTGTACGAACACAGGCAATTGGCCCACACAACACTTCTGCCTCGAGGGATTAGGCAGCCATGTCTAGCATACCATAACTATGTCTTCATAATACTGAAGTTCTAAAAATAGGGACGAGACTAAAGATGACTACTACGATACTCGCTACAAATACTCTAAATTGCAATAATCACCATTACGCAGTTGGTTGGTGATCCCAGTCAGTAATACTTGGCTAGTCAGTAAGAAAGAATTATAAAAAAAAAAACAATGTTTTGTAAAGATCAGCACGTTGCCTTTCATTTGCTGGCTATTATTATCGCAAGCTAATTTAATTTGAATCTGTATTACATTAAAAAAAATGTATGCTCACCCATCTCTGACTCCCCGTTCCAAAACTTTGAACCGAGATATGCCTATTGTGGATAGGATGGACCTGCCATCCTCTAAGTGGACACAGTCGCGAACCTCCAGTATCTGTGGAAAAACACATAACGCACGTCATTTATGTTTTTCTGTTTAAAATTACTTCAACCTCAAGGGTGACAATTGAAGGACATTGTTATGATAAAAATAATATCATATTGCTAGTTTGTTTGATTGTCAATTACTTATAGTTCGTATCCCTACCGAAAATAATTCCAGTTTCTCTCAGGCAACCTCTTTAAAGCGAACTTAGACTTGTGTTTCGTACGAATATGAAAGACATTTGTATAATATAGTACTTTTTTACTTTACTTTATATAGTACTTTAATTTCCTTTTCGTATGAAACGATAGATCACATTCACTTATAGAATATGGACATTATTCGTAAAAGCGTAAGGTTGCTTTTCAGAAAAACTACAAAAGTCTAAATTACTATGTACGAGTATGCGAAGGTCTTCCCAAACCGAGTGTTCTTAGGTTCTATAGACAGACCAACAACATCAACGAAAATTTAAATCTGGTTAAAATTCCTGGGAAACCGGCCTTTTTTTCTGAATATTCAGTAATGTAATGTGTACGTGTCAAGCTATGGAAACAATTAAAAGACGAATACTAACCGTGCCATAATTAACATAGTCTTGTCCTCTCTCGCACGCCACCATGCCGAATCTTCTCGAGCCTGACTCCAGGACCCGCCTGATCATCAGCCAATAGCGGGGGTCGAAAATGAACAGCGGACAAGGTACTCTAAAGAAACACAAGATTATAATATTTTAGTTAGGACTTTCTTCATAGTTTAAGAATCGACAGCTAGACCCACAATTTATGAATTAAGAATTTGAAGTTCAGTCCGTGTTCAGTCATACTCTACTTCAGCTGGAAAAACTGTCAAACTTAAAAAAATAAACTAGCGCTTCAATAAGGTACCGAAGTTTTAGGTTCTGCTCATACCGAGACGTGACACGACGCTGCATGCACTTTTTGAGATAGTGATACAATATAGGACTTTATTTACTGCACAAAAAGGTACAAAATTGAATTCCAATACACGCCTGGTATTTAAAATTTTAATTTATTCGAATTCTGTCACTGCAATGTGTACTTTTTCGTTAACTAAATAATGTTAATAATACACTACTACTTTAAAAGTGCGTGCAGCGTCGCATTTATGTGTGAGTTGACCCTTAGATGGATATTAAATTGTATAAATAACGGTAGAGGAGACCTAAGATCTTAGAGCATTTAGGTTAAAATGATCCATGCCTAAGATTGATAGACTGCCTCGTTGGTTTAGTGATCGCAAAAACTACTGCGGGACGTGAGGTCTTGGGTTCGGTTCCTGGGTCGGGCAAAGTGTTTTAGGGTTTTTTCACCTGGAGAGTCCCGGAGTCGGCTTTGATCCCGATCGATGGCAAAATGCTCGCCCACTTAGGTACATGCGACTTCAACATAACTGACGAAATATGTGTGATATTTAGGAAGTCCAAAGAAGCGATGAATGGACTGGACTGTACAAATGAATATTGTTTTTTTTTTTAAGGACTTTATCACAAAGCGAAAACATCACCGTCAATAGCAAACGGTGATTATAGGAAATACATTTGGTTGTGACGTTTGAAAGTGTCGCAAGTGACAGAAAAGTTGAAAGGAAACCGCTTGTCCAGCAGCCTAATTGCGTAAGTGAATTCGGCAAGAAAAAGGGTTTGGCCGCCATCGATCGACCAATCACATAGACGGAAATCCACATCGCGTCTTTCATCTCGCATGTGGTGTGTGTGGTCATGTGATGAGGAGGGATGAATATAAATGTGGGTGGATGGAGAGCGAGGGGACGGCCAAAGAAAAGATGGATAGACTGTGTAAGGAGTGATATGAAAGAAAAGGGAGTCATTGATGTCGTGACGGGGGACAGGACGGTATAGAGGAAGAAAACGTGTTGCGACGACCCCCAAAGTAACATGGAAGACAAGGACAATTGATTGTGACCTGGGTCGGCACAAGCTAGTACTGCTTGTTGGAGCCCACCCATACACACTAAACATTTTGTGAAAAGTTTAATGGTGTGTACAGCTTAGGAGTGGAATTTCACCGTCGACCACATCATGTCTTACCAACCACCAGGTGAGATAGTAGTCAAACGCGAGCCTATCATTAATAAAAAAAATTAACATCATACAAGTACTTACGAGGGGTAGGCGACTGTGCACACGAATATGGGGATCTGATCAGGCTCCAGAGGTAGCGGCACTACGGCCGCGTTCACAGTATACAGAGCCGCCTCCACGAACAAAGTGTTTCTAGTCTGGAACGAATACAGAAATTGATACAACAATCTATAAAAAATATTAATATTTTAAACCCTACATAAAAGCCTCTAAAAAGTAAATTATTCCACTATATCTCGTGAAATAACCCCGAATCAAAGAGTAACATGCGGTTAACTTTGCACGGTTCAACATAGCTAAGAAAACGCCCGACATTGTCACCTTTCAAACAAAAAATAATCGGTTTATCCGTTTAGGAGCTGAGATGCCAAAGTCATACACAACACACGTCAAACTTATAACAGCCGTTCTTTTCCCATCGGGGGTTTGAAAACAAGTCGCTGTCTGCCTCTGTCTGTTTCTCTCTATTTATAAACGATTTAAAACTTCATTTTCGGAATGAAGTTTTAAATCGGATTTTTGACAGTTTTTTTTTTTTTTAAACTAGGTACGTAAGTAAGGATCCGAATATTGGATAACGGTTTCGGCTGAAAAAAAATCACCATTTTAAGAGTGTTCTATTAATATTACACAAACTAAGTAAAATGCATACCTACTTAATTTTCAACCCACAATTTTATTCATAATTTAAAACTGTAAAGGTCTATCCACACATATCAGGGCCGTGCCCGGGACGTGACAGGGCCGGGCCCAGGCATTGAAGATTCGTCACTGGCCCGTGCACGGACGTGTGTGAACGAGTTCATATAAAATGTACACACCGATATTTTTTCGAGTCCCTGACGGGGCCCAGTCCGTCCACGTCCTGGGCACGGCCCTGATATGTGTGGATAGACCTTTACATCTATTTGGAAAGTTTAGCCATCTTTTTCTTGTATTTAGTGCCACTACCGCACCGGTGCAACAGTACAGGATGTGATTGTTTTCAAAACTAACAAAAACGACTTCCGTTTATGAACGTGGGTTTTGAATAGCTAATCTAATGTTCCTAAATTTTCGCTTTAGAATAGTTTCGCTATTACTAAAATGTTGAATGCTATATGCAAACAACCTTATTTAAAGAATCGCTACCCACATAGCAAATTCTAAATTCAAATTCGCAAACGAAAATTTGCATTAAGAATCTGCTAATAATGTTTACTTGATGGCCCTATACCTCACCATATTATTCGTAACCAAATTGGCGTTCGGTATATGACGAAAATGAGTTTTCGAAATAGAAAATTAGGCAAATGTCGTCTAGCGTCGTGTGTCTTTGACATTGGATTTGTAAATTTCGATTGCGTTTGAAACCTTACCAACGTA
Organism: Orthosia gothica; assembly: GCA_949775005.1. Classification (NCBI taxonomy): domain Eukaryota; kingdom Metazoa; phylum Arthropoda; class Insecta; order Lepidoptera; family Noctuidae; genus Orthosia; species Orthosia gothica. Next base: position 19,520,387 of record OX459039.1, read on the forward strand.
AAAATTTAATTACATTATCTATACTCCATTTCAAATAACATTAGACATCTTTCCAAATCTTTTTACAGTTCGTTCAACCGATTTTGAGTTCTATCCTGTATACATAAGGATGTCATAAAAAGCATAAGCCTGTTACCAAAACCAACTGTTTACTACAGCTACCATTTGTCGTATCACCAACGCAATAAAAGTCAAAATCGGTTGAACGGGCTGTAAATTGGCCTAATTTAAACGTCTAAGGACTTTAGGTATCCATGCCGTCTACCCAGTGCTTGTGCATCTTTTGATATTGACACATATCAGCTCAGTTTTAAACATTACATATTTATTAAGTTACTTGGTCTAAATCTTTTGATAGAGTACCCAATTTATACTTTGTCTCTTACTATTTCTTAAATTGTCAGTTGAATGTCGATATTTTGATGCATTGGAGCAGTAAACTGTCGTGCTCTTATCATTTTGTATTTTTAAAGTTAGCTCTATTTCAAGTAGAATCGAGCAAAAGTTTTCGAGCTTTTGTTACTCGAGCAACCATCATTCAGTTCCGAGAAAGAACCCGTTAGTTACGATTATGTTCTTAGTTCATGGCAGGCTTACCTATTACGTCCAACATAAACAAAAGCATTATAAACGCGCTAGAGTTACTACACACAGTGTGAATTTTAACACGGCCGATACAATATTTAGAAACTATGAAACTCACGTTCCAAACAATCGTACTTTGGCCATTGGCTGCTAATTACATGTTGAAACTTGCGTACCTAGGCTACGTTCCGATTTAAACGCCGCAATCGATTTAGCAACACAAAACTACTTCGACTGTGTTATAAGTAGTGCAACGGCAGAAAAACAAATTAATTAACTTCAAGGCAGTTTTATAATGGCAATTCGTTCAGTATGTCGCTACTTGATAGTGTCCCCCAAAAACGAAATCTCACTACTTTTAGCGGTAGAAAACGCGAGACTTGAGTTTTTTTACATGTTATGGTTTTGATGGGATCTCATTTCTTTTTGTTCGCAGTGCTCCTTTTTACCCGACTGCCGAAGGAGGGTAATGTGTTTATCAGTCTATGTATGTATGTATGTTTGTTCCTATGTGGCGTTCCAGAGACCAAACGCGTTGGCCGATTTTGATGATTCGTACGTCAATCGATGCGTCTTAACCCTGCGAGTGTCATGGGCTACATTAAAATTGGATAATAGAAAAATGGCGGATTTTGGGTGCCATATTATGGGGGCCCAAATTTTTTTTTTCTTCCAAACCCATCGTGTGGGGTATCAAAATAAAGGGTTTTAAGAGGTGATTTCAAAAATATATATAACATTTAAATATATATATATATGTTTAAATGTATCTAATTCGAAAAAACTAACTAAAAAGTTATAAATAAAAAAACTTAATTAAAAAAATCAAAAAACCCGACTGCTTCAAAAGCGAACTAAAAACTCGTAAACAAGAAAAAAATCATGCTGTGCAGGCGGAGGATACACCAGATTTTGGTCAGCCAGCCGGCGAATATGTATATATATGTAAGTTTTTTTTCTATTCGGGTACTATTTCTTATGCGCCAGCTTCGAAATGTTCACGTCCGGATTCGGCGCACAATGTCACATTCGCAAAATGACATATTGACGAAAAGTTACACATTCGCGAAATGTCTTTTCTCAAAATGCCACGCTTGCATAATGACACATTCGCAAATTGTCTTTTCTCAAAATGTGGCATTTTGTGATCATCAAAATGACACATTCTATAAAAGTCGTATCACTCAATGTGTGATTTTCTTTAATGACAATAAAAGATTGTTAAAATCACTTAGTGACTTAATTTGTAAACGAAATTATGAATGCCGCTGAGAATCATAAACACTGTTTTTTTTTAAGCATTCAGCAACGATTTAGTTGCACAGGGGTCACAAGGCTGCACAAGTTTTGGCAAGGTGCCGTTATTCATAAAAACATATCAAACTCCAAATAAAAAACAAAAACTAAAATTTTTCGGTCTGTCCGAAGTGACATTTCGATAATCTGACATTATGCGAAAATAGCTTTTTGCAAAACGCATTTTGCGAAAATGGCATTTTGCTAATGTGACGTTTTTAGAATATGTCAATTTGAAAATATGTCATTTTTCGAAATTCGAATATGACAATTTGCGAATGTGGTACTGTACGCCGAATAATTTTACAATCAATTTGTTTATGAAATTCAAATACCTAACTAAATTTAGTTTGCTATAAGATAGTTAAGATCACAATCTCATCGGTTGCCTTCGACACATTGCGCCGACTCTTAGTATGGTATAGATATATTATTAAAGGAGACATCGTCTGTGACTTCCTTAATTACTGGTCCTATCTACGTATATATCCATTATTAACCTACCTACCTATCTAAGCACAATAAGTGACCAAGAATTTTATAAACTGTAAAAAGAACTTTGTAATCGCATATATTACATGTCTTTTTATATAGGATTGCAAAGTTACTTATGTAGTTTTTATATCTAGTGAACGAGAATAAAAACTCAGGCTTCAACAAGCTTTAGCCACAACGAAGTTATAAGGGGTCGAAAATGTCTCTGAATGGCTTGCAGAAAAAGATAGTACTGCTGTGCCTTTGTATACTCGACTTGTTGGGGGCACTACCGTGCCCTTAGATAAAGTGGTAAGTGTACTCACTTGTGAAAGCGGGAATCCTATGATGTCGCGGAGACATAGGGGGCATTTTTTCCCATAGTCCATCGTGCGTTCGAGGCACGTGCGACAGTACACGTGTCCACATGGCGTGGTCACAGGGTTGGTGAAGGTGTCTAAGCACAGAGTACACTCCAAGTCCTTAGGTTGGATCCACGACACCGAGGACAGGCGACGTACAGCACGGGTCAAGTGGATCGTCAACTTTCGCGGGTCACGATTGTTGCTCAACACGGTTATCGCCTGCAATTACCAAAAACACATCATAAATATCGTCATGCAATGAAGTCATAATTGAAGAATTGATCACCTTATCAGCCTTCAATCGTCTTACAACGACGTCATAAGCAAAGAGAGCGCCATTTCAAAGTGTTTAAATTCAAAAAGATCTTTATCATGTGCTATTTTATTTGAGCTGATAAAATTCAGAAGATACTTTAATCTTCGCAGGTTTTATTTGTTGGTAAACAGCAGCCTAATTGTGTAAGTAAATTCGGCAACGGAAACAATCTGTTTCTTTCCCAAAAACACACACATACACAAAAAAGTTGAATAAAGATTCAACTTTTAAAACACACACATACACAAAAAAGTTGAATAAAGATTCAACTTTTTTGTGTATGTGTGTGTTTTTGGGAAAGAAACAGATTGTTTCCTTTGCCGAATTTACTTACACAATTAGGCTGCTGGATACCTGCGTATCTAAAATACGATAGGCGGACTGCAGATACCTACTATTTAGAATACCATGCGACGAGGCATCTCGAATCAATAGTTGATTTCCTTCTTATTCGTGGACTACATGACTGGGGCCAATAGTTTCATCACAGTCTACACTGAACCGTTATATGTTGAGTCATTGAATGGTTCACAGCAAGCTATAGATTGCAATATCGGCTCTCGTAATATGGCTAAAGTAAACAAAGATAAGGGCAAAGCGCAGCTGTAACTTAGCCCTAAATATTTAATGAGAATTCTTGTGCAATTATGCCTCGTGCAACTTAGGAATAGGATCCAGTTATCTTGACTTTTAAGGAACTTAGACTGGCAAAAGATTCAGCTCTGGTGATTACACTTTAAGAGATCGACTTCGCACCGATATTTGAAGCTATCCTTCGTTAATATTTTACGACAAATCAAAACAGACCTGAGCGAGTAGTGTCCGCGCTGCTCTGAGGTGTGGCTCGCCCGAGGCAGCCGCCAGCGCGAGGTAAGGCACGGCCTCGCGGTGGTTCCCCAGCCGCAGTAGATCCAGTGCATGGTTGTACCGCGCCTGCGTCACACAACATAACATAAAAATCACAACATTCAACTACGAGTGTATCAAAACAATCGCTAAGCTCACTTGAGATCACTCGCCTCATGATGTCATTTCACTGAGCTCGTATCTATATTTATAAACTGTTGGTACAGTTCAATGCCCTGAAGTCATTCGAATGTTCTCCAAAATGACATTGTACTAAGCTGTAAGCACTATGATATTTGAAATTGTCTGATATGGATGACGAAACGAAAACCTACGTGAGTGACTTATCAGTTGGTGTAAAACAAGTGCATGATCAATAAACAAGTTATATAATGATGATGCTTAATAATACATATTGTTTACCAGAGGTGTTATGGGAATTCGCTGGCCCCCGGAGATAGGAGCGCCCGCCGCCACCCTGCGCGTCACAAGAGTTTGGCAGCGACTGGCCCCGGCCACTGCGAAAGACAACCAAATTCGAAATAAAGCGAAGCGCATGAACGATAACGTTATTCTATTAAGAACTACATATTTATTTCAAGTTTATTGTTAGTCATTCTGTGGAACAACAACACAGTTGTACATAATTAACCGAATCGCGAGGCCTAAAACACAGTTCGCATCGGCGAGCGTTCGCTTAACAAAGTTTTGCAAACATTCGTTACACGAGCTATTGTCAGCGACCATATAATAGGCGAATCCAGGAGACTAACATCAACTTAATGATATTTACGCAATAATAATAAAAGATAATATCTTGGATATGCCTTATTAATAAACTTAAGATAAATTAACTAATATCTAATGAATACCTACTTATAGGTTTTAATTCACGAAGGTTTTTATCGACACCATTGCTGGTGTAGTGAGCAATTTTTGTGGAAACATTATGTAAACATGATTAGTCTTAACAATTTCTGAGCTCGCTTCGCTCGTCTTGCACCCAGTTTCTCTCAATTCAATTAATGTATGAATTGTAAAAAGAAAGCTAACGTGTTCGAGACTAAGTTTTAAAATTTTCGAACCCGCTTCGCTCCCTCTGATATCTTAATAGATCTAGGTACCTCATGGTTGTTCCACTTTTCTACAAGGAACTCTTATTTCGTTCAAGGTGTTGTAAAGGAAACCGATCCGAAATGCTACAATTTTCGAGCTCGATTCGCTCGAACTTACATCTAAAAAACTATGCGCACCAAAGCCGACACAAACCGCCGAGATAGCTTCAAAAAATTGCAAGCAGGCTGGCAACTGACTCAGCGAAAGAGTGTGCCCCTGCAAAGCCGGGTAACATAAGCGGGTGCAAGCCGCCGGTTTGATTGTTCGAAAAAAGCCCGGTGGCGGTGGCCCAGGAAGGGCGGGGCCGCACGAGGAAAAGAACAACTTAGTTTAGAACAATTTGACTAATTTAGTTCTAGCACGGCACAAATACCTATTACTTATAGTAGAATTTGCTCGACGCTGGCTTAATTCGGCACTGTCTTTGAATCAACAAGTCAACTTTTATTACTAGTGCCCACCCTAGAAATTAATCCTGGATCCGCCCCTGTCAGCGACTAACACATTCATTCGCAAAACGAACAGTTGGATAAGTACGCGCATGTAAAGACGAAATAATACATTTCGATGCAAGTTTGCAAACTTTTCAAAAGACATTCTTCCTAAACATGCGAGACGAAATAAATAAAATTGAATCATTTTGCCAATTTGAATTCCGCGGGCTACATTAAAGGAGTCATCATAAGAAACATGTTTCAAAATCTGGCGAGTGCTTAATGTTGTAGTAACACGACAGAACCGAACTTAACAAAGAAGCCCCATACGTCTTGTGACATTTCGTCCACGCCGCTACATAATACGCTGTTATATAAGCGGCAAGAGTCAGAGTTTGTTACGTTACGTAAACGGCGTGAGTTACGAGCGCCGAGCGGGTTGCTACGACTCACATCTGAAGCAAGCCAAGGTCGCGATCAATGCAATCGGTGACAGTTATGTGAAACAGCAACTATGCTTTATTGCGATTGCGATGCTTCTCACGATATTGACATGTTAGTGGGTTTCACACATGGCTATGATTTTGGACATAAAATTGGTCGGAGTTAGTATAAACGTAAATGTTATTATTATGATAACTACATGTTATGTTATTTATTTAAAAAGTTTTCTTTGTTGAATAACATAATCAATGATGTTTTGGTTTTTCCCACGATCTGATGTAGACATCTGGAGCATTCGCTAATCTTGTGTTAGGAGGACACAATTAACTATGTCGATTTAATGTTTTTTAAAGTATCGTGCTCAAAAACCAGTTTAACATTGTTAACGCGTTTTAAAATACAACAAAATAATAATTGAATGATTATTAAAATAATAATATATACATACAAAGAAATAAATCGCTGATGTCGCATGCATTGCAGAAATCTCCGTAATCACAATGAAATCATTCAAGTTCGCTTGTGCCGCACAGTTGACAACGACCTAAGCGTTTCATGATCAATCCTATATCTATTACGTGGTCAATTGAATTTTGTATATTAAATACCATAAATTACCTATCAGAAGCAGCTAGTTACAGGAAGATATATGAGTTGGTGTAAGTAGGTTCTATGTTAAAAAACTTTCCATTTATCCACGATGTAGTACTTAAAACCATTACAATTGCTATGTTTAAATGACTTTTTACTGATTGGGATGTCTTAGAAAAAAGGGGAACGTTAGAGGCTGATTACGATTAGGATTGCGAAATTGGAAGTATGAACTAGGTATTTTACAGAAGTCCATAGAAAGTCTAAACTATGTTCTGTAATAACAGCGCATTGCTGGTTTTGTGGGTGTGTGTAATGTCATTACGCATTACCTACATACAGACAACCAGTAACCACGTGTATAACGTGTCAACGCCATTATGATTCCGCTATGAAAAAGAGGTAGTGCTCTTCATCCTGTAGCTCTGAAGTTCCGAACACTTCAGTGCGTGGTATAACACGCACTTAGCCATTTAATTTTCTATACTACTGAGAACTTTCTGATGAAAAAAAAGCATAACATTGTTTCATTGAACCTTCATTGTCAGCTGATCGCTCTGAACCACTATTATACCAAAGCGTTTCGTTAACTAGTCGTACTATTAACTTACAAACAGCTTGAGCAAACGTACGAATAAAGAAAATATATAATGGACCGTGTTATAAGCACTTGCGTCACGGTTTTTAATTACCTAAGAAGTAAACTAAACAGACTTCTGTTCAAATAGGTCAGAGTGCTTGCGTCACTGCTTAGCAGAAGGTATGTAGGTACCCATCTGCCCTATAGAAGGTCACGTTATGACTGCAATATTCATTACGTGCCAGAGACATGGAAGACTCCAGTATTATGCTTGACTATTGTAATTTCGCTGGCGGATTTTGTATCCCGAAGGCAAACGTGTACATAATGGTAAGTCTAAGTACAGACACAATTAGACACTTAATTAGTCCAGTATATGTCCCCGACCCCTAGCAGACGGAAAAGAACACTATTCAAACAAAAAATGGCGAACACAGGGCACGACACGATAGCGGCAGTAAGACCTGTTCTGTGGGACCGGCTGCAGCAGAGACGGCGCCCTTACGTTCCAGCTGCCATAGGTGCTCTCCGGATATGGGAGCTTCGGCAAGTACCTGTGCTGCATACACGGGTGCCGACGCCCGGTTTCCACATTTGTGCTAGCAGCCTTGACGATACGGCGTGTCATACCACATGTCACAACCGAATCGAATAAAGGACCTCCCTTTTTTAAGTTGGTCAAAACGTCTACTTGTTGCTGATCAAATCCTCTTGCAAGGTTGACGGTTTTTATTATACATAGAGATATGTATACATATAGATGTATCTATATAGTTTCTTACATACAAGAGAAGTTAAATTAAAAGGTTGAAATAAATACGATATCACTAAAATAGTCATCACCAATGAACTATATGATGGATAGTTTGTTTCATTTCTTTAGTTTATCTGTAATAAATTAAAAAACTAATATTTTCAGTTGGACAATGCAGATAAGCATAAAAAATACCACCAACATTTTATCCTACTAAGCAATTATATTAGTAAAAGTTGTTTTCTATCTATACGCTTCTTGCCCAATGTTGCCGGCAAGTTTGGAAACATTCCCGGCAGTTTTGGCAACTTTGGTAATATTGCCGGCAATTTTTATGACTACGTCGGTCGTCGTCGCATCATTTTGCGACGGTCGCAAGGAAGACGGCAGATAGGGAGCGAGAGGATACAGAGCCCTCTTTACCGTAACAAACGCACAGGGCGCCGGAAGGAGCGCAATGATCCTTTGAACTAAGTAAGTACCTCATCATCTGCCTAGCCTTTTTCAAACCATTGTTTAGTCGGCTTTCAGTCTTACCGGATTCAGCTGAGTACCAGTTTTTACATGGAGCGACTGCCTATCTGACCTCCACAACCCAGTAACTGGGTAACACGATACCTCTTGGCAAGACTGGTGTCAGATCTCAGGCTTCTGACTACCCGTAACGACTGTCAAAGATCTTCAAATGACTGCCGGTAGCGTGCTTTCTGAGGCACGGAGGAATCTCGGTATGTTGAAATGGTCACCCATTCACGGACCGACCTCGTCAAACATTGCTTAACCTTGACGATTGACCCGTGCGGCTGTAATTATTTAGCCACGAGCTCCTCGAGTAAGTACCAAATATACTAAAATTTTGGGACCCGCTCTAATCGCGTGTGTGTCCAAAACCTTTACAAAAATTAACTAGGTAAACAACCGGTAGAAATTGCGTGTATTGGTTATAAACAAAAACAACAAACAAAGATTGAAATTATTTTTAAGTACTTTGTTGATTGATATCGCAATTATAAATTAGGTACTACAACGCCCCCTGACCCATTTCCTGAAATGATATAGAATAGACACATTAAGATAATACCTAGACATTTATATCTGTGGTTTCGAGGGAATTACGAACTACCTCATTTATGTCAGTTAAGACATTTACATTGACATGCAACACGATACTATGATGTAATAATATATGACGTTAAGTATTCATAATTTATACGTACAATCCCAACCGCAATTAGTGGCGCTACGTATTATACGCATATCACAAGGTAAGTTGTCTAAATTATTAGCTTAGTCGAAGAAAAGGGTCCCGTTTTGTACCCTTTGGGTACGGAACCCTAAAAATATATCTCGACTAGCTGTCCCCCGCGGCTTCGCTCTCATCAACTGGCTACATACCCACCTACCCTATCCTATCTACCTACCCTACCATACATACCTATCTATCCTATCTTCCAATGGGTTTTTATTTCTTCTAAGACCTTTTAATGCTACATAAATAACCTTGATGATGAAACTATTTATTTGAATAAGAATTAATACTACGATACGAATGTAACCAACTTTTGTTTTTACCGGTATCTAATTAAATTTAGAACACGAAAGCTGCTATTGTGAAGATATATTCCCTCGCGGACTTTAATGTAGGTAATAACACAAAATAGTAAGTATACAGAAGGGCCACTCCCGCCGTTTAGAAAATTGACAGCTAAACTTGACAGATTCACTAGGGTTGCTACTATATTGATTCCGAATTTAAAAAAAGAGTAGGTTGCCCAAGTTACAAACATAAATACATAGATTCGTCTAAATATACATCATATCATGCTTACATGCCTTAGAGGGTAGACAGGGCATCAAATATCCATTTAATATCACGAAACATTTAATATTACGCCACATACGATGAATATTGGAGAGTAAAAAGACGTAGTAATAGTGTAATAATGAACCCACTTAAAAAAATTAATTGTAAAAAGCTCCAAGCTCGACAAAAATATAAATGTGTAAAACAGGTACCTAATAAAATCAAAAAACCAAAGATGATCTTAAACAAGAAGAAAATTATGCTGTGCAGTCGGAGGAAACATATTTGTAAGCTGTATGACTTGAACCTTTTTATTATGACAAGTTCCCAATTTCATCTATGGGCTTAAAATAATTTATTATAATCCTAGATAATGAATTTCTAATTTGTCATCTTGAAAGATTAATGACCTTTATAACTTAAAAATAATTGAAAGAAAGAATTAAAAATAAAAAAGTTATTTCGGTCTGTAACAGATAATAAAGGTAACCCATCCAATGCAACCAACCTCGTTACAGTACTTAATGTATGAATGACGTGACAAACGCCTGCACAAAGCAATCATGACAGCCGCGACTGAGCTCGGTCCAATATTGCCCAATATTCCCTGTAAAACCGAAATGTCAAAGTGAGAGTGGCCCCTCTGTCTGCGGCGCGCCGCCGCTTACGTACTTTGTGGTAATAATGAGTACTTTGATCATGTAGTACATCATTTTTATGTATCATCAATAGTTTTCTCAGCGCACGCCAAATAATGAATTTATAGACAAAATTTTGCTACTTTGGGTTACATTATTGCAATTTATTTCAGGTGCTCTATTTTTTTTAAATAACCTATGTTATATAGCCTATGTTACTGTCTGATAATTTAGCTTTCTATTGGTAAAACAAAATTTCAAATCGGTCCAGTAGTTTCGGCGCTTATTCGGTACAAACAAACAAATAAATATTTCGTTTAAAAACTTTTCGTTCGATTAGTATAGATAATACAGAAAAGAAATTTAGTAAGGGCCTATTCCCATACAGAGAATACACTAGGATTAATCACCACTTTGTAGTGAGTCGTTCGTGCAGCATTATCAATAGAAGATAAGAAAAGATAAAAATGATAATGTTGTGGTGGCTCAGTGACTATGACCTCGCCTCTCGTGCTTGACCTTCGAGCTCGCAGGTTCGAATCCGGGCAAGTACCAATGTGACTGTTTCAATTCATATGTACTTTAAAAGTGTGTATTTGGTTTTTTTATCTTGGAGATCGCTGACTACGGTGAATGAAAACATTGTGGGGAAACCTGGAGATAGTGTTCCATTGGTGTAATTGCTGCAAGGCGTTTCAGTGCGAGGATAATTTCTATGATTCGTGCCTACTAAATCCTTCGATCAATAATACACGTCCGTGTATGATCGAATACTAAATCGGAGTTTTCGCGGAAGCCTAGCGAATGCTTATGCGTGACCTATATCTACAGGCTGACTTTATTGCTATTATTTCAGGGAGTAAAATAATAGCATTAAAGTGTATTCATGAATTTAACCAACTTTTACTCTGGTACCAGCAGATCAGAGTTGCGCGAGAATAAATGCACTGAGTACCTGTTTTTAAGGGTTCCGTACCCAAAGATTAAAAACAGGCGCCTATTACTAAGATTCTGCGGTCAGTCTGTCTGTCTGTCACCAGGCTGTATCTCATGAAACGTGATTGCTAGGCAGTTGAAATAATCACAGTTGATGTATTTCTGTTGCCGCTATAACGACAAATACTAAAAATAGAATAAAATAAATATTTAAGTGGGGCTCCCATACAAAAAACGTGATAACGCCGTATTTTGCGATAATAGTACGGAACCCTTCTTGCGCGAGTCCGACTCGCACTTGGCCGGTTTTTCCCCATCCCGGATTCCATAGAAATCTGAATAGTTACATGAGTATCAACTTTCTTCCTCTAAAAGATTACCAATGAATTAAAAGTCACCCTATATACCGGGCGTAACGTAACCTGCGACCCAGCGTTCTCCATTGCATCGTCGACAATGTTGTTACATAACAACAATGTAACAAACAAATGGCCGATTTACATAATAGCCTTGTAGGTGCGCGATTATCGTCGTATAAACGCCCACGCGAATCAGACGTGCGCTGCTGTGCTGCTGGATCGCGCCTCAACGATATATTATTTAAATATAATATTATCAATAGCTGTATCAAGTATCCCGTTAGATTAGACTTTACTGAAATGTGTTCTAATTCAACTGAAAGCGACACACGCACTTTTGTTACGCAATCCAACAACTCTTTGTCATATATATTACAACACGTATGGACTAATAAATAACTTAGTATACTCATTATTCGTATACACTCATAACAATATTTGTACAAGCGCGTCGTATAAAAAGGAGAGAGGGCAAGAACTCTGTGCCAGAATACTGGCAGCATTGCCACATTGAATGGCAATTAAAACGCCTGGCATTGCTTAAATAATTTAAATACATGGCCTTATAAGTTTTATTATAAAGCATCAAGTTTGACTAACCCTGACACAGTACGGAGTAAGGAAGCATGCCCGTGGAATGAATTTATGAACAGTTTTTACAAGAACTTTTTTCTGGTAAACAAAGAGCAAATTGTTCAAGGTTATCCGCAAATTGATTGGATGATTGGATTACATAACAGTTTGAAAGTTATGGCCAATTCTACGTAACCATTATAGACTGGACGTAAAGATTTTTCTATAGACATTCAAGATCTAAACTTAAAAGGGAACTTAAATAAGGAACAATTAAACCTGTTCGAGAGAAAAAAATTACAATTAGTTTAGTTATTACGATACCAGCACTTAATACTCTTCGAATTATAATTAGTTCCTAGGAATAGTGTAAGGTTATTAAAAATAAATAACGTCATAAATATCTACAGATCGACTCCGCTTTCAGTCTATGGCTGCGATTCAGTTTTTAAGTGAGCCTGTCCATAGCTTTGTCGTTTTCTTCCATATTTCCTTTAAGTTAGTGCTTGCGTAAGAATTCAGGTTTGTAATGTATAGGTTTGTTTAGTTTTATTAAAAAGTATTGCAACGTGGTGTAGGTACGGAAATTCAAAGGAAAACTTTTTTTATACTTGCCGCGAAAACCCTCAACTGTCGTTGTATAACGTGCCTCCCTCAAGTGACTTTCATGACCTGTACCACGCGATTAGAGGGTGATAGCTACACGTTTTTTCTTTTTGTTCAAGGACTGGCAGAGTTACCAACTTGTTGAGAAATTAAGTATTGTTGTCAACAGAAAATTGTTGAATTGTATTTATTTATGCGTTTCGTGTTTTATTGGGTTTGTTTTAAAACGTTTAAGGCGCTATTTACGCCTCAATGTTAACGCAGTACTGGCCGTGCGCCCGCACGATGCCAAAATATGAATATTGAACCTCCTTTTGAACAGTTTTGTTTGCAAATTACAATTCATTTACATATGCTATGTTAGTTATGAAGAAATTGCAGCCATAAATTTTTCTGCGTAAAAATAAATTTAAACATCTATGTCGTTTTGGAGGAGTTGCCAAAAGTTGCGAAAAATTTCGTGTTGTTAATTATTTTTTTAAAGCAAAACTATTAGCCAAATAACCTTGTGTTCAAAATTATGTACATGAAGATGAATCAATAATAAATATATTTTTTTCAAACGTTTTAACTTAACCATTACTAAGGAGTAAGCTTTAGATAGTTACCGTTTCACGGTACTAAAGAGTATGTAGGCCCTTAAGGTGTTGTTGTAATTTTGTTGACCTTGTCCGGTCAAGGGGCGTTTGTTACCCTGACGGGGTTGCGGAGGTCAGACAGAAACTCACTCCATGTACAATACTGTATTCATCTGTATATGCATATAGCCGTACTGGAAGCCGTCCCAGTCATAATTAGGCAAAGACTTGGCAGGTTGAAGGCAATGTACGCGTTACTTTTGATGATGGATTGATCGCAAAATTTTGGGCAGTCTTTGGCCAAAAAATTAATAATTGCCGTGCTAGCGACATACACGATGAAGAAGGAAATATACGAGTTACTGTGAATTGCAACACCGCATTGATTTAAAAAAGGAATTTGTTTTTGGCAATAACTGCAAGTCATGTCAGCATATTTTTTTCGTCTAAAACTGTTATGATCTAGTTTGCACAAATACTTCATCGAATTTAATGTCAACAACGCGAATAGAAACAGTCTCTTCGCGCACGCTTCCAAGTATGACGAGAATACAAGTAAGTAAACGACCTTCTTGAAGCGATTCGATGTATTTCACAGAAAGGCGATTTAAATTGTAAGTACATTCACATGAATTAACTGATAACAATAAAGTCCTTGTCATACTGAAAGAAATTCATCATTCTCTGAAATGTAGAAGGGCGTTTTCTATCCGAAAGACATTCTGGTGAATTCGAATTGACCTGAAATGCTATTCGTTGTAACACTCAATGCTGTTTTTAGGGTTCCGTAGGTACCTAAAGGGTAAAAACGGGACCCTATTACTAAGACTCCACTTTCCGTCTGTCTATCACCAGGGAAAAGAAAGTTTCACTAATGATGTATTGCTGTTGCTGCTATAACAAAAATACTAAAAACAGAATATAATAAATATTTAAATGGGGCTCCATACAACAAACATGATTTTGTTGCCTTTTTTTGCGATAATGGTACGGAACCCTTCGTGCGCGGCGAGTCCGACTCGCATTTGGTCGGTTTTTTCAGTGTCCTTAGAGTTCAACAATAATTGATGAAAACCTGATACTAAATCGAGCTTACGATTACTACGATACTAATTTCTTAACTCAAATTTCATTGAATTTAACAAATTTATATTACTGGCTGTTTCCCTGGATGTTTGTTATTCAATCAAACATAAACTATCGAACGGATTTGAATGATTCGATCACAAGTAGGCAACAAAGACGTTCCCATCGTATAATTTTCAATTTAAACGTGGGCGAAACCGCGAGCAGAAGCTAACGCTACACAAAAGAAAACCGGCCAAGTGCGAGTCGGACTCACGCAGGGCGGGTTCCGGACAATAATCGACTTAAAAAAATTACTTACAAAAATCATCAGCTTGTGTGCATTGAATTTAATTTAAGTGTTCTCTTTTACATGTACAGCTGTGTTAAAAGCATCCCCAAAGTTATGTACATAGTGATTTCACTTCATAATTGTTTTGAGCGGTGCATAGATAAATTACCTTCGCTTGAGCATAAAATTAATAATAACATATACAAGCAAGTTTAAAAATAAACTTGATATACAACTGCGCTTATAAACTAATAAAATAATTATAACAAAACACATAAAATTGGATAAACACCAACTAAAATTGAAGATCAAGCAAGTAGCTATTTAAATTACACCTGTAAAAAGACATTCGCAAAAAAAAAATGTTAAAGAAATAAAAATGATCATATGCAAGTCGGACATGCGTACAAAGGTTTCCGTTCCCGTATTGAGAGACCTTGACCAGGCGAATTTCAAGATTCTAGGTACATATAGCAAATACCTATAGGTTTTACGAGTGCCCGTTTGTGTACCGGTATTCACAATACGGATACGGAACCATGAAATTAATAATACTTACATGGTTGAAAACGGAATGTATTATCTTTCAGCTTTGCACTTATGTCTTCTGTGGTTGGCAATGGCAGAATACTGAAAAAAAAAGATACCTTCTAATTTAACATCGCAGGAGAAACGACTTACTCTTGACATTGGAATTTTAAGTAATTTATTTAACATAAATATTTAATGAAAAGTAACTACCAAAGTGATACGACAAATACTATGACATTTTACTAATGCAAATATTTGACGTATTTTACATTGGGCACCCGTTTTATTGGCACCTGAGAAATACCACTTACGACACCTATCGATATTTTTCGCAGCTGCCACTAGTGGTATAATTTATTATTTAAAATTGTATTCCACATTTGGCGGTAGAGACTAACGGAGTACCAGGCGGTCAGAATCTGAAAACGCCCGATACTCTTTTTACATCTCATGATTCCAGCCTTGGTATTATTGCCACATGTTTATAATCTCCTGGAACTCGTACTTAAGTTAGTCTTTACCGGAAATGATTCCAGGCCCCCAAATAGTCTCAGTATTTGGGAGGCTGGAATCATATCCACTGTCTTTTCATGATTTTGGCCTCCTGGTAGTTTGAGTATAAATGCTTATAATGTTCAAAGAAAAACGCAAAAGAGGAAGTTATATTTTTATAATATTATTAAACTCTCTACTGATTCCTAAAAAAAAATAAACGTGCCAACACAAGTACCTACTGATCCGTAGGAGCCGAATGTAGAGTTTTCTTTTTTTTTATATATTAATAAAAAATCGTTGGAATGTTGGGGTCGGATTAATCTGCCTAGCCTTTTCCCAACCATGTTGGGTTGGCTTTCAGTCTAACCGGATATTAAAATTCCAATGACAATTTTATTGATCACATTAGATTTATCTATGGATCCTACCTGGAACTCGGTGCTGATTGTCCGTTAGTTTCTGACTTCGAAACAAGATCCTTTATCAAAACATTTACGAATAGTTCGCCAGAGAAATAGTTTCCACATGGACATATCGTTTCTTTAGCACACCTGAAACAAAAACACCAGAATAAAACACTGACCTATGATTGTTAAAGAACTTAGGTTTTAGAACTACTAGGTCGTAGATACTTACTGATAACACCGCGTATGACCACATTGTCCTGTAATGGGACAGATGGGCAGTGAGCCGCAGTTGAGGCAGCTCATTTCGCTTTCGTGTATATTTTTGATACAGCGAGCAAATTTAACGATCCTATTGGCCACTTGGCTGCTGCGAGGAGTTGCAGCGACCATTCTATGAGCAGCACGCAGACGCCGCCTGGCTGGTGGAGACTTAGGCGAATACCTATTTCTTGGAGGTGGTATAAATGCTCTTGAGTGGTCCGATTCTTCATCGATATGATCCTCTTTGTCCTGACGATTTGGTTCGTTAACAACTATGTCTCTGTCTGCAGTTCTACGAGTAGAGGTTTCAAGCGGGACGGGGTAATACAACAAGTTTGGGTAAGGAGGAATCCCACGCCCTAAACATCGTGTATCCATGTTTGCTGATGGCACCTGTTAACAAAAATATAAAATGAAATATAAAAATATTTATACAAGCTTTGCATGCATTGTCACCCAAACCAAACATGTAAGTACGTAAAATTGAATGATGATGATGATGATAAAGTACCTAAGTAACAAGCCAAGTTAAATTACAAGCTTGAAAAATAATTGTATCAGCACATTTCCAAGTTATGACGAAAATAGAATCACTCAATTTAGAATTTTAGATTTGCGAAAGCGCGTAGAAAATACGATTTGGTAATAAACCGGGTAAATAAAAAAAAACATTTCGCTTAAGGGCTGTTGTTTAGACTGAATGTTTTGTGACCCTGACTAACATTTTACCGGTTTTTTTTTTTATATTTGTAGAAAATTTCAACAATATATGAAATATTACTACATGCGTAGTATAAAAATCGCTTGAGGCGTCTTTATGTATATCTGCTATAGGGGGACCAAATTCACCTAAACCAAGCAATGGATTTTGATGCGGTTATCACCATCAGTTGGATAATTTTTAATGGAAGGTTTATATATATACTAGCTGACCCCCGCAGCTTTGCTCCCGTCAACTGGCTACCTACCTCCTACCTACCATCATAACTACCCTACCCTATCTACCCTACAATACCGACCCTACCCTACCTATCCTACTTACTCTACCCTACCTTACCCTACAATACCGACCCTACCCTATCTATCCTACCTACTCCACCCTACCCACCCTAAAATACCTACCCTACCCTCCCTACCTATTTGTTGAACTATTTATTTGAACAAGAAATAATATAGGTACTACTATACGAATGTAACCAACATTTTTGTGTCTACCGGCGGCGGCGATCTAATTAAAATTTAGAACATAAAACCTGCTATTGTGACTCAATTTTAAAAGATAGACATATACGCAGCGCACGCAACGAAAGCTCACAAAAAGGAATATTTTTGCCCGTTTTTGCAACATTTTTCATTTATGTTCGGCTCCTATTGGTCGTAGCGTGATGTTATATGGCCTATAACCTTCCTCGATAAATGGACTATCCAACACAAAAAGAATTTTCAATTCCAGTTTCAGTTCCTGAGATTAGCGACTAGTATATTATAAAACCTAATTAAGTTATTTATGTTTTCTAAATTACAGCCGTGTGAAACCGGGGCGGGGCGCTAGTACTAAAATAAAATGAACAAATAAAATAGCCTAAAAATAAAGTTGGCACCTAAGATCAAATGGAGAATCATAATCGATCCTGCAGGAGATAACTTTATAAAGAACCTGCAGCCTTATTGCATAATGAATTCGGCAAAGCAAAAGGCAAAGATCGGTCGATTGTTCATACTCTTTGCCCTTTGCCTTGCCGAACTAATTACGCAATAAGGCTGCTGGAAGATCACGTTTGTTCTAATAACAAACAAATCCTTATAGCGACAGAAATGTGAGTAAATTTGAAAAAGTATACATAATAACCGCGGAAACGCATCTGGTAGTACAAGGAGTAGAAAAGATCCAAATAAATAAACTAAAGGACGTTATATCAGTAAAAAAGTAGCTCTTAAGTTATGGCAATCCCCGCAAGATAAAAATTACCGTGAGGCCTTCAAAGACAAGAAGAAACAAGCGGAACGATATGTGGCAATTCCAGAATCAACAGTTAACTTTATGAAAAAATCGAGTCAGCCAATACAAATATTAACATTCACATGAAGACGAAAGACATTACAACTGCAACACAACAAGCACACTTTTTACCCAAGATGACATTAAAAACAGATGGACCGAGTTCTCCTAAACATGTCATGCCCCAGAAACCAAAATTACTGTCCACAAGGGGCAGTTTACGGGCCAATGCCTGCTATAGAACCCCAAGAGATCAAGAGAGCTATACAACAAAGGAAAGATAACAAATCACCAGACCCAGATAAAATACCAGCCAAGTTCTGGAAATGTTTGGGCGAGCAGGGCACTTGTTGTACAAACTGTTCAGTAAAATGATTCAGGGCCATGTCATACCTAAATCATACCAAAATAGTTTCCTGATACCATTTTATAAAGGTTAAGGAGATGTGAGGGAATGCAGCAAATATAGAGCTTAATGTCGCAAACTTTGAAGATCCGGGAACGCGTTATTTACAACAGATTAACTCTCAAAATAAAACTTACTCCGAATAGGCACATCAGACGCAAATAGTCCGAATAATGCTAGAAAAGCGAAGTCAAATCATAAAAATATTGACCCAAAGAAAACGTTCGACATCATACCACGAGATCTGATCTCAAACAACAAGTAGTGCCCTAGTGACTGAATGTTATGTGAACGTCATTCAAGACATGTACGAAATTACGAATCCGTTACCACACAAGTACTAAACCCAGCTCACATCAGTGAAAAGTGTGAACTGGAGGTCGGCGTGCATCAGGGTTCTACTCTTAGCCCACTGCTATTCAACACCATAATCGATAAAATACTACCAGAAAGCATTCTCCTATGTATGCAGACGACCATATGGTAAAGCTGGCCCTGAACTTGCCAATGAAGAAACGCGGACGCGGGAGACCACCTTCCACTTGGTTGACGACGGTTGAAAAAGTTTTGAGAGAAGAACAACTGGACGCCAGCTTAGTTCGAGACCGTGCACAGGGTAGAAATAGGATAAGGAGGGCTGGCCCCAAGTAAAAGGCATAAGGTGCTACAGAAGAAAAATAACGAACATGTTGCTTTTTTTAATAAAGCAAGAGAAAATTAAATTGGACTTGATGCGAATCGGACCTATTTCTTTAACCTAACGGTTTAGGAACTGGACGTTCGACGAAGCCGAGACCTTGCAAAAATGTTATGTAATATGCCGTCGACCGTCATTCGAGCGAGTCCGACCGAATTTTAGTTTTTCGGCAGTTTTAAGCCAAATAAGCAGACCGGTATCCATTTTTGGTTTCGACCGAAAATACTTTTACTGCCGACGTCCCTAGGTACTATCAAAGCGATCCATTCCTTCAGAGAAAACCATCCAATCCAGATAAAAAAGAAAAGCATTACTAAGTTTAAAAAAAAATCATATGTTTTTCATACTTGTTTTGTAAACGTTAAATATCGACGCATCAAACGAACAGCAAATAGTAATTTCGATTCGATAGCAGTATCGAAAAGTTATGTGGTTATAAAGTTAATACATTCTCCCGTATGCAGGGCTAATTTTGATTGCTATATCGCCGAAAAAAAAAGCATATATCGGTCGGACACGACATATTATTATGTAGCATTTAAATGTTTAAGGGTTAATTTTAGTAGTAAGTAAGGTATTAAATATTAATTTAATTAATTAATTTTGAATGGACGCTCTAGTTTATTTTAAAATAATGCCAACTAAATACAAAAAGTTAAGTATTTAAACTCAAAGACAACCCGCAGAATAAAAAAGCAATGAATGCGGGTTAAAAAAAAAAAAAATATGCCGTAGAGCGATGTAAAATGGTGAACTTGGCCCAGAACAGTGAAACCGGTTGCGCAGAGGCAGCGAGCCTCGCAACGCAACGCGACTCGGACCGATTGCACCTCACCTAATAGATTTATGCAACCGAGCGACGCCCACGCGACGGCGACGGCACGACCACTACCCGCGACGTTGATTGCTGCACTGCGCTCGTGCGCCCATCCGTTCTGTCCGTTACTTACTTCAAGATTTAGGTCACTAGACACAATGCAATATTCCGACTTCCACTGCCACAACGGAATCCTAGCGGTAGGTGATTAAACCATGTTATCATGTACATAAGAACTATTTACAAAATAATTTTCAAGCAAGTAGCCTGGTTTAAAACTAATAACTTTTTTTATTAAAAAAACCGGCCAAGTGCGAGTCGGACTCGCGCACGAAGGGTTCCGTGCTTGGTAAATTGCGGTTTAGGATTTATGACGTATTAAAAAAAACTACTTACTAGATCTCGTTCAAACCAATTTTCGGTGGTAGTTTATATGGTACATCATATATGTATTTTTTTTAGTTTTATCATTCTCTTATTTTAGAAGTTACAGGGGGGGGACACACATTTTACCACTTTGGAAGTGTCTCTCGCGCAAACTATTCAGTTTAGAAAAAAATATTTTTAGTTTCAGTTTCAAGTATGGCTAACCCCAAAATTTTATGTTTTTTTTTTAATTTTTGTGTGAAAATCTTAATGCGGTTCACAGAATACATCTACTTACCAAGTTTCAAAAGCATAGTTCTTATAGTTTCGAAAAAAAGTGGCTGTGACATACGGACGGACGGACAGACAGACAGACATGACGAATCTATAAGGGTTCCGTTTTTTGCCATTTGGCTACGGAACCCTAAAAAGGAGAACAAGAAGACCAGCGCCGTCGACTAGTGGTGTTTAAGGGGAGACTGGCCGGAGAGGTCAACCCTCAGGCTATGGGGGAGAACTTTACCCAAAGTTGTGATAACACAGGTTGAGAGATTGTCTTTCAAATCAATGTACTTGTAAATTTTGGTCAAATAGGGTGTATTTGACCAAAATTTACAAGTACATTAATTTGCTTGTATATTTTTACTTCACATATTTTTGCATAAATGCCTATAACCCTACAAAAACTACCTAAGATAGCATGCTAATCAAATCAAAATATATGTACAAGTAAAACTAGGGTCAACACACGATGATTGCAGCAAAGCATAAAAGCAATAAACAATAAATTAACAGATATACATATCTGACATTTAATAATCTAGAAGAATTTATGCTGAGATCCCACTGTAAAAATCTGCAGGTATAATGTTTTTGATGAAAATTTAATTTTTTCGAATGATTTTGACATCTTGCCGCCACTAGTTTCTCTTTTTTATGTATTGTTTTTTTTTAACTCTGTCCTACACTAGAAACTTCTTCTGTATCGTGAGTATGCATGCTACATCAACTAGTTCTCAGTAAGCCGCCCATTATGGGGTGCCAGGTTTTGCAGGTAAACTGGCAAGCCACAGCTTGCGGCTAACTGTGAGCTGACAAAGTTTTTTTGTTTTGTTGTACACCAGTTTCTATCAAATTGAATTGAAAATTATTTGTATTCAATTGAAAAACTTTTATATTTGGGGTTAATTATCAAACATAAATTTAAATTAATTTAATTAAGTTTATTGCGGCTAAATTTTTCCTAGCAACCCTGCAGCAATTTATTCTACTCATATCATTCATGAAAATTAAGTTTAATCAAAATCTCTGATTGCAGCAGATTTCTATTTTATCTACACTAATATTATAAATATAAAGAGGAGAGATTTGTTTGTTTGTAATAGATAAACAAAAAAACTATTTAATCTATTTTAAAAAATATTTCACCTCATTTAAGCTACATTATTCCGGAGGCTATTTAGGCTATTTTTTATCCCGAAATCCACGGAGAAAAGCTATGGTATCTAATAAAAAATCTTAAGAGATATTTGACATTTAATAATCCAGAAGTTAGTTGCTAATACGAGGTAATATTGACAATATTGGCACACTGTCATTTTAAACTCGTGTTAGCAACTAACTGAGTTAAGTTTTCCTGCAAGTGGGCCTAAAGTAAGTATAGAAAAGAATAGAATATACTTTATTGTACACCAAAAAAGTTAGAAATCACTTTTACAAGAAAACCTATTTCTATGGGCACAAAGGCGGCCTTATCGCTGACAGCGATATCTACCAGACACCTTTCCACACGAAAAAACACTATTTTGATGACGTTGGAAATAGCCTTATAAAATTTTGGCAGTCGTATAAAATTATTCTGATATGCTACCAGACTACCAAAGTTGCGAAAAGAACATTTACCATTGAGTAACTCTACGATATTGCGAGTTTTGGACACCTGTTCACCATTCGACCGACCACCGAATAAATGAGATTGTATAATTTGGTACATGAATTCACTTACACAACATTAATATCTAACTAAATTTGATAGCCCTCTGAAAATAAACCTTTTTTTAAATATACCTATTTACGAATCGAAGTAGGTAATTTTTTAAATCAGACTTAAAAAAATACGAAATAATAAACACTGAAAATAAAAAAAACAAAGTCCACTAGTGTAAACCTCTTGGGCGGGACCCATTATTAGCAAAAAATAATAAGAAAAGATTTGAGCTGGTCTAGAGTTTTAATGGGCCCCGATTTAGCCCGATTCAGCGATTGACACAAGAATCATCACAACCGGTCCACGCGTTTTGTCTCTAGAACCCCACAAAGGAACAAACATACATATACTGAAAAACACATTATTATCCTTAGCGTCGCGCAGTCGGGTAAAAATCTAGTGACAGTAGCAAGCTAGATGAACATTCACAACTTACGATTACATGAAGGCTTTTCGTTTGTACACTACGTACGACTTGATCATGATGCATTGTTAAACCACTTCAGATTGTGGTCCAATAAATGGCTGCAAACAGTGTGGAAAAGCGCTAGCAAGCGAAAATAAACAAACAAGCAGAATAAATATAAGCAGGGTGGCACAGCATGTTGTATGACAGGTATGCGGATGCATGAGTGAATGATTAATAAAATTTCGAAGGCTTGCTTCTTTCCACCGCTCACCTCAGTACAATCGCACGGTAACGGGCGCATCGTGGAAGTCCTCTGAACAGCCGCCTAGAAGTTTTTATTCCATATAGTCACTTGTATACATCGGATCACACGCGAATAATATGCTTCACTACCACATTATTCAACTAGTAGAAGAACACTGAGCTCAGTGAGCTCTCTTTTAATTAAGCAATGCGTCTAAGTAAGTGTACTGGAAGTCGCTCGAATATTAAGATCGAGTGTACGACCGCAAGGCCGACTAACTACGAGATATAAGTTGCACTTGAAACAAAAATATTTAAAAAAGTACTTTGAATTGTTGCTTATTTAAACACGACACAAACTCATTTGATGTTGTTTGATCGACTGCGAGGAGTAAACTGAATCACACTAAATAAAACTTACGTAAGAATCTAAAGCTTGGAATAGCAAGTCGGCAGGCTCGGCCGATCCCTGGAAGTTGGCATCATGGTACTCCTGTAACAAAACAACATTTCTCACTACAAAATCACATAATCCTATTCAAGAATCCGTTATAAAAGAGGTCATATAACTTAAAATACATCGCAGTTGTTATTGTTATTTAACCACGGGGGCTTTAAAGAAGAAAAAGCTGTGGGGTGCTTATGTAATCGACATAGGTAGGTAAGAATTGTCCACGATCCCACATCAAGAAACCATATTCACGAGCGGGATCCTTCGAACGTAATGTATAAATTAGCCACATGTAGGACATTTTTTGTATAAGTCACAAAAGTGTTTCATCATCATCATCTGCCTTTTAATGTTCCCACTGCTGGGACAAAGGCCTCCACTCTGTGAAAGGGAAGGGGCCGTTTTCCACCACGCAGGCCCAGTGCGGGTTGGTGAATGTCACATGTCTTGAAGTTTTTGGTTCTAGGACATGCCGGTTTCCTCACGATGTTTTCCTTCACCGTTTTGAGAGCAGTGGTGATGAAATAATTTACACAAAATAAAGTGCATGCCTGGGTTCGAACCCACAACCGACGACGACGACTTGTAAGTCGCGGCCGTTACCACTGCTCAGGTGTTTCACAAAACTTTAATTACATCATAATCAAATTCATCATATAACATATTATTCGATATTCAATATTAATATTAAAGTACTTAAGTTTGTCAGGGCTGCCAGAAAGAAGCCAGAAAATGTCCGAAAACTTATAGATAACACAAAGTACGTAAGCGGCGGCGCGCCGCAGGTAATTTAATCGCCCGAGAATGGTTCTTCAATCTCTTAAAATAGGATCAGTTAGGAGATTGAAAAATAAAAAACCGGTCAAGTGCGAGTCGGACTCGCGCACGAAGGGTACCATTATAGCAAAAAACGACAAAAAAATCACGTTTGTTGTATGGGAGCCCCACTATATTTATTTTACTCTGTTTCTAGTATTTGTTGTTATAGCGTAAACAGAAATACATCATTTGTGAAAATTTCAACTGTCTAGCTAACACGGTTCATGAGATACAGCCTGGTGACAGACAAACGGACAGTGGAGTCTTAGTAATAGGGTCTCATTTATTACTCGGTGCATTTATTCGCCCGCAACTCTGATCAGTTGTTTATTTTTTTGGTTTTCAAGAATGGTACCAGAGTAAAAGTTGGTTAAATAATTAATGAATGGGTTCCGCCTAAAAATGAACTGCGACAGGTTTTTAGGGTAAAGTAACATAATTTCACGCCTGTATTCCCCGTAAGGTTAGGCAGAGGTGAGTATATTTCGTCAGTTATACTTAAGTTCCATGCACAGTACGACCGGATGAGTCGTGGCCCGTCTGAAATTAGCGCTAAGTGATTGGGCAGAACATACTTTACGAACCAAAAGGCTGTTTTTCTTCACGAGTGTACATGCGCGAAAGTTCGCAAAGCCTATAATCAGACGGTTCACGAAATGACGACTCATCAGTCGGCGGCGACAGGGTACGAGCCCATTGCCATCAACTGCTACAAAGAACATCTAAACGGAAAAATCCAATGGGCTTGATGCCCATTGGATTTTTCCGTTTAGATAACACAGCAGTAGCGCTTGCGACCACCAGACCAACAAGACTACTATAATGTCGTTTTTCAGTTTTTAGGGTTCCGTACCTCGAAAGGATAAACGGAACCCTTATAAGATCACTTTATACAAGCCAACGCAATCACAAGATACAGCCGTTTATGCTGCAAATTGCCGACACTCGCAAGGGAATCAAAACCTACAGGGTACTTTCCCATGAACTCAGAATCTAGAAATTTGGTACGAAGCAACGTCTTATAGCACAGATAAAGAAAAATTGCGAAAACCGTAAATTTTTGCTACGTCATATAATAAAAATATGTTTAAACTTAAACTAAAACGCGTAGAAGTATTAAATTGAAATTCATATCAAATACTCAGGTCTATAATACTTTGAAGCTGAGGTTTCTACGGAACCCTCGGTGCGCGAGTCCGACTCGCACTTGGCCGGTTTTTTTTATAACATTAGTTATACCAAAAACTAGCGTGGTAAAAAAAAAACAATTAACATTGATAAACTGTGAAGTGCTTTAAAGAGACCCACAAAAAAAAAATGGAAAGCTTTTATGCACTCTCAACTTTTCAAGCCATGTGCCTGGTGCCTGGATGAAAATGACGAACTTCAGTACTTTCTTTATATCCTACAGATCCTCGCAAATCCGTCCTTGCGTTTTTGCTCGCTTGTATTCGATTCTAATTGTTTTACGTACCTAGTCGTGATGTTTACGATCATTATAAAAACAGATCCGAATAACGGATCGGAACCTATCCATACAAATAATCATGAATTGTGTTCAATTAACACAAACACCACATGCTCGCTTTCTTGATATAATGAACTCTTGTGTAAAAATTTATAGACCAAGCCTGTTTTTTTTTGTACCTGGATAATTTTCAAATAACTAGGGAATCTAGTCGTTAGTACAGTACAGTGTGCTTATTCCGAGTTTTTTAACGTACTCACTCGTGATAACGTAAACGGTCTCTTATGTCAAAATGTATACAAAAGACGAGGTTTTTCCTTACCGTCTCCAGACGGCGCTTATCCAATTTCAATACAAATTGACGTTTACGTGTGAGTAAAAACTCGCACTAAAGCGATATCGTTTACTCTATATAGTTATATCGATCCATAGTCATCACGTCTGTTATATTCCGTCGTATTTAATTTGATCTTGTTTACACAGTCTGAATATTAGTACTTCTATAATTATGATACTGCATTTGGAAATAACTAACCTAAGTAAACAAAACCTTTGTTAAAAGGACGAAATTCGTTCGTCTCTAATTATTATAACAAATGTATGAGTGACTATTTTCATAATGCGTGTACATAATTATGTACTAACAGGCCTAAAACATTTGAATAATCAGATAAGTACGAATTATTTATGTAATGGGCCAAGTGATTAATACGGAATTATTTATAATGCCCGGGCAATTTTAAATGCACAATATAAGGAGGCACTATTATAAAAACAATTGAAATAATTAAATTGACCAGGGTTTCTGAATAATGCCTATTACTTATTGGGCCGGGTAATAAAAAAGTGTTTTTTTTTAATTATTTTAATGTTGACATTGGTTTTAATATAGAATAGCTAAGTACGATTACTATTTAAGCAAAAAACTCTACAGAGTCTAAACTGCTAAAGGAACCCCGTGTCGGGTCGGGGTGTCCTAACCTAAGCTCCCGAGCTCGCTT
The DNA here is from genome assembly GCA_949775005.1 of Orthosia gothica. Lineage (NCBI taxonomy): Eukaryota > Metazoa > Arthropoda > Insecta > Lepidoptera > Noctuidae > Orthosia > Orthosia gothica. The sequence continues at coordinate 19,547,396 of OX459039.1, forward strand.
CGATCGCTCTTTGACTAATTCATTGACCATAATTTTCGAATTTTCCAACCGTTACGTAGCAATATTCATAATGACCAGACAATGTGATAAATATAGAAATTTAAATCAGTATTTATTACATTGCCCGATTTGACTTGACTAGATTCATAATGCCCGGGCATTATACATAGTGCCCTGATTAATCACTTGCTCCATAACATATACAAACATTAAAATTGTATTCAGACAGAATGCTGTGAACTGACAATAAAATAAAACGATATTTTAAATTATCTAGTATTTATTATGTCTAGTAATTGAAACTAAATAATAAACACATAATAGTGTCTAACACAAGTATCTAAGTAATAATAACAAAAGCCGGCTTTATAATTACCGTTACTCATAGCAATTATCTAAAGAAACCACAAGTTAAACTAATGACTTCAACGAGCAACAAGGGCATTGACCGATAACGTAGTGTGAAAACTACATTACTTATCCGTAAATATCGTAATTTTGGAACACATAAAATACGTAAATAGGTATCGAACTTCATTATAATGTAAGAAGTAAAGTGATTTGTTTAGGTCGTATCTTAATTAAAATCTTTGCCCTAAGGTCTTGAATGAGTCATATTTTCATATTGATGAGATCTGAGGCAGTTGTGGCTTATCAGTCACAGTAATGAATCCTTAGAATACATAAATTAATCATCGTCTGCGGTGTAGTATTGCTTACAACGATTCTTACGCAAAACGAAGTAAGCGGTGGGCTTACATAATGTGACCTACTGGCACAGTGACTCTGTGTTGTACATAGCGCATGCCTCGCTTGCACTGACTAGGTACCGCCTCCTACTTATTGCGGCTTTATCGTAACTATTGCAAACGGTAATCATAAAAGCATTGTGAAGCTGTATTTCTGTGTGAACGTTCAACGTTGAGAGCTATGCTGCCCACGCATTCACCCGGTCGGAAAGGGCGAATCCAAGGAGAAATAATTGTATGATGTCATGAACCCATTTGCCATATTTACTTGGCGCAGTGTTGCTTTTTCTTCTTCAAAATCAGTTATAATAAAGTTTGTTTAAAACTTCAAACAATTACACACATAAAGGTAAGTTATAAGTTATATTGTCAAACTGATCAGTTGTGTTAGTTAGTATATACGTAATGAAGTCAATTTTAAAGTTCTCAATATTAGTTGTTGTTTTCATGTCTTTGAAAGTCTTTCATTACCTACTTACCTGTACTATACAGGGAGTTTTGGATTATCATGGATTGTATGGGGAAATAGCGATCCGAAAACTGTCTCGGGAAACATTTATAAGTTCTTTTATTACGAGAATATTTTTTGGTCAAGTGAGTTTCCCATTCATATCGGGAAACCTTTCTTACATCCCATCAGTACAAGAATCTTTGAAATCGAAGTATTACTTCTAGATACTATCTCCTTACAACCAGATAAACATATAATATAGGAACATAATAAAAATTGGATATAGTTTTTTTTCTGAGAAGAAAACTATGAATAAAAGACTTGTTACTGATATTAATTATGACTAACATCTTGCTCTCGACATCAGAAAGAACCCAACCTTCACAACCAAGTAATTGTTTCATACGTAGAAGGTATTACGTAACTTTGAATAAGAACAAAGAGGGAAACCCGCTCCAAGTTTAGAGGTCAACCAAGCCTCCTTCTAGAAGCTTCTATAACGACGTCTTGCAAGGATGTCGACCTACGATCGGTATAATTAAAATGATGATTAAAACCAATCACAAATCATTGTAAATTCTAAATTGTTTTTAAGAGACTACACTTTCATTTCGTGCAGAAGGTGAGCTCGAGGCAAAATAATAACAGCCCCACGGAGCGATAATCAGGGATAAGCAACGCAGACCATTGCGCAAGAAACAGTTTGCCATTGAGTATACTGCATAGAGTAATAGAGATAGGACGATGCGCGTGAAAGACGCAGTTATACAATGCTATCTTCTACTTCAGCATTGACACAAAAGTAGACGCAACTGCGCAGGGTCTTGCAGCCAACTTCAGAGACACAAAGATCCACTGTGACTACAATAACATACTAGCTAGCCTCGTCCGCGCCTAGGAATGCATGTTTTAACCCTTTGGCTCCGGCTGTCATTTGTAGAACTTTGACAGTCGTTACAGGTAGTAAGAAGTCAGTAAACCTGACACCAGTCTTTTCAGGTGGAGGTTAGACTGGAAGCCGACCAAACAAAGGCGGGCAAACTTACGCAGATTGATTGATTTTTAAAACTCCATAAATACAGTTTCTTTGTTACATAATTATCTAAGTACTCAATACTATTTAATAACATCTTAAAAATAATCTAATAAACCGATTCTTACGAAATAGTTTTCAAGTTCATGGAAAAAGTTATCGAATCATCTTGGTCTTTATGCCTTGAAATAGACGTTCGTATTTCACGTGACGTAACTATTAATGACCTAATAGATTTGTTTTAATCAATTCCCATTACATCACAGTAAACAAGTGCCTTCTATGTACATATCTACAACAACACAGATCGATTTCGCCATCATATCAGTTTCGACTCTAGGATCAGACCTCGAAACGAAACCTATCCCTGCAGTGAGGTTTAAGGAGTGTTTCCATGACGATCGGATACTCTTGAATCTAGACTCGGTTGACAATTTATGTTTACGTACCTAGGATGTAATGTCAATTTAAATAGTTCAAGTTCGAGAAAGATGTTTGGTTTTTAATCGGCTACATTTCGGAGAGTTTGCGATGGAATTGCATGATCTAATTTCCCATTTCATCATCGGACTACCAGATGGCGATGCGCCATCGATACATGGTGGACATCCTACCCATATGCCCTGCCGGAAACTGTGTTTCCCGATAGTTACAATCTAGGAGTCTTCGAGTCAAGAGTGAATAGATTACTTCAAGGCAAGCGTGCTTCACCGTCGACCACATCATCGCTTACCAACAGGTGAGATAGTGGTCAAGCGCGAGCCTATTGTGAATAATAAAAAATAACGACATCAATCGTCGATTCCAACAAGACCGGTATTTAAGCTCGCAGAACGGTTCGAGCTGAAAGTGGTAGCTGTAGACTTTTTTTAATCGACAGCACCAAAATCACAGTTCATGGATTGACTGAACGTCGGCAGTATCGGGTTTTATTGGGTAATCAGGAATCGGAATGCCCGAGAGTGACTTCTAACGTCTGAATATGTCCCGAGGCGGGGAGAAACACCTGTTGTGTTTGGGAGTTGGTTTGAAGTATGTTTGACCACCAGACGAACGAGACCGATCAATGTGGCGACGCTTGGGGAGGCCTATGTCCAGCAGTGGACGTCTTTCGGCTGATATGATGATGATGATGATGATGGGTGACGAAAGCACGTTAAGCCGTTGTTCCCGGGCTGACATTTGAATATCTTTGATAGTTATTTCGGTAGTCAGAAGTCAGAGAAACTAAGTCGTGTTACCTAGTTACAAGTTGTGCAGGTCAGATAGGCTGTCGACCCATGTAAAGTAGGGTAAGATAACCAATTATTGGTACTTTAAGAGAGTGTCTCCCCTAGCTTCGTAATCAAATGCCCAAAAATTTTGAAATGCACACAGCTTACAAAAATTATAATGACACTGAAGGAAATATTCTAATCTTATTATAAGAGTTGTTTCATCCAGTGAAATAGTTACGTATATTTTCATTAAATTATAAAAAAGCCAGCGATAGGGTGGTTTACCCTACTGATACACAGCTGTATTAAAATAGACTGGTAGGCGACCCAAACATCGTTGGGAAAACGCTAGATAGACGAGAACTTGTCTAGTATTCAAAGTTCTCAAGTTCAAATTCTGATTTCGGAATCTGGATATTAGTATAGATAGCATTAAAATCTCGGACAGTAATAAACTGAGGAATGATCTGATTTATTACAATATCAACGTGGAGTTACTATCGTTAGTTACGTAAATGTGGTGGTTTGTTCTCGCGGTTGAATATTGTTAACAATACCTACATACATCGTGGTTACTTTTTACCCGACTGCCCCAAAAGGAGAGTAATGTTTTTAGGGTTGTTCTCACAGAAACAATAAGTACCTAGTGTACCTACATAGGTATTTCTTCGTCGGTCGTTTCTTAGTAAACTGATTCGATATTATCTAAACTAATAGAGGTTAATTTATAATACCTAATTATGTTAGTATAAATGTACGCCCAAGATATTTAGGTTGATAGAAAGAAACATCTTAAGATGTCGCCGTGTGACTTTATAGGCATATTTAAGTTCCCCAAAAATTCACAGTCGCGGGGTTTCAGTTATCACGTGAGCTAAGACGCGGGGAAAAAAACTCCCAATTTCTCAATTTTGCATTTTTTGTGACGGGTGGAACAAATCGAATGTTTTACTTGGAATTTGCACACGAGATTGCGATCTGAATAAATTGCGGTTACATTCATCATTTGATTTGCAAATGATACCTAGCCTATTCTCGTATCTGCTCGTATGTGTACATAAGGGGCAATTTTATTGAATGGAAGCAGCGTTCATTTAAAATGCTAATAATAGCACACATCCGTCAGCAACGCGTGTAGACGATGGCAATAACCCCTACATCAGTTCAGAGTAGCGGTCATCGCGAGGCCCGTCTGTCTCATCCACGGTCTCATAAGATTTATACTGTGATTTTATTATTTATTTGTTGACTACAAGCCTGACTCCAGAGGCCTTAGTGCGAGTTTTTACTCACGCTCAATCTCGTAAACGTAAACATCAATTTGTATTGAAACTGGATAACCGCCGTCTGGGCACAGTAAGGTGAAACCTCTTTTTTTGTATACATTTTGACATAAGAGATCGTTTACTTTATCACGAGTACGTTAAAAACTCGCACTAAGCCCTCAGGTTTCTGGAAAAGAATTAGCGACGTGTCACGATTTAAACGCAAGTCAAGTAAATTAGCTGTAGAAAATTTGTTCGGATAACGCACGATTGACAATTTTGCGTAAATTTTCGTTTCAAAAATGGTATTTATGTATGGGTAGTATAATAAGGCAGCACAGATTACCTCCCAAGGCAGTTTGTCGAATAAACGCGCAAGGTTTTGTCACCTCATCTTTTATTTAACCAAATAAATAATTTTAAATTGTTACGCAAAAAAATTGGGTGACCTACCTACATAAATCGTCGACCTAAATAGATATAATTTAATTTTGATATTTTCAAAGCTTATTTTCCATAGTAAAACATTACAAAATTACAGGGACCCATAGTACTCACATTTGCCATGGAAAATATATACAAGAGTATAAAAACAAAACTTAAAGAAAACAAAAAAGACCGGCTGACGACGCAAATTTTAATAAAAGTGAAATATAAAAAAGTCCTGTTAAATCTTATTGATTAAGAGTTATGACAAATAGTAAGATTATAGTAGGTCATTAAATTTTTTTATAGGTGGGTTATCACTTGTTACATAAAATTAACAAGTTATATAAAACGTAATGACATCAATGTGTCAATCCAAATTTGCAATAACTGTAACAAAGCGACCAAGAACAAGAACAAGCTCATCGCTCCAGCCTGCTCCAAATCGCATGGCAGCCCAGAAAACCAATAAAATTGTATAATAATTATGTAATAATAATTTAGTGTGAACAAAGGTTGGCGTCGGTTGTTCGGTGCTTGCCCTCGCCGGCCACGGCGGCGCCGCGCCCGCGACTTCGTGTTTATGTTTATCTTGTTTACACGCCAGCGGATTTGCATAGCGCGCGCTCCCATACACTTCAGTTTTTTCAGTTGTTGTCCTAGCATCATCCCTTGTTTTTCAACCTTACATAATTCCCTTACGTAACAACCGCGTGGCGAGGATAATACCTGACTCCCTCGCTCTGTTAGGCTAGGAACCTACCGTCATATAAAATTACGTAACCGTAATAGTATTTTTTTTTGTCACACAAATTTACACATTAGTAAATGCCGCCATAGTGCGAACGTACAAAAATAATAAAATAATTTAATTTGTTACCTCTTCTTCCATGCCTGCCAATTCGGCTATACGACGATAACTTAATTTTTTAAATAATGTACACACAGAACTTATACGAATTATAATTTTTAGCAGCGACCACAACCTGTGGGTACTACACGATGTTTAAATCTGAAATTGAACCACAGAGATTGAGTGATGAACTAATATGAACGATGAATGACACAAATACAACCACAGACTCACAAAGGTGAAGACTGTATAAAGTCGGAACCACACTTACGTGTTGTGGCGTGGCGTGGCTCAGGATCCACCAATCAAACGACTCTGTTCCAGCCTATGTCATAACGCAACGTGTTTTGTAGTCAATCAACTGCGTCGGAAGGCGCCACGACACGCCACGCCACGTAATTATTGTACCAGAATCTGAGGTGATAGCACAGGGTTGATAGCGTTGACCATGGACTCGCGTTGTCAAATTGTTTATTTTTTTACCAAAGACCTTATACGTATTTCTTACTACTAGACTGTGCACCAAAAATTTTTGTATAGCTAAAATGAAATCTATTACCATACATCTAGGTTAGCTATTCCCTTATAAGCGGTAGCTAACCAAAAGCGGTCCTGAGCGAGAGGGTGCCCGCTGGTAGTGTGTCCTTGTCTGACATCTTGCCAGCTCAACTAATCATTGGGTTTGGTAGAAATGGTAGACAATTTTATATTTTCTTTTTTATGTAATACCAAAACGAACGAATAAAAAATATATTTAAATACGTTTCAAAGTCTATGAAACTTTGAAGCGTATTTAAATATTTTTACAGTTCCTTTAATTCATCAATTCATTGTATTTAAAAAATAATTCATTAATACTGAGTAAGAGTAGTACTTTTAAATGTTTGGGCCTGGTAATACTAAATGTAGGACCACCAGGTTTGTGGAGTTTTTTGCGGGTTTTGTTCGAGTAAAATTCAGCGGCCGTTAATATTATTCGCAAATTGATTCCTAGTGGAATAAAATTGGTGAAGTTAAGTTTCTCAACTGTCTACGCAACTGGACAATAAGTGAAATAATTGAGATTCTTTGGGGTATATCAAAGCATCGTCTGAAGACTGCAGGATCATCTCACGCCTCTCCTTCATGAGCTTGAGAGTAAGAAGAGCTTTTTGTTCCTATCTATACGATGGTTCTTGAAGAACAAGACTTATCCAGACTTGGGATTTGAGGGTTATCGAGTCCCCCCCCTCTCTTCGAACTTCAGATAACCCTATAATACTCCATCGTAAACTGCTCAATTCCTCTTCGAGTGTGCACGTGTTGTACGTTGCCAGTTCCTGTCGTCGGTATTTGTTGGGGTAGCCGGATCTCGTCCCCTAGATCGCTACCGTAGTCGAGGGTAGGCAGGCTGCCGGGCACTAAGGGCTATGTTTTATTTGTGCTATTCATGGGGAGTGCTTTGCAGGCGGGTTGGCGATCCCAGTATGGTTGTTACAAATGCACAGAGAACGCTGCTGCCCATTCTCTGGTTTGTCCCTTAGTCGCCTCTTATGACAACAATGGAAAAACATGGGCTGTTGAAATTCTTTATGCCCGACACCATACGGTAAGTGATGTAGATTCCAAAAAATATACACACTTTTCTTTTTTTTCCTTGAATTTGGTAGGTATAGGTAGCGTAGTCAGGTAGGATATATACATATATCGTGATACTTACACTATTGTTTTTACAATCAATTTGTCCCTTGTTATGTTTGGTCATGGTCACCTCATTAGAAAGTGACACACTACCAACGGGAGCCCTCTCGCTCGGACCGTTTTTTGCGCCATAGTGCACAGTCTAGTAGAAAGAATTATAAGGTCTTTGTTTTTTACTGATACGTACAGATTCGCAACATACTTTTTTTTTTTTTTCTTTTTGTTTGCCCTTCTCGGGCAGGCTAAGGTCTTGGACCATACCGCCTCGTCTTCAGTGCAATTTTAACATTCTTTAGTATGCATTAGAATACGGGTGTAACAGATTCTAATGGTTTTTGGAGTATTTGGCAGCAAATTGTATCGAGTCAGCCTTCCCAGTAAGCTTTGCGGAGGTAGTCAATACAACAATAAAATTGAACTGAGATCGCTTCTGTCAATGATTTCACATATTGTCCAGTTGCGTAGACAGTTGAGACCCAAAATATATCACAATATCCACTATGAATCAATTTGCAAATAATATTAACAGCCGCTGAACTTCACTCGAAAAAATCCCGCCAAAAACTCCTTCGCAACATACGGTAGTATCTCTAAGTAGTCTGTGTTCGCAACCCTCCCTCGAACAAATAAATTCAGTGTACTATGTACACTATGAACTCAAGTGAATGTAGATGACAAACCATAAACGTGGGGGGTGGCGCTGCTTGTGAAGAAATATGTTAAAATTCTGTCAAATCCAATACATTTAACGCAACATAATGTTAGTTCTCTATGTCGCCACTTGTCGGATATGTTAGGGTACAACCAGACACTAAGAAGCCATAAACCATGAAATTATTATGTTCAGCATCTGGCATTATTACTAGGGCATCTACAAGATTGTGCCAAATTTCCAAAAGGCTACGAATTTTTTCGGCACTTAAACTACTAAATAACCAAAATGGTAAACAAATGCACAAACTTACATATTTCAAGTGAAAGGAGATGTTCGATTTTGGGTCATCACTATGTACACTACATAGATAAATAGGAAAAAAATAGGGAAATTCCATAAAAATACTAACAAATTAATTTGAAGAAGGGTACAGGAGTAACAAAAATGATCATTTATAGTTTTTTAATTAGATAACCCTATTTTTAGGGCAGCCATGACAGTTGTGTTTGACATGACGTCTGACGACTTTGACAGTTTTAAGAAGTGACTTCTTCGAGTAATTCTTTGCTTTGACTTTGAATTGGATATGTTTCGGAGTTTTTAGTGATTGTTTTACTACTACGGACATTAATTGATTGCTTCTCTATTGACGCAGATATTACGATGACACGTCAAACAAATGTCACTGTCAAAATGACATTCTGCGCATACTGTCATTGTCAAAATGTCATTCTTCGCATACTGTCATTGTCAAAATGACTTTTTTCGCCTACAGCTGATCTGACCCACCATGTTTAATTGTAAATTGTGTTGCTCTACTTGACAAAGTTGATTTCAGTTTACATTGAAACGAAGTGAAATTAAAGAAAATTAACAATAAAAAACAGTTACTATAATATACAGCAATTTTTACAAAAAGTGTACATAGAGCTGGCCCAGGCTCCATACATTTCTGGAACATCTCCTTTGTTATAAAGGTGAACGGCAGATTTCGTACCACTTACTATTTTATTATTCGGTTATAGAATTTGTACCACTTGTTAAGACAACTAAGCCATTTATTTTTATGCAAGTTTAATATTTTAGAACTTCGGACTAATTAGTAATATTAATAAAAAGATTTGAATAAATAAACTTAATAAAATCATACACTAAACGCAGTTATAGGTTGGTCAAAAAGAGTAGACATTAAATAAATCGGAACTAAATTTTTTCTCTACATGGCAACTCTAAAGAAATGTCAAACATCAGTCGAACCAAAGTCATAGTCAAAGTCATAATCAAAGTCTATTGTGAGTTAATGAGATTTTTGGTTGATATTAAACGCAGTAGTCGGTATTTTATTATTGAAAATGGGCAAGACAGTAACAAGTGGTGCCAGGGAAGTTATTTTCAATGTTTTTAAGAGGTGTTTGTAGGCATACAATGCCGGCAAACTTCTAACAGAGTTGGATGAGCTTTACAAACGAGTTGCTGTTATGACAGATATTTATTCAATCTAATTTTATAATAAACATAGTTCATGATCTAAGTTACAGTTAAACTCAGTTAGGTCTTCAAAATATACCACATCATCGAAGTTTTTACAGATTTTGTATAATTTTACAGATTATGTTTACATATGGAAATTACTTTGACACAATGACTTTGGTTTGTATAGAGCGACTGCATTTTTTGATCGTCACGCACGTCATGCTACAATTTATACAATAAAACTTTAATGTTTTATTTTGAATACAGGAAAATCAGAAAGCACTGTACGTCGCGTAATAAAAGAAGGAATTAAAAACAAAGGCAAATTTACTACCCCAGCCAAGCACAGAAAAGAAAAGGCCGTCCAAAAATAGAGTTGGATGATTTTAATAATAATAGTTACTATAAAGCTGTTTTTACTCTCCTAGGCGTTTTTATTTACAAGTTAGAAAAATATAGAAGTTTACCATCTAATTTAACGATTTTCCCCATTCTGATTTATCTTTAAAAATACTTCAAAGTATCAAATTCATTTATGTTATAGTATAAATGATGCCATATAAACGATAGTGGCGACCTCAATTTTTGTCAACTCTTTTTGGCCAACCTGTATGTTTTAGAAGTTGCCTTATGTAAAATAACACAAATATTGAAATGATAATTAATTATTTAGAAATAGAAATAACATTTAATATGATCAAACTCATCATTATCAAACTGTTGCAATCCGCTGCTGAATATAGGTATCTCCTAATGCCCTGACTAAGTACGATCCTCGCCTCAATCTACCTACTTAATAGTAAGTAAAACACTACCAAGATAGCAACAAACAATTTAGAACATTTACTTTACACATTATGTAACATTTACCTATAAAGTAACAATGTACATTGGTTGTTACACTAGTACATATCCTTAAAAAATAAAACTAATTACAACTTTTACGTCCCAAAATATAAAATGGGATTATCTATCATATTAACTACCAATTAAAACAAAAAATACCCCAAAACACGAAATTTTAGTAGCGGTAAGAATTTCCCATACAAGCCTGCCGTTCACCTTTACAACTATAAAAAAATACAATATATTATCTTCTTTTAAAAATAGATACCTAAAACACTAAAAACACTGTGTTTATTCTTTATGTTTATTTAATAATCTGTTAATAATAATTCATTTGTAATGATTTTAAGTTTTCAAAATAATATATTTCAACTAAACCATATAAAGGTACTTTTGAATTGTCAAACAAAAGATGAATCTATATAGTTGCACATTCGCAAGCGTCAGTAGGTCTCTATGGAGAACCACAATACTTACAAGTATTTGGTTATTAATTCATTCTTCATTCATCACTCTTGTTGGAAAAATAAATTTATGTGAAAACAATGTAAAATGACATGACCGTTAAAGCGTGTTAGAGTAATAAAACAATAAGTACTCGTAATTAAAAACAGGCCGCGGCAGCTAAGTTATGACCAATCCCATCTGATGTAGCTCGTTCACGAACATGACTCATGGATTGGCATCAATCAGCTCAACCATCATGAAGGGTGCCGAATGATCCAACACATGTGCCACCATCAGAGAGACGTTAGAGAGAGCATGACACACTCAACTGCCACGGCACATACAAGTCAACGAATGACATAAAGGTACAGTAAATTCAGCTCTTTTAGTATCAGAAATCAGAACACAGCGCTTCGGCGCTGTGTTCTGATTTCTGATACTATAAGACTTTTTATACCAACTTCTTGTTTCGACAAGAAGTTGGTATAAAATACTTATTTGATCTTTATTGGAAACAAGAATTATTGGTACCAAAGATGTGATGTTTTTTGTGTAATTTGCCCAATGTTTTGCTAGCTACGGATTATTTTAAATCTGGAAATGTAGTTAGCTGGTATGGACAGTGTCTTAAGAACGCTTTCATTAGCTGCAACGTGTATTATACAACGTTTGAGGTAGAGTCTGACTATTATGACTATGCAGAATTGGTATCCTCAAAAAACGAACAAAACTTTTTGGGGATACCAGTTCTGAATAGTTATAAATGCTTTTACATCAGTCTCTTAAATGGTACTTACGCTGTTAGATTGCTTACGCTTTACATTGTTTTTCACAAATCCAGTTAGAAAAATGATCTAACCTATTAGAAGTGGAGAATCAATCAAGTATTATAAATACTTGATTGATTGTCTGATAGCACTCTAATATGAAAAAAGCCATGAGTCTGTTTTCTGTGTCACACAAAAAAAAGAAATGTCTATGGCTACTCGTGCCGTTCCGTTCTTTCGTGCAATGTGAAATTGCGAATGTATGCGAAATGAAATGCGAATCCACAGTACAGCGAGCGGATTCACTCACAGTATTTTTGTGAAGTAACTCGTGAACCAGAATTCTCCTAAACGCGTTCATTATAATTGTTGTTACATGTTCAGAACTTGTTTCTAAATATATTCTTGGGTGGGTAATGTGATTGAAATGTGTTGCATTTGTAAATAGTTATCGACAACAAATCTGACGCAGTGCTTGGTTGGTACACAGTTTTCATTTTCCCATTACCTATTCGGAAACGCTTCGTACTTTTAATGTATCAATCGGAGCGCTGTGTTAGTATTGAAGAATTTGTGTAATTTATAGGTCGAATAACGCGGATGTTTGGTGTGATTTCAGTCGGCACTCGACCCTTTTGCCTGCTGTGTGAGGTGGAAGATTTCGCCATTGCGATGTTCAAGACATAAAGATTGAGTGGAATCCAACGCTGACTCCAAACATTAGTGGAAGCGCCATGGACGACGACGGGGATGATAAGGATGACACGAAAAGGTCTGCAGATACATTAGAATAAGTTGCTAACATATTACATATATAGTATAGACAAGCTGATTTGTCTAACTAAAATATTATTCTAAACAAAACATTTAAGACATATATAAGATGCTTATTAACTATGTCACAATGGCTTGATGATTTTAAAGATAAATGTGTTAAACATTCTTATTGTTTTGGCCAGGAGGACTCGTAACTTGAGTGAAAAGAAACGAAGAGATCAATTCAACATGCTGGTCAATGAGCTTAGTGCTATGGTATCCACTAACAACCGGAAGATGGACAAGTCAACTGTTCTCAAATCCACAATATCCTTTTTGAAGAATCATAATGGTCAGTACAATGTTCTCCTCTGTCCAAGTCTCATGAGTCTTTTTGTAATGTGAATAAGGCTTGATTTAATAGTTATCGACAAAATTCTGAGACATACACATTGTGTTTAATATGAAAAAAATAATTAAGTGGTAGCAAATATTACAATGAAAATCAAAGATTAACCCGCAGGCTTAAGTCATCAAAGGTTTATATCTACCAAAATTAGAATGGTTTACAAAGTGGAATGCTTTAAATCTAATAAAATTATCAGCTATACAAAAAATGCATGGATATACAAAAAATTCATACAAATCAATTTATTAGAAATTTAATAATTGTTATCAAATACTAGGTAGTATCCAGTTTAAAATATTTTTTCACAAGCAAACATTTAGGCGATTCAATCTAACATGTTTAAAAAGTCAATTATGTGTGCAGAGTGAAAATAAAAATCCTTAATAATTGTGAATCAATTAAACGGATATCAGGTTAAATATTATAATAATCATTATATTTCAACCCTAGTTAAACAGCAAAAATAAACACAGGCACAGCAACCGCAACCTGTTTTAATTGATAGCAAAAAAATATAATAATCTAGCTTTTACCTGCGACTTCTTCTATGTAGCATTAGGACTTCAAACACTTTGTTCACCATACAAATTTCCACCTCCATTCCACCCCCTTAAAGATGATTTCCGGGATAAAACTTTCTTATGTTCTTCCCAAACTATCTCCATACCGAATTTCATCTAAATTGGTTCAGCAGTGTAAGCGTGACAAGATAACAGATAGACAGACAGATTTACTTGCCCATTTACAATATTAGTATTGGTACTACAATACTACATACAAATTAAATTGTCAATAATCTTATCTATAATCGAAATGTTACATTGCTGTAATTACCTTTTCCATCTGTCAAAAACTGGTCCGTTGGATTGAATATAGTCTTTGCCCAACTATGTTGACGTTGACTATCTGTCTGATAGGATACAGCGGATAATCATGGTTGTCCATCTAACTATGTTAACTTTGTTTTAGAAATAACTGTTAGATCAAGAGCTCATGATGTCCAAGAGGATTGGAAACCAGCATTTTTGTCAAACGAAGAATTCACATATTTAGTGTTGGAGGCACTGGAAGGATTTGTAATGGTATTTTCAGCCACTGGTCAAATCTTCTATGTATCGGAAAGCATCACATCTTTGTTGGGCCACAACCCAGTAAGTTTTATGTTGTTGTAATTTATCTAATACCTTTAAATGAGCAATTCTTGTGTATACATTATCTGTATCTCGGAAACGGCTCCAAAGATTTTCATGAAATTTAGTATGCAGGGGATTTCAGGGGCGATAAATTGATCTAGCTAGGTCTCATTTTTATAAAACGCCGTTTTGTCTATTCGCAAGCAGAGCTCGGTCGCCCAGGTACTAAGAATTATTTGCCATATTTATGCCATCAAATGTTTTTTTTTTGCAATATTTTAGCAGCAAAACTACTTAGGCCGCGATTTGGTAACTGTACAAAAATTGAGAGTGAGCCACATTTCCTACAAGAATAAGAGAGAAGAAAAAAATTTAACACCTCACACTAAATCTCTCTTTATTTTTTTAAGAAGTTTCACTTCTATCACAAGCACCATGCTGCACACGATGCAATTATTTTCATTCTTGGTTGTCTTGACCTTTAATATGATAATTCACACTCTGATTTGTTTGCAGGTTGATATAGTGAATAAAAGTATATTTGACTTGGCCAGTGAAGATGACCGGCCCAGCTTATACAATCTACTGCAGAATCCTGGGAGTGCTTCTGACCCAATGCACACAGTCCCAGGTAAAGGTATGTATCAATACATTAAGAAAAATGTGATCTACAATATGTCCAGACTTGTAGTAATTAAACTTTAAGGCCATTAAATACATAATTTTATTGATAAAAAAACACTCCACATAATGGGTGCAATCATTTTACCCTCAAAGATAGAGCAATTTTTGTACTCGTCTTACTTTTTATGATAACCACATAGTCATCAATCATAACTTTGGAGCTAGGTCTCATAGATGCGTACATTTAATGTTATTTTTACGGTCAAAGCATAGAGAATCTAAAACACAAATACACAAAAGTTAAGATATTTTTGTATTGCGCCAAAAACATCAATCTTTAAACATAATTTCACACGATTTTACTGCATTTTTGGTGATTAATGATACATGTCTTTGTGTGGGTTTTTTTTTAAATAACGACCTTAAGAAAAATGGAAGGACGGAAGGGAGGCCTTTGCCCTGCAGTGGGACATAACAGGCTCATAAGAATAAGAATAACGACCTTAAAGTTTTATTACTACAAACCCAGAAAGTTTGTATAAACGGATGGTTTTGGTAATATTAATGTAGGAAACATTAAAAACATGTTTTAAATCTTAAGGCCATTTTTTATGGATATCTGGATAGTAATTTAAAATTGGATAGTTTTTTATATTTATACATATTAGTATACATTTTTTTTTAAATATTGCAAAAAAGCAGACTTATTTTTTTTTCTTTTAATTCCCACGCATAATATACAACCAGTAATAAACCACTTCTATTGTGTAATTAACAAATGTACTAAAACAGTTTGTTTCCAACTCGTACTTAGAAATGCCTATGCTAGCTTGCGTGTATGCTACGTGTATTGTGTGCGAAAACAAATAACATTCGATTTTAATATATAAAATGAATAGATTTGTAACAGGTACAGCGTCAGGATTGTCATTACGTATTGGAATGATTGCTTGCGTATATTGTGTACCTATATACTTTTTCATACATTGAGGCGTATTCAGGCCTCTTAGTGTTCACTAATATGTATGTAGTACTCTATGAGAATGTACGCCTACCTAGACCTGTGTGGTTGAGTCGAATGTTTATAAAACAGATTCTTATCAGAGGACATGACTAACTGGCTAGCAAAACAAAAATATAAATGCGAATGAATGGCTTGGCGCCTTAGCTATAAACATTGCAATAATTGTCAAAAGCAATGCGATTAAAGGTTAAGTATTTTAAAAGTTATTGAAATCAAAAGCTTGAAGTCACTGCAAAAATCTAAGTTATGTAAACATAAACATTAGGTGCTGTCTTATTAATTTTTCAATATCAAGTTTGTGTATAAGGTATTTACAAGGCAGACGTGAATGGTAACGCCGGGAGGGGACGCCCTAGAAAGACATACATAGACCTTATAGGTGATGTTCTTCAGAAAGGCCAAGTGCGCAGTACCCATAACCGGCGTGCGTGTATGAAGCAAAAGAAGTATGTAAGGATCGTAGCAGATGGCGTTCTGTAGTTTCTGCCTACACCCATGGGAAAAAGGCACAAGTTTATGTATGTCTTAACCTAGGTGTGAGCATATAGACGCAGTGGTTAGAGTGTCGTGCATTGAATCAATTTATAGTTTTTATTTAGCATGCTCTCTTTTTGCTCAGTTTTTAGCAACACAGCGAAAGCAAAACTACAGCCATCTGCCTGCCTAGCCTTTTTCCTAACTATATTGGGGTCGGCTTCCAGTTTAACCTGATTTAGCTGAGTACCAGTGTTTTACATGGAGCGACTGCCTATCTGACCTCCACAACCCAGTAACTGGGTAACACGATACTTCTGGGCAAGACTAGTGTCAGAAAAAAAACTACAGCAAACTAAAAAAAAATATTTCGTGCCTTTTTGCTATGCAAATAAATTTTGTACTGTGTTCGCATTGCCCTTCGAATTGGATTTTTCTTCGTCGTATCAATGATTACAAAATGCCAAAATTAAATATATTGTCAACAGCGTTGTCATTTATTTGCCTCAAGAACGAAGTCTTTCATGGCATCTGTGGAACAACAACTGCAGTTGTTGCACAGTGTGCCTGCAGCCACACACCTTAAGTAGTCGGTTTAGAGATTTCCAGGTGGGCCTAGGCAGTTGATGGCCCTCAGGGAGCTTTTCTGTCTGAGGTGCCACAGATTTTCTTTGTTTCACTAGACCCGTTGCCGCTAATTTGTTTAGTGAACGACAGGAAGCTGTTTTGACTTTTCAGTCTGCCCCTTGGCTTCTCTACGTTATATAAAGGATGTCGTTTATTTGTTTCTTGCTAGTGCTTTTCAGGCAGGTTATATAGAAGACCGAAGAGTATAACCTGCCTCTCTGTTTAGCGATTGTGGACTACGAGAAAGCCTTCGATTCAATCGAGACTTGGGCTGTACTGCAGTCTCTCCAACGGTGCCAAATCGACTACCGGTACATCGAGGTGTTGAAGTGTTTGTACAAAAACGCCACCATGTCAGTCCGACTTCAGGATCAGGCCTCGGAACCTATCTTTCTGCAGCGAGGTGTGAGACAGGGAGACGTCATATCTCCGAAACTGTTCACCGCTGCACTGGAGGATGTCTTCAAGGTTCTGGACTGGAGAGGGCTAGGCATCAACGTCAATGGCGAGTACATCACTCACCTTCGGTTTGCCGACGATATAGTGGTCATGGCTGAGACCATGCAGGACCTCAGTATAATGCTCGATGACCTCAGTAGAGCTTCCGAAAGAGTGGGTCTTAAAATGAACATGGACAAAACCAAGGTTATGTTGAATGACCATGTAACACCCACTCCTATCAAGGTTGGAGACTCTACACTCGAAGTTGTGGAAGATTATGTCTACCTGGGACAAACGATCCAGTTGGGTAGGGCCAACTTCGAGAAAGAGGTTAACCGTCGAATCCGACTCGGCTGGGCAGCGTTCGGGAAATTGCGCGGTGTCTTCTCGTCCAACTTACCACAGTGTCTTAAGACGAAGGTTTATGACCAGTGTGTGTTGCCAGTGATGAACTATGGCTCTGAGACGTGGTCGCTCACAATGGGCCTCATCAGAAAGCTTACAGTCACGCAAAGGGCAATGGAGAGGGCTATGCTTGGAGTATCCTTGCGTGATCGAATCAGAAATGTAGAGGTCCGCAAGAGAACCAGGGTTACCGACATAGCCCGAAGAATTGCCAAACTTAAGTGGCAGTGGGCAGGGCACATTGCTCGCAGAACGGATGGCCGATGGGGCAGAAAAGTTCTGGAGTGGCGACCGCGAACCGGAAGACGATGCGTTGGAAGGGCTCCCACCAGGTGGACCGATGACCTGGTGAAGGTTGTGGGGATTCACTGGATGCGGGACGCACGGGACCGGTCAATGTGGCGACGCTTGGGGGAGGCCTATGTCCAGCAGTGGACGTCTTTCGGCTGATATGATGATGATGATGATGAGTGCTTTCATACTAACATGCCATTTCTCTTCGAACATTTGGATACCTAGGCTGTTCCTGCAAGCGGGTAACGTGCAGCTAGTGGGGTTGGTTTAAGGCAACCTCTAATGATACTGCACGTCTCATTGAGAGCTACATCCACTTGTCGGGCATGGGCGGATCGATGCCACACTGGGCATTCAAATTCCCCAGCCGAAAAGCAGAGAGCTAAACCCGCAGCCTAATTGTGTAAGTAAATTCGGCAACGGAAACAATCTGTTTCTTTCCCAAAAACACACACATACACAAAAAAGTTGAATAAAGATTGAACTTTTTTGTGTATGTGTGTGTTTTTGGGAAAGAAACAGATTGTTTCGTTTGCCGAATTTACTTACACAATTAGGCTGCTGATGTACGGAGAACATGTGGAGAGGCACCCCAGGCAGTAGATGTTAGACGGTGGAGTAGATTGTTGCACGTGCTGACTTTGAGTTTTGTTTTCAAACAGTGGTGTTTATAAGTCAGTGAGTGGTCCAAGGTGGCACCTAGGTAAATAGGGTGGTCATTGTGCTATATGTCAGCTCTCGCCATTTAATGTTTAATTTTCTAGTGACCTGACGGTTTCTCAGGTGGAATGAGCATGACTGAGTTTTAGACGGGTTAGCCCTTAATGCATTATTTACATAATAGCCACTGAGCTGAGATCAGCTAGAGCCTTTTCGAGGTTTGTTTCGGCATCCTCAAAGTTTGCTTTCCTCGTAGCTAGCGCCAAGTCTTCCGCGTTGAGAGATCGATTAGTGTTCGTCGTTTTGGGTTGATCGTTGGTATAAATATTAAACAAAAAAATAGGATTCAGAGCACTGCCTTGGGGTAGACCATTCTTTAAAATACGCCATCTGCCCTTTTTTGAATTTAAATGTACTATAAACCGCCGGTTACGCAACATTTCACCCAAAAAGCGTATGAAAACTTGATCGTCTGTAAAATTGTTAATTTGAACAGCAATCTTTTTACGTTGACCGTGTCGTAAGCAGCTGACAGGTCGACAAGGACGATCCCGGTTATTTGGTTGGTATCGTATCCTACCTCTATATATTGAGTGAGACGGAGGATTTGTTCAGTACAGGACTTTCCAGGGCGAAAACTAGCTTGTTCTGATATTATACTAGGGTGGACCAGCGCAGCGGTTGAAGGCGGTTTAGGATAAGCCGTTAAAGTAATTTAAATGAGTGACATGGTAAAGAAATTGGGCAATGGTTTTTAGGATCTGTTGGAGATTTACCAGGTTTGAGAAGCGCTATCACCTTAGATTGCCCAAACACCATTGCTTACTAGCAATGGTGCTTGGTTTTGTGTTTTTCAAGCATGAGTTGAAAAGACCAAGCAACCATGAAACAGCTACTGGACCTATGGTTTTTAGTTTTCCGCGTAGATGTCCTCCACCCCCGCGGCTATTCCATTTTATTTCTGGTATTATATCGGAGATCGTGAAGGACTTGCTGATATCAGTGCTATCGGTTGATGGTGTTGCAGCTTTGGGGGTTTTCCGTTTAAAAGAAGTTGATGGGCTATCTGGTTGGCTGTTATTTGATTCAGAGGTGTGGGCTCAGAGGGGTCGCCAATGAGCTTTCGGAGAGCGGACCCTGTTTTTTACTATTGTGTCTACTATGTTCAATCACATTTACTAACTACTGTCGCTGACTTTATTTAAGTGGTTTAGTCCCCGCTGCAAAAGGGTCATTTGTGTAGAAATCCTGGTAGGATTCTAGTAATCTAGAAGTGTTGTTGTTGTGTTCTGGTATCCCCAGGAGGTACTGTAAACACTCCAATTAATATGCGTCTGTCTCGGTCACGGAAAGTGGTTGTGTGGCATAGTTGGATTGCTAAGCGCTGGCTGCTTGCGTAATTATCAGTTATTTAAAGATAGAAAATTAAAGTATAAACACTAAATGGTACTGTGTTCTGTGTTATTCTTATGAATCTTAAGTATAAAATATTTAACCATAAGATTTTATTAGCAGATGAATTCCTAATTCATATTTTCCATGGAAAATTTGAATTAAGAATCTGCTAATGAGTGCTTAGGCTAATCATGTAGCGGTTTAAAAAAAAAAATATTTGAAAGTTGTTTTTTATAAACAAAAACACCTATATTCTGCCTGGCGCCAGTGGCGGTGCAAAAAAAAAGTCCTTGTTTAGCAACAAACAGTTCGATGGAACATTTTCCCTGTTTTTAGGGTTTTCATTCGATTACGAAAAGATAAAACAATAGGTAAGTATCATTAAAATTACTTATGTTTGTTTATCGTATCCTATGTATTATTATCCTATTTCTAAGAATTGTGCCAAAATTGCTATGCGAGGATTTTTTTTTGTGATATTGTGTTTACTCGCGCATTCACTCTGTTACAAATATAAACAGAACTTAGTTATTTGATCGCAAGTAGGAGGTGCGTTCGATTTCATTACCGTGGCTGACCTTGTTGCTGAGTAATCACTATGACTTCGAACTAATCAATATTATATTTCACTTAACAAAAATAATCAGCAAAATCTCAATGAAGGCATTGAACTAGTGCAATGTTGTACCTACCATTTTATGGGTATTTATTGTATACCGTTAAAAACAATATTCGTCAGTTTTGTAAGAACGCAGGTTCCAATTAAAGTTTCCTCTGTTGTAGAGAACGAAATACGCTTCCAGTGTCATCTTAAAAGAGGATCGTTGGACTTTAGAGATGAAGCCACTTATGAACTTGTGCAATTCAATGGTCATTTTCGTGAGTAATGTATTTTCTATGCATATATTTTCTTCTTTGTATGATTTTCAAAATATAATTTATACTTCAAATAGCAAAATATGAATTAAGTGACGTTTTTTTTTTGGTATTCACTACCATAATCCAAACACATGCCAAAAGTAGTCTTGCAGTTTTGGAAATGTTCTATCGTATTTTCAGGAACAAACATGGAGCCAATGGATAATGAGGAGATGCAAAGTTACAACCCGGATCATGACGCCAGGTAAGAATATTTTCCCGCCGGAAAGCATGGCATCTAACCCTACGAAGTGGAAGAGTAATATTTTACGGGGGCTTTTCAGGGCTCAAGGCCGTCGAAATCATTTCTTTTTTAATTTGGAGAGTATTTGAGCCTACCAAGACGAGCTCAGAAGCGCATTTCTTTTTCCTAGCGTTTGGATTGGTCTCGATAAGAAATCGAAATCGTGTACAACACGGAAAAGCTAATACGCCACAATTTAATTCAAAATGAATGGGAGAAGTATTTTCACTTCTCCAATAGCCATATGGACTGGTGTCTGGAAGGCGTAGACTCAGATATGAGTAGAACGAATAATTATGATAGTGGCATATAACATAAAGGTTGATTATATCTGTATTTGTCAGGTTACTATTCGTGTGCACTGGTCGGCTGTACACCCCTCAGCTGATCCGCGATGTGTCGCTGGTCGATTCCAGCCGCAGCGAGTTCACTTCACGACATAGTCTCGAATGGAAATTCCTGTTTCTTGACCACCGTGCCCCGCCTATCATCGGGTACCTTCCATTTGAAGTTCTCGGCACCTCGGGTTATGACTACTATCATTTCGACGATTTAGAAAAAGTAGTGACGTGCCACGAGGCTTGTAAGTATATTTGGTCAAATACTATCCTAAATAATTAATGCAATAGGAATACTTGTTATTGAAATACACCAGAGACATATCATCTAATCTCTGATTTTTTATTTCGTAGACTAAACTGACATTTGGGGGTTTTCACTTTATCTTTGCATTAAAATAGTGGCGTATCCTGAGTGATCTAAAGTTGATCGAAAATCGAAGTAGATCGAAAATTTAAATATTACATGGCAAAAAAAAATGTTAATAAACTTACGGCCCTTATTTAATGCCTATTAATTTATGTCAGACTTTATTCTATCAATCGCATTTATTTTATTGTTGATTTCTTATGTTTTACAATAAAAGTTTATGTACTATGTGTATTAATACTGTTATATTTAAGTATATTACGTTTCGTTTTAAAGATTTTTATTTTCTCAAAGAACAAATTACAGTTCACTTAGAGAGAAACTTAATTAAATTAACAGTAGGTAGGTATTAGTAAATATTACGACATTCATATATCAAAGAAACTTGAAGTCATAGTATAATTTATGTATAGAACAAGGGAAGATTTAACAAAGCAGTTTTAACAAAACTCACATATCCCTTCATCTGTTGTAATTATGAAAACAATAGTATAACAATAACGTTTATATTCATAAAACATTTATTTACACCAATTACTAAAATTTAACTGAAGGGTCATGTCACATCGATTCGATGAATGACTTATGATTGAGCCTTACCTACAACACTATGCTCCGAGCGTGCAACATTAAAAAAGTAATGTCATTGGCAGCTATCAGTTTAGTTTACGAAACAAAAATTTACAGTATAAGTGGAACAAGTCAAAATAAACGCACGGCTCTTGCTATTTTTATGGGAAGTGAAAGATAACTTTATAGAAAAACCTTAAAAAACTCATCCATCATTGTCCTAAACTGGTGCCATCGAGCTTTAATATGAAAATTCAAGTTAAATATTTTCTTACAGTGATGCAGAAAGGTGAATTAACATCGTGCTACTACCGATTCCTAACTAAAGGGCAACAGTGGATCTGGCTTCAGAGTCGCTTCTACATCACATATCACCAGTGGAACTCAAAGCCGGAGTTTGTAGTTTGCACACATCGAGTTGTTAGGTATGTATAAGCTTAAGAGCCACAGAAATCTGCAGGAATCAGGGTTTTTGATTAAAGCTTATTTTCAAAAATTAGGTTTGATAATTCATCATCATCTTAATTAACCCCGAATATTAAAGTTTTTTTTGTGAATGCAACGTCATTTGTAAGAAACTGGTGTAGAAAATAGGTTTTTTTATTAAAAAAAAAAAATACTTGCTGTATTGTTACACCATTCGATAGTGGCGCTAATAAGGATCAAGTTCAGGGAAGTAATTTCATACGACAACTTGAGGAAAGACTTTAATTTTACAAAATATTTTTTTTTGTCGCCAATCTGCGAAGACTCGTATCGATGTCATGAAAAAATCTTTTCAAAATATTCTAAACGGAATTAAAATTATTGTAATGCTGAATTTAATCAATGTTTGAATTGTCGATGCCGACTATTTAAATAAAAATAGTCATCGCTCACAGGTTAATACGGAGATACTAAAAGTAGGAAAAATAAGTAGAAAACGAGACCTTTCCTTAAGTTTTCCGGATGGAATTCCTTCAATGCGGCTTTATTTACAGATGGATTATGATGTAGTACAAATCAACAAACGAATATACAGGCTATGTTTTTCGAGTGGGCGTGGATGGTCAAATATTAATCTATGAGGAATAGCAAAAAACCGTTTTCGTCAAAATCGGCCGATTTCACGGCCGATTTTGACGAAAACTAAACCTGCATCATTGGATTTTTGAGAAATAAATATTTCTAGCCAGGAATCGAACACAAGATTTTGAAAAAAAGCACGTTCGGTATTATTAGTAATAGCTGACTACTTCACAGAATTGAATCCTTATTATCGACACTATCGCATGGTGTAATAATACCGAACGTGCTTTTTTTTCAAAATTTTGTGTTCGATTCCTCGCTAGGAATATTTATTTCTCAAAAATCCAATGATGCAGGTTTAGTTTTCGTCAAAATCGGCCGTGAAATCGGCCGATTTTGACGAAAGCGGTTTTTTGCTATTCCTCATAGATTAATATTTGACCATCCACGCCCACTCGAAAAACATAGCCTGTATATTCGTTTGTTGATTTGTACTACATCATAATCCATCTGTAAATAAAGCCGCATTGAAGGAATTCCATCCGTATGGTAGCTATATTTATAGATACGATGCCACAGACAGGCAGTCAGATGAAGGCTCCCAACTTATAACCCATTTTAAATGTCGGGGTTGAATGCATGTTGTTATAAGCATGTTCTTTGTAATATGTAATTTTTTTACCACGAACCATGAAAAACCACGAAAACCTACGACTGGTATGTTGGCAGCAAATTTGACTGTCCACGGAACGCCAGCTGCGTGGTTATGAACGCGTGAATAAAATGCGAGGTATGAAATCATCATCTTCCTCCCTTTGTCTCATGTTACTAGGGGTCGTAGCAAAACTTTTGTAGGGTTCCGTACCCAAAGGGTAAAAACGGAACCCTATTACTAAGACTCCGCGGTCCGTCTGTCTGTCTGTCTGTCGGTCACCAGGCTGTAATAAATCATGAACCGTCATAGTTAGGCAGTTCAAATATTCACAGATGATGTATTCTGTTGCTGCTATAACAAAAAATACTAAAAACAGAATAAAATAAATATTTTAGTGGAGCTCCCATACATCAAACGTGTTTTTTTGCCGTTTTTTGCGATAATGGTACGGAACCTTTCGTGCGCGAGTCGGACTCGCTCTTGGTCGGTTTTCTTCTATACCGTCCCGTCCGCCACGCTATCACCGTCTTCCTTTACATTCAGATTACTCTTAACACAACAGGTCTATCCATCCATTTTCGGCCATCCCTTCCAAGCAAATTCAGTACAGTCGAGGCATAGTATTATTCCATGTGACACGTGCCTCTGAATGTGAAGTGGCTCCTTGTTCGGATATTCCCATACATAATGCAACATCTTGTAGGAAAGACGTCATAAAAATGAATTTTGATGCCTTTGTACGGACTCTCGAATATGTTGCTAGATTCCTCTAGTGGTATATGGAAGATCAGTTTGTTATTGTTATAGGGTAGAATATTTACATGTTTATCTCGTTAAAAATCTCTGTATAACATTGAAGTTACTTTACTAGCTAATATTGTCTTTAATGTGAAAAATGTCGTTCTAAATCGATAAAAGCCAAGACCAACGTGCTAACCTATAAAACAATAAAAATATTATCCCAGTTTTCGGACTAATTAGTTCCTTGATTGAGACCATGTCTGTGTCCCAGCCCGGCGAGCACGGCCTACTGTGACATCGCTTAAGTCACAGTTTGGGCGATAAACCCATTTTGTCTTAAATGCTAGCACGGCGGCGTGAGATATTTTCTTGACTTGTGGCATAACTTCTTGACGTTATTTTTTTGGAAATTTTCGAATATTATTAGAGTTTCGGTTTAACCTTAGCCATAAAAACTATTTAGGTTCTGAGAAGCATAGCCCTATGACGCACTGTTTCCGAATTATGTGCCTCCGAATCTTATTTTATTTTGCATAAAACGCTCTATATTTCCAAAATGGTATCTCGAAAATGGTACGTCTTAGGCAAAAAATAACCAAAATTTAGCCCCCCCCCTTTGCTACCACCATGTTAGCAGCATCCCAACATGAATCAATATTTTGTTATTATTTTTACTAAGCTTTGTTTTCGACTTGAAAACGGCCATGACAAGTTATGATAAAATATGTCATGTCTAACAATTTGTCATAAATGCTAGCACGGGACAACCATGTGACATAGTTTACAGGTGCGACATGCCTTTCTTGTTGTTGACTTCATAGTGCGACATAATCTGAATAGACGACCAAATAAAATAATACGTAAAAAAGTGTGCCGTTCATACAGATAAACAACTTTTTAATTTTGTTGGGCACAAACTAATATTTGACCCACGATCATAGACTTATGCACACTTTATTTTGCTTTGTTTGTTTGATAACTTATTAAATGTTTGTTAGACAGATATCATTATTGTGAAAATTATAGTAATTACTTAAAAAATACAATAGTTTGGACCCTGTTCCCAATACCGGTGGGCCCCTATTTTTTATATTTTATATTTTTTTGGGGGTTTTATTTAAGAAATATTTAAAAATGTAGAAAGTAAGAAGAATATGGTATAAAAGAAAATAATTATTAAAAAAAAATAGTTAAAAATAAGAATAACAATAAAAAAATACAATTATAAAAAAGTAATAATATAAAATTAATTAACAATCCTGTAACATTTCAATTAATTAATAAGCATTGATCACCACACACACAAAATAAATTTATTGCCATTTGGTGCAGTTATTAGAAGGAAAATATTATTTTTTCAACTATAAAATTTTATCACCACCTCAGAACGAAAGTGATACATTTTTCTTAATCATCTGTCAAAATGTGACATTTGTGACAAAATGGGTGCGCCCGTATTAGCAATTAAGACCCGATGAGTCCCAAATAAATGCCAGGCAATTTTCTAACGCCGCGGGTGCTATTATTTAAGACAAAATGGCTTTATCGCCAAAACTGCGATGAATGATGACAGTAGGCCGGGCTCGCCGGGCAGCAACAAGAAAGGCGCAACATCGCCTTTAAAATATGTCACGTGTTTGACCCGTGCTAGCATTTAAGACAAATTGTAAGACATGACATAATTTATCATGTCTTGTCACAAATGTCTTGGGTACGCCCATGCTCGCTAGGCAGCAGTGTGAACATTAAAAGACCGATAGTGATTATGTATGATGATGATGAATTACTTTATTTATTTAAGAACGTAATATTGCCAGTTATTTTTAAGTTTCTATCACAGTCTAAAAGAATAAACTTACAGGCAAATCTGTGAAATATATACTACTAAATCTTTATAACTATAAAGATGTTAAATAGAGAATAAAATCCGAAAAACCTCCGATAATCCGGCAATCCTTTCAAGGAACTATTTTCGTCACCTTCGTTAGGCCATCAAATAAAAGTCCATAAGAACATTATTAGCTAACTAGCTGACCCCCGGGGCTTCGCTGGTTACCCTGCCTACCCTACCTACCTAATAATTTTTATGTATCATCAATAGTTTTCTCAGCGCACGCCAAATAATTAATTTTACAGGCAACATTTTGCTACTTTGGCTTACATTATTGCAATTTTCATAAGGATTTCTAATTTTTTTAAATGTTTTTTTATAGACTGTGACTATCAGAAATAATATAGTAGCTTTCTACTGGTGAAAGAATTTTCAAAATCGGTTCAGTAGATCTAGAGATTACCCCCTACAACGTCACAAACTCACAAACTTTACCTCTTTATAAATTAGTATAGAGTATAGATTTCCTCTTTATAATATTAGTATCGATTATAGAAACTATTCAGAACTTCAGAAGCTTGTTCGCTTGTTTACTGTTTTCGGAATCCTTCGAGGAAATTATGTTCCTTCTTGTTGTTCGCTAAGTCGGCATATTTTTAATACGAACTATGCATGTTATAATAGTCAAAAAGAAAACCGGACAAGTGCGAGTCGGATTCGCTCACGAAGGGTTCCGTACCATAATCGCAAAAACTCCAAAAAATAACGTTTCTTGTTTCTTTCTTATCTTTCTTTTCCCACTTAAATTATCCATGGTTCGATGAATTTGTTTAGTTGGTTTTAGTCAAACTAGCACTCCACCCGCGACTTCGTTCACATGATTTCGTATTGTATTCATCTAAGTACAGATGACTTTATTATGTGCAGTTAGTGAAGGCGACCAAAAATAAGCTATTGTTTAATCAAATAAATGGGATAACTTAGATATCTACGGTTTAAGTTAGGATTTACGAAACATTAATGAAGTGTCCGATAAATTTTAGCTAAATAAAGGGCTCGTGGGTAAATAACAGTCACACGGTCATTTGATCTTATTTTAAAGCCTCATACACAGTCATGAGGCTTAACAATAAGATCCGTAGCGAGTACACCACTCACCATCTAATACTATGAATAAGACAGTGCAGTGGAGCTTTCGCATGAGTCTTACGATAAATATGGATAAAACTAAGGTAATTTTAAGTACCCATATAGCACCCATTCCGATGAAAATCGGTGACTTTACAGAAGGCATTCATCGAAGCCGACTCGGAAACGTGTTTCCGAGTCACAGGAAAACTGAGGTAACCGATATAGCCCCAAGAATGAACAAACTTTGGTTGCATTAAACAGACCAGATTGTTCGCTGAACAGATGGCCTATGGGACTGAAAGGTTCTGGAGTGGCGAGGTCGTTACTGTTATATGCAACATTGCAAGGCCTCGAACAAGTTGGACTGATGTCCTGGCGAGGGCCGCAAGTCTGCTGAATCCGAAGAGCAAAAGACTGGTCGCGATTTTGAGTCAGATAATTTCGGGTGGAGCAAAAATTACTTTAGTATGAAAACGAATGCTGCGTAAATTACGCAAACTAAAACGTCACTCACAACTCATGAAATTACGTACGTTTGTTTGGCCTCACACTTTTTGGTTTTGGTTTGTTTGGCCTGAGACAAACGGTCCAGTTCGGTAGGTTCAAATCGAGATAGAGGTCGTCTTAGTGCCGTAAGATTCTTCAAAAACCGTTACACCCCTAAATCATATTCTGGGGGCAATTTTGAAAAACGAATGACTGCAATGTATTATTTGGCCAAGGAATAAGATTTTTCATACAAATAAATGTCTCCTTTTTAACCTCTTTAAAGGTTGAATTTGACAAACATCTCTCCTTAGTCCCCCTACATCTTACAAAGAAGATATGTACAGTAAAATGTGATATGAAGATATGTGTGAAAAATCTTGATCACCGCCTAAATAGTATTTTGGGGGGTAGTGCCCAAAAACTAATAACAACCTTCATTATTTATTAATATTTGTGCCAAATTCCGAAATTCTAAGATCCTAACTTCAAAACTGGCCGACTTTCATACAAACTTTCATCCCCAATTTCACCCCCTTAGGGGTGGAATTCACAAAAATCCTTTCTTAGTGAATGCCCGTATAGTATAAAGTATCTATGTGCAAAATTTCAAGTCTCTAGACGATTTCATTATTCTCATGACTTCATCCCCCTTTTCACCCTCATGGGGGTGGAAACTTCAAAATCGCTGAGAAACGTGTAAATTATTTTTAAATATTCAGCCTGAACCCAAAATATGAAGATCCTGACTTTAAAACTGACGGCTTTTCATACAAACTTTCATCCCCTACTTCACGCCCTTAGGGGTGGATTTTCCAAAACATCCTTTCTTAATGCTCACCTACACTACCAAAGAAACCTACGTGCCAAGTTTCATGATTAAAGCTTCAGCCGTTTGGGCTGTGCGTTGATGGTCAGTGAGTGAGTCAGTCAGTCAGTCACTTTCTTCTAGATAATGCCAAAAAAATATTAATAGTAATTATTTTAAGTACTTATTGTATTTTATGCTTAAAATGGGTTTACTCTAATTTTTAAGAATCGATTTGGAATAATCACTCATTAATCGAGTCAATAGATTGAAAAAAAAACGAGCGTGATTAAAATAAACATTTTTATCCACTACCTTGTCTATTATGTAACACATTGCCTAAGAAATTCGTTTCGAAATATGAACATTTAGACACAAGATGATAAAAAAATAAAAAAAATAATTACATAATAACAGTTATGAAATGACTTTTGTATGGATCATTATGTAACTGGCAGAATGATACTGAACCTGTTACCTCTCAAAAAAGTGCGCGTTGGTTGTGTGTATATAGTCTGTGGTTTTTAGTCTGAACGTTTCTAATAAATTGTTGTTGGAATTTATTTGCATTTAATTAAGTAAGCTCATCCGGTAGTGGAACTATAATCGTTCGTGTCTCGAATAAAAGGCTTTATTTTAACACTCGCAAGTAGCTTTCGAAATTGGCTACATCGCTCGTGTTAAAATCTCGACTTTTCATGCTCGACATGAAATGTACTATTTTGTACTCGCGCTTATCTGTGGCGGTATCAGATTTTGACGCCCATCTATTGCTTTACTATTGTTGTGATAATTACAACAGATGAAGGCGCTATGTTATGTTTTCATATTGCCACGTGCGCAGGCAAATCAGCACGGAAAAAGATAGAAACTTAGTATAATTAAATATAATATTTTATATATACTAAGTAGACATAGATCCTTTGGAAGAATTTCATCTTTACTTGACTAGGTACTTTAGGCGGCCTATGGATAGACAGACAAGTTTTCAAAGCAACCAATCTTCCTGACAGGCTCATCTTTATAAGACAGTGCACTTTTTTTTTTTTTTGTAACTCGACGATAGACTAATAGTAGATCCCGTGGAGTCCCGTTTTTACCCCTTCGGTATGGAACCCTAAAAACGTGCTAGGAATCTTTTGTTCGTGTTTGAGCAAATGCGTCAGAAAGCTTAAAAAGTCATGCATTTAGCTAGCTTGATTTTCTCACGAGGCTTTGCTGCGATACACGTGACTGGTGATTTATGTCGAAAAGCCAGACTTGCGCGGCAAACTCGGGACGAATAATATAATAGGAACAATCATCTTAAGTTTCTTTTACATAGTTGCATAGTAGCTGAATACCAGATTCCTCAGCATATGCTGAGGAATGTTCTCCCATTCTTCCGATGAGCGCGTAATTCAAGTCACGAAGAGTAATTGGAGGTGGAACTCGTTTTCTCACACGTCTGTCAAGCTCGTCCCAAGCATGCTCAATAGGATTCAAATCGGGGCTCCTTGCTGGCCACTCCATTTTGTGGATTCCTACGTGCTGATGATACACATATACAACTCGAGCAGTGTGGGCCCGTGCATTATCGTGCATGAACGCTAAATTGTCGCCCATATTTGCCAAAAACGGACCAGCATGTTCATTGAGAATCTTATTGACGTATCTCACAGCAGTTAGGTTCCCGTTCTCGATTGGAACTAATGCTGTGCGACCCTCTGCAGAGATACCAGCCCACACGTGAACGGTACCTCCGCCGTGTGACACTTTTTCTTCAAAACATGCTTGTGCAAAACGTTCTCCTGGTCGTCGGTATACTCTTTTCCTCCCATCATGATGGTACAACATAAATCTTGACTCATCAGAGAACATCACTCTGCCCCATTCGTCCTCACCTCATTCTGTATGCTCGCGGGCGTATCGCAATCGGGCAACTTTATGATGCCGTTCCAGTTTTGGGCCATTTGCTGGCCTGTAAGGCTTCAATCCTCTTTCGGCAAGACGTCTCCTGACTGTCCACTCGCTTATTGGCTCCCTTCGAACTTGCAAAAGTTGTTGTTGAACCGCAACTCCCGTCTGATGTCGGTTTCTTAACATGGCTGCCACAATGAAACGATCTTCTCAGACTGTTGTGCACCTTGGCTTGCCAGTACCTGGTCTTCTCAGGTTTAATCCACTCTCACTAAACCTTTGGATCACTCTTCGGACAGTAGTATGTGTCAGGTAGTTATGTGTTCCACCATAGTGATGATTATCGTACAATCCTCGGGTGATAGAGGCATGATTTATGGGTACGAGAGCCGTAAGACTTTACTATTTAATAATTCTTTCACAACGGCGAAAACAAGGATGAAATCAAAAGCAAAACAAAAAACGAAACGAATGTATTCCGAAATTTTCAAACCCCGAAATTTTGTTTTTCTACTTTTTTATCCATGGCTTCAAAAAGACCAGTATTTAAAAGAGTTTAAGTTTGCATAATAAAATAGATTTCATTATACTTTTTAAATATGAAGCTAGGTCTTAAGAGATATTAAGGTGTTTGTCGGCATTTTGTGGGTGGAACTTTTTCATTGCTCGGCAGTTTATTAAGTTTTCGCTAACTAAGAAGTAACGGATGCACAAGATAATATCAGTTAAATCTGGACTGGTAATTGTGAATTGCCGATACTTTTACAAGCGCGGGTCGATCCGTGAAAGAGGATTTATCCTGTCAATAGAAAATCTTATCTTCAATTGAAGAATGACGTCTATTGTTTGTATAATCAATTACAATGTTTGCCATTCTATGATAAAATCTGACTGTGTCATTGATTTGTTTTGTATACGTTATACAGATCAATGAAAAATTTTGCAAGAGTCAAGTTACTGTCCGAATAAATGTAATCGATCTAAAGTTCCTTGATTCCCGTTGTTGTTGACCTACTTAGGTGCTGTGTACTATTGT
The DNA here is from genome assembly GCA_949775005.1 of Orthosia gothica. Lineage (NCBI taxonomy): Eukaryota > Metazoa > Arthropoda > Insecta > Lepidoptera > Noctuidae > Orthosia > Orthosia gothica. The sequence continues at coordinate 19,579,535 of OX459039.1, forward strand.
TGTCTGTTGTTGTGACTGAAGCCCCATTAGTGCGTTGCGTTGTATCGTCGCAGCGTCGACGCTGCGTCGTTTTACATATATTTTAGGGGGCTTGTATGCCACATTATGCGTTGCGTCGTCGCACGTGGCTTTTTATTGGATCGACGGACGAGAGACGAAACGGGGGAAACCTGATGCGGTGCGCTGTCGGAGCTGCGGTGCGATGATGGATAGTGTTGGTGGGAAACTACTAGACACGACATTTTTTTTTATTTGGATTACAGCCTGTAGCCAAGTTGACAATCTACAATCGATAACGCTAGTAGAAAACGAATCAATGTATGGGAATGGTACATCTGAATGTTACGTCATGTGGTCAGGCCATACAAATAGAAGGCGTTAACGATTGTAGAAAGAGATTCGATACGAAAAGTTTGCAACTTGGCTAGGGGGGCTGTTGTAGTTATTACTGGCCAATGCTGGCAGATTATACCAATGTAAGCCCGATTTGTTATTATGCGGCATTCAAACCAGCGTTTTACAATATTCTACATTGGCGATGAGAATTTTACGAAATCCCATTGCGTGAAAATATATTATTAATTTATTGTTCGAAATGCCGATCGGTTAACTAGAACCATTTGATATCAATTCCAAACAGTGGCTGTCGTATATTCGTCGTGAAAAACAATACTTTTTACTCTGATATCAAAGACGAATTCGTGTATACCATGTATTTAAAAAAGTCGATCTCTCAACAAGATGAAAGTTTAATTAAAAACTATCCGTACTACGGTTTTTTCTTCTTTTTAGCCTGTTACCGTAATGACGAATCGTTTGACACCTTATTCATCAATATCGGATGATTTAGGCGCTACGGAGGAACATTCGTAAATACAAACATACAAACAAGACATCTAAAATCATAAGCCTTCCTTTTGGCTTAGCCGTAGTCGGGTAAAAAGATTCAGATTATTACCGATACTGTTACGTTGCGTCATCGCAACGCAGGTGTAGCATACATTGCGTTGATCCGTAGCGACGACGCAACGCAACGAACTAATGGAGCCTCTGCCTTACCAGTTTATGCGTAATTCAATATGCTGATGTGACGCATCTGACGTACGCGTACGCATGCGTTATGTACGAGTACACTGTAATAACATTACGTCTGTATTCTTCCAGGTTGAGGAGCGGTAAAAACTGTATACCTGCTATACACTATATTAAAGTACCAAGAGGCATCATAAAGTATTTTAATTGTTGTGTTAAAAATTAACAAAAGAAATATACTGTCGAGATATATTTCTATTATAGTTTTCAAAATATGCTTTGCTTTATTGCAATACAAAATAGTTTTTCGATAATAATTAAAGTAATGAATATTTTGTAATTCGACTAAATGCTTTCAGTCGTTATTCTAAACAATATAAATATACTTTTCGCCATTTTTTGCTAAAATAACCTGCTTTGACAATAAAGTTATTTAATAAACACTAACCCCAGAGTCAAATGAATCGTCAGCAAAAAAAAGCCGCTTCTACATACCAATAAAAGTGTCAATAATCGAATGGCTAATCAAAAAGTTCCGTTGCTGCAATCACTTGTTCCATCTGTCAAAAAAACCAATAACCCGTTGACGGAATATAGTTAATTGAAAAAACAAACACCGAGTACGTCATCTACGTATTTGATATTGGTTTTCATATATGTATTTACAATTTGAATGTCAAATACATGTCACAATAACAATGAATTTCAAGTACTGTCCAGCTCTGCATGTAGGCCACTGCAGTTCACGTCCGGGATAAGGTTTCATGTAGTCAGTTGTACTGTTTACCAATCTTGTTTATACACTAGCACACAGCTTTTTTATACACTATTATACGTGTTTCAAACACGAAACACGTATAATAGTGGTATACGTGTTTCGTGTTTGATGACTTGAGTACATCACAGAAAGCTCTTCCTACTTTAATATCTAACCAGACTTGTTCTTTATTAAATCACCAATTTCTTTTAGGGAGGTAGGAATATGGATAACTAGAGGAAAGTCTTAGATTCAGCTACTAGTTGAGCGTCATTACTGTTTGTGTTAAGCGTTTAGTATCAAGGAGGAACTCAAGAATACGTAAGTGTAATATATGTACGCGTAAAAAACAGGCGTTGTTGTTGCAATTGATTTATTTGACATTTAGGTCAGCTCCACTGTACAGCACCGAAGACGATTCTTTTGTTGCACAAAGAAAGGAGATGCCAAGATTGCACTTCTCCTTTATACTTTTATCGAATATAATTTAGTTCGCTATTGACGCTCAAGTTTATAAATTTCCACTGCGCTGCTGCGCTTCGCAGTTGTCCTTTAATTGGTAAATGCTTGCGTTTGTGGTGCAGTCGCCGAGAATGTCCGCTTCTGATCGGACCGCCTTCAAATCGTGAGTTGTATTCAACTTTAAACTTGTACTAAGATCAAAGAACAGTTTCAAGAAAATGTTGTTGATGCAATTTCGATTATATGCATATTGTTGTTATTCTTTTGTGGTTTCGTAAATATTTATAGCTTTGTCTGCGATACCAATATTAGGTAAATGCTGCAGGATATCTATATTGTGGTCATCGTACGTCGTCCATCCTTTGTTTCAGTTCTTTGTTAATACTTGCAAGTCCTGGCGGGTCTATATCGTTGTCGATAGGGGTAGGTTATACTATTTTTTTTCAAGACTACAGAAGGTTTATGTTGTTATAGGAAAATATGTCTAAAAAACATAAAAAAAACCTTTTATAAGTCGATTTTTTTTTCTTTTTTAATTTTGGTATCTCAAATTGCCATGAAAATCATTTATAGCCAAAGTACATTCACGAAGATTCCAATAGGCCCAAACGATTCATTGTTTTATTTCGGCGTTTCAGCGACTTCCTTCCGGCTTCATCATCACATCAGTTTGATGGTACCATTTTCAGTGCCATTTATTTATTTGCTTCATCATAGTCGGTTAATTATTCGAGATATCGTAAACCTGTAATATACTTTATCATTAAGGAGGAGTAGTGGCTATATGTGGTCTTCTTCTTCGATTCCACTTCACCAAATGATACATACTTTCTGAGTGTTAATGTTTGCATTGTTGATGAAAATATCAGAATCGATAAATGACTATAATATTTGAGGAGTGCCCACGATTTCCATACGATCCCATCGTCAGATTCTGACTTGGTGCCAATAGGACGATCTCGGCATTATACTCTTTCAAACACAAAAAGAGTTTTCAAAATCGTTCCACAATTGACGGAGTAATCGAAAAATGAAAAGCATACGCTCGAACATAGAACCTCTTCCATTTTGGGAAGTCGGTTAAAAATATGACCGTATTGTCTTACTGCAGGTTATAGGAGGAAGTTTTTTTCTTGCTATGGGCGAGTGCTCATGCCATCTTTGCCAAAGTCTGCCTCAATGTCGCCGTACATTTTTCGGGACTCATATTGTGGCCCATTAGTATTAATACCATTGTAATTAAAATAAACCATTTTTTTGCAGCTACGCGGACATAGCCAAGAGCATGAAACAGGAGGGCGCCGAGGCCGATACCGTGAGCGAAGCGGAGGTGAACCGAGGCGTGATAAAGGACGCCCCGTCCGATGACGCTATGGTGTCCATGTCGCCTTCGTACATGTCTGAGGCGAGCGATGCTTTCGGGACGTCCACCTACCAACCACTCTCTCAAGTTAGTGTGAGTTTGTATACTAACATTACCTGTAAGTGTTGTCTTGCATGCATCTTTGTTGTGAAAATGTATTTGCTGGTTTGGGGCTCGAGGCAGAGGCTGAGTAATAGAAGCACTGGTCGATCAAGGTATTCGTACAATTGTCGTGGTCGTGGCGGAAATCACTTCAAGGTGATTCCCTAAATTGAGCTCGTGAGATTTGAAATTTCTCACGTGGTTTAACAAATTATAGGGCTCCGACTCATGATCTATACTTTGTAAGTTGATCATTGTGAGATTTATGATAAACTAATCATTAAAAACATCAAGCAAACTCCTTGTGATTTTAAGCTTAAACCTTTATTTTTCTATTAGTCATGGTATGGTTTTGAATAAAATTTATATCGAGGGCAATGAATCACTCGCGTACCTCAGGATCCTAACACTAGAATCACTCCCTACGGTTGTAATTCATCTATGGCCCTCGCTTTAAATTTTTAACCATTTACAGGCATTTGTATTGCTAAGGAGTCAGTCAGAAAGTTACTGGGTTATGGAAGTCAGATAGGCAGTCGCTCCTTGTAAAATACTGGTATTCAGCTGCATCCTGTTAGGGTACGTTCACATAGAACATCCGTATTTCCGGGATCTTTTTTAACGGATCCGTCGCTATTGGAAGTGATGTTCATAAAGCATTTATAGTACCGTTTTAACGGATCCGTCGCTACTGGGGGTAATGTTCACACCACATTTAGTCATTTAGATGTAGTATGTACAAGATAAACAGAGTCAGATGAATAGCGAAACAAAAAAAAAACATAATCTATGTGTTAGGGAATTGTTCTTGTGTTAGTTAATAAAGTGTTGTTAAAAAGTCCACATTCATTATCGATATCGATACCTGGTGAACACAATAGGAAACACGATTAGAGGTTTGTTGGTTATATTGAACAGTAATATTTTGCTTGAACTAGTTTGAATGGAAGAAATATAATTTTACTAGCTGTTGCTCGCGACTTCGTCCGCGTGGACTACAGAGTAACAAAATCAGAGGTGTGCTTGACCGTTCTGTTCATTTTAATTGTTATTTTGAAATAATAGGTACATAACAGAAAAAAACAAAACCAACATACAAAAAAAACGGTTGCTTCTTTACTTCGCCACAATGTCTGATCCGGTAAAAAATCCGGTATAAAGTGTCCGGTAAAAAAAGGACTGTGGAAGTAGAATCTATTTCACCTTTTTTTTTGTTTTAGTTACCCCAAAAGGTAGTTCAAAATAATAAATAACAATTAAAATGAATAGAACGGTCAAGCACACCTCTAATTTTGATACTAGAGTTAAGAAAATTCTTAGTAGATAATGTTTTTTTATGCATACTTTGTCAGCCTATAGCACCGATACATCATGGATTTGGAGTACGCGACTTGGGTTGGGTTATTTCGCTCGTTCTAAGCAATCGATTGACATACAGTTTTTTCATATTGATCGATGTCTGGGTCAATTGGGATACCTCTCCTTTGGCACAGAGATAGATTATAGTCTGTGTCATAGACAATTTTTTATCCCTGCATAATGCTCCCTCGGGGTAATTAGAAATATATTACGCGAGTGAAGCCGCGGGCAGAAGTTTGTTGTACATAACGCCAAGAATTTTGTGAAGCGGCTGGCACTTTAATAGATTCACACATGAAGGAACGCGAGCGCGCATTTCGAAGCGCTGAAGCGCAGTTGAACGGATTCGTTCGTATCCGAGCGCATTGACATACTATCTATAGTACTTAATGCACAGTTAAATTACCCATATTGGGTTTTAAAATGCGATACGGTCTCATCAGGTCTGAAATTCAAAATCGCCATGAAATCTTACGGTTGGGTATTCCAACCGTAAGATTTCATGGCGATTATTTTCATGACTGAGTTGGAACTCATTAAGTGGGCAACTACTAAGTAGTTTTCTTTTATCTCGTTTTGTTCTAACTAACTTTCTATATAGCATACTCGGGATAAATTGATGTGGTTTTCACATTTTTGTCTAATGCACTTGTTTTATAAGTTACATTGTAAGTTTTTTTTTTGACCTTATTTATAAAAATCTCGAAGGTGTTTGGCAATTGCTTAACTCAAATAACTAAACAAAATTTGCGTTTAGAATAAGTAAAAGTAATAAGTATTTTATTCAATTGCTAAAATCCTCGACGAGATTTTAATAAATAAGGATGTTAATGTGGAACTGTTTGTTATTCCTGGATATTGACATTTCAGAAAGTATTCATCAAGGAGTTATTCTAAAACATTCCCTGTATGTTTCCAGCCGGCGTCGGTAAAGTCAGCATCGGCCGGTTCCACGACCGGCACGGTTGCAACAGTCGGCACGGCGGCAACCGCTGGCGCGTCCTGGACGCGGGCTTCTCACGTCCGGTTCACCGGCTCGGACACGGGATCGCTGTCCGGTGAATCTAGGTCGTCGCAGCGGAACTCAATGCGCGAGGTGAGAACTTTTGATTGGTTTAGCAAAACAGCAATAAAATAACACAACCCCAAGAACGGACTGGAAGTTAGCTTCGATCGCTACCTCAATACCAAAATGTAGAGATACAGGTGCAGAGCTGTAGAAATACGCCACACTTTTGATTTTTCTTTCACTTCTCTCATTATTAAGCATAGACAAAAGACTCACAACCTGCCGTTTTTGAACCGACTTCATAAACGAGCAAAAGGTTTTTAGGGTTCCGTACCTCAAAAGGTAAAAACGGAACCCTTATAAGATCACTGTCTTGTCCGTTTGTCACTACCGATTTTCTCTGGAACGGGTGGACCAAGCAAGTTTAAATTTGTACCAGATACTGAGGTCTATAGTCCCTATTAGGTGTATAAATCTAGGTCCTGAGTCAACACGATAAAAAGATATGGCCACTTTTATATTTCCGCGAAAACGTAAGTAAGTACCAAAATATACCTTAATTTTCAACTTTTTTATTTTTCGGTATTTCCCCTTTACTTGTGCTGTAGAACCTTGCTTTTTACCAAAATTGACAATAGAATTGTCAATTTTGGTAAAAAGCAAACCGTAAACCGGAAGTACCCTATAGGTTTTGGGTCGAAAACCTATATGGTAGTTCCCGTTGACCTAGTTACCTAATTATGTTGGTGAATGTAGCTGTTTGTACGGAACCCTCGGAGCGCGAGTCCGACTCGCACTTGACCGGTTTTTTATTGTATCTTTGTTAAGCCAATTATGAACCGATTTGGATGGTTCTTTGAATTTGAAAGCTGGTGCTTCTCATGTGGTCCCTACGAACTAACTACATGACGTCACACAAACCCTGCTTCAGCCAGTATCCACTGCATCTACGGGATATCCTGACTACCAGCATGCAGCGGAAGCGCATTCCTGGTCATCACTCTCAGCTTCTATCTTCACCATCATCCACATCAGCGACACTGGCACAGCACATTGCACCTTCGGCCGGTTAACAAAGCCACTACGCCGCTTAGCAGCGCTCAGACCCACTGGATCCAGCAACATCGCTCCGACCCACTGGAGCCAGCAACATCACTCCGACTCACTGGGGTACCACCGCATATAGTACCGACTCACCTCGAATTCTGCGACTGCCTGTTCTGACTCACCAACCTTCCACTGGCACGCATCTCAAGATGAACGGACGTCTCAACCTGCTATCGACCTCCAGTCTTCGGAGGGGATTGATGTAGCAGCATCAACGCCGCCACCTACGTACTAATGACATGACGTCACACAAATCCTGCATCGTGCAAGCAAAGTTGGCTGTAAACCTTTGGGCAGTTGCCCGAACCAAACACAACACCCGTCTGTCTGGTCGGAGGATTCTCCCTTTTCTATGGAGGTTTGTGGGACTTTTCACCCTGTTCCGCATACCCCCAATATTTTTTTACTTATTTTAGCCCTAGCACATGGCATATGTTACTGCACAGAACTTTTATTTCAGACACTTCATATTTTAAGTACTGTTTGTTTTATTTTAAAGTATTTGTTTAATATTTTTGTGCTTACCTAATTTTTACATATGAGGAAGCCTGTTTCCGTGCGTCATGTCCTAGGCGACCACAAACAAATCAGCGCCGTGCTGTGGTTCCCCTACAGCACAGCATCATGCTGAGTGGAAGCCATCTTGCCACAGTCGCGACGTGCATCTGCCCAGCTTCTGTTTGTCATGTGTCTTTGTGTTAAACGATATAGATAGTGTAACCGAATGTTTGTCTTTACTAACATAATTTAAGTGTAACATTCAGTTAAAGCATTCTGTGGCAATGCTATGTGTGCTGTGGATATAAATTCTTTTTATTTCTTTTGTTTCTTTAAAGCTACATCAACCCATAGATTAGCTTGCGGATTATATAATTGCACATCAACAATAGAAGTTTCGCCACATTGACCGGTCCCGTGCGTCCCGCATCCAGCGGGACCTTCACCAGGTCATCGGTCCACCTGGTGGGAGGCCTTGATGGTGTGGCGACGCTTGGGGGAGCCCTATGTCCAGCAGTGGACGTCTTTCGGCTGATATGATGATGATGAAAAGAAGTTTTGAGTCAACCGTGCATTTATCTTGAATCACCGTTTTACTGAATGCTAGAACGTTCCTTCATTTCCTTCCTATCCTTCCTATATTTCTTCCTTTTTTTATTCCTTACGATAAATATTATTGAAGTCACTCAGGCATATTACGCTTAGATATATAGACACCATATTCCGCACTTACTCTCATTTCGTCCGTTTTGTGTGGGGTTCTGGCTAATATAGGCAGCCTAGCTCCAAAGCTTCCTGGGGGTTTCACAGGTTTCACAGAGCGACCTCTGTTCCGAGGATTTCTGCACGTCTAAAAGCCACAGGCGGCTGATTTCTTGGCGTTAAAGCAACCCCTGCAAAGTGGGCTGTTTCAATTTTCAAGAAGAGGTGAGGCTTATGTGTCTTAAAAAGTTTGGGCTGGGTGTAGTCGTCCCTACCAAGTTTCGGACTTAGACGATATTTACTTCACATTAGTTCAAGGGCATGTAGCGGTGGGATAGACAGACTCGAAAAACCTTGAGGTGTTCAGCCAGTAGATCTCCGCTCCACCTGAGTAGAGCTGGGAAAATACCGTCCATGCCGCCTTGATAGGTAAGGTGTTGATTGCTCGCGTTATTTTATCTTTGTCAATACTTTCATTGTGCGTACGGCTAGGGAGTGGAATTCTCTGCCGGAGCCTTTGTTTCCTTATATCTACAACCTAGGGGTATTTAAGTCAAGAGTGAATAGATTACTTTTTGGAAAGCGTGCTTCACTGTCGACCACATCATCGCTTGATGGTGAAATAGTAGTCAAAAGGGAGCCAACAACAAAAAAAAATCTTCGAACGCTACTTCCCAATGTAACTTCTTGCTCGTGGCCCTTTCCCAACTTTGCTTGGTGGCAGTCTGGCAGCCTGGGCAATAGGTAGTTAGAAGTAGTTCACTTTTTCCGCGACGTTTGTTGTGTAGTAGTGGTATGTTGTTAGGAAAGAAACACAACCGTTTTGCTCCAAGGCTAGTTTATTACTGCTGGTACCCACGCTAAGAAACATAGTTAATTATGTAAGTACTTATAACTATGCACATACAGTCCAAGTAGTTACCTGGTTGTTCAGGCATACTATTCAATCGTCTGTCTCTTAAGCAAGACAGGTACACCACCACCCTCATTCCCTTGTTGTTGTTTTCAGTGTTAGAACAAAAACGCCTCCAACTAGTCTTTCCTCTGAGGCGTATCAGGGTTTTTAGGTTCTACGAGTCCCAGTCTTCTGGCGACCGTGTGTCTATTATTGATTGCGATCTTGCCTGTATGAGGATAGGTTTAGAATCTTTGTTGAGTAAGACAGCTGCGATGCCTCCCATACGATATCGCGGCCCGCCTCAGTTGCGATGTCGGCTCTGTTGCCAAGCGGCACCGCAACCTACTTGTTGGCCGCTACCTCGTCGTCGGCCTATCGGAAAAAGCCCTGACGGATGGCCCCACCTCAGCTTCCACTTCGCTTCACCGTGAGTGACCAAGCCACGGCTACTGAGCCCCCTCGCCTTGACAATGCGGGATCCCACCAGGGTGTCTGCCACGACAACGTGTTTCTCAGCCTTGTCAATCGCAGTCAGATGTCTCCTAGAGGACGTCATTTTATCGGGAGATTGTTGGCTATTTTTCTTTGATTGGAGATTGTTTTGTGTTCCTGCCCGTAGGGCTACGGCCATACCATACGACCATCGTCATGTCCCTATCAGAGGCCGAAGCGGTTGACGCAGCCTGCGTTGATGGCGCAACACATTTTCAGTCTCCTAGAGTCGCCATGAGCGAGAACTGTCCTTGACCTTGCGTTCAACACCACCCGTGTTAAATGGCGCATCCATGAACGCAGATTTGATTGGCGTTGCTTGGGACGCAGTAGTGAAATGGATTGCTTCGCGCAACGTGTAATGGCAACATTTTCGTCCGTGACTCGAAATTTTAATCGACTTATACTATATTTTGTGAGATAATATCAACATTTTTTATGCGATATTGGGAACGAGGAGTAATGTCTCAGTCATATTGCTACACTAAAAATTGATTCTACCGTGCTCCTCGACAAGCGTGGAAATCTGTTGAGCCGGCGCCTAATCACTTCTGCACTAGAATATCTCCTACGTATTTGGCTAATTTCCATTGGGGACGGCCATCGTGACTGAAATTCGGTTGGGTGTATTATTATAATTATGTAATTCCAAACTGATGGGATACCGGCAATTGTACTAAAAACTTGTGCGCTTGAATTGTCTCCGATCCTGACACGCCTATATCGCCTTTCGATAGTGACTGGAAAGGTGCCGAAGGCTTGGAAGCAAGCTAACGTTCAGCCCGTGCCCAAAAAGGGTAGTCGGGCTGACCCGGCCAACTACAGACCCATCTCGGTAACGTCCATCCTCTGTAAGAGTATGGAACGTGTGCTGAACAATAAGCTCCTGGCATACCTAGAAGACAACGATATCCTCAGTGACCGCCAATACGGCTTCCGCCGAAATCGGTCAACTGGGGATCTTCTAGCGTATGCCATTCACGTCTGGATTGTGGCCATAGAGAGGCATGGGGAAGCGCTTGCTGTCTCCCTTGACATCTCGAAGGCTTTCGACAGTGTCTGGCATGAGAGCCTTATTGGTAAGCTTCCTTCCTTCGGTCTGCCTAGTGGTCTGTGTGATTGGATTGCTGACTTCCTGAGGGATCGGTCCATCCGAGTGGTTATCGATGGCTACTCGTCCGGTCAGTTAGGTATTAACGCCGGAATCCCTCAGGGGTCGGTGCTCTCGGCTACACTGTTTTTGCTGCACATAAATGACCTGCTAAAACCCGGAACCTTTGGGTACGCAGTTGACAGCACGGTTGCTGAGAGATACGTATCCGGCGCACGGGCTACTGGGCCTGCCGGTCTCTCCGGGAGGCAATGGTTGGGCGCTTGAACCTGTCTTTGGAGGCAGTCTCCGAATGGGGCGATGCCAATCTAGTCAGTTTCAATGCTGCTAAGACCCAGGCGTGTCTTTTTTCCGCAAAAAATAGCCTATGCCACCCGGCTCCATCTTTCCGTGGTGTAACCGTGCCGATAACGGACCATCTCGACCTTCTTGTTGTTACGTTAACATCGACCCTCAATTTTGGTCCTTTCATTGAGGCAAAGGCTCAGTTGGCTGCAAAAAAGTTGGGGATCCTTGCAAAGGTGAGCCGGTACTTCACGCCTGAACAGCTGCTCAAATTGTATAAAGCGCAAGTTCGGTCATGCATGGAGTACTGCTCTCACCTCTGGGACGGATCTGCCAAATATCAACTTGATGCACTTGAGTCGATTGACAAACGGGCCAAGAGGCTTATCGGTAACGATGCACTGGTCGCCTAAAAGCTCCAGAGCCTTGAACATCGACGCCAAGTGGCCAGTCTGTCGGTTTTTTATCGGTTACATTTCGGGGAGTGTGCGATGGAACTGCACAATTTGATTCCACCTAGCCCTTTTCATCACTGGACAACAAGACGTACGGCAATGCGCCACCGGTATATGGTGGACATCCCACCCATACGTACAAAGCGTTTTGCGAATACTTTCATTGTACGCACAGCTAAGGAGTTGAATTCCCTGCCGTAGTCTTTGTTTCCTGATAGCTACAACCTTGGGGTCTTTAAGTCAAGAGTGAATAGGTTACTGCTAGGCAAGCGTGCTTCACCTTCGACCACATCATCACTTACCATCAGGCGAGATAGTGGTCAAACGCGAGCCTATAGATAAATAAAAAAGTTACGGTGGTAACTTCCTAACATCTATGTATACTAATACATAATATTAAGACAGATTGCGAATTTTGTGAGTTTGTGTTAATCTCCGGAACAACTTTGAACAATTCTATCACCATTATTGCAGATGGGTCGTACCTATAAATTGTATAGATAATTGAGCAGCAGTAAATAGTTACATATTTGAAATTGACTCTTTCAGCAGCAGCAACAGCAGCAGCATCAGCCGCATAAGAATACGGACACGGCGCCGGCTCCGCAGCACGGCATGGGAGCGCAGTACCTGGACCCCGCGCCGTACGTGAGCGCGGTGGGAATGCCCGGCGTGTTGCCGCTGTCCATACCCCCCATGCCCGTCATAGTCTCCTCCGATCAGGCCCAGATGCAGGTGAGTTTCGCGAAGGTCATCACCTATATCCAAACCTATATATATCTACAAAATCTAACTATCTTCTAGAACTGCTCCACAGATTAAATTAGGCATGATTAAAATATATATATCAATGTCTATTGGTTTCGCTCGCTTCAAATCTCAGTTGAAGTAGTTAGGCTGCCCAATGCACCCTATTGCATGATACAAGTTAGTGGCTGTGGCAGGAGCAGTTGCAACGAAAGCACGAGGAGTTGCAGCAAATGATAGTCAGGCAACAGGAGGAGCTGCGGCAGGTAAAGGAACAACTGTTGCTAGCCAGGCTTGGCATCCTGCAGCCGCTTATAAACGTGAGTATGCAACTTTTTTTTCAATTTTCATGTTATTTGTGATTTTCATTCTCCTTGTCTAACTTTTATATAACCAAGCGCTTCATGTTTATCTAGATATACATATTGCATATTCTTAATAATGTTTCATTTATCTTGTTGCCGCACCTAAAAACCAAATTTATTGACTGGACATCGTTTTGTAGATGGATCCAAACTACTTTGTTTGCAATTGTGCTAACTATTATATGATATTTTTTAGTTAAAGGAATAATTATACATTAGCCATAGGTCTGGCAACATCCTGAATAGCTCATTGGCAAGGTATGGTAATATATCACTCTTGTGTCTTCGATGTTGTGTTCTTTAACATAGGGCCAATTGAGACTTATCTTGTAAGATACTTGAATAAAAAATATAGCATTTACCTGTCTGTAGTATCAGGATCCAAAAATACTAATCTGACTCTAAGTTCTGCCAGCATATTATGAAATTTAATTTTTGTAGCGTTAATTTATTTAAGAACTGGAAAAAAAAAATTACTGGTCTATGGTTTTAGTATAACTTATTTTTGTTAACTTTGAAAACCACAAGTGACAAGTCAGTTGGCAGCAGAGAGATTTTTTTTAAAGAAAATATTCGAATATCACTTTTTTACGGTATGTACAGAATAAGAGTGGTTATGTTTCACCAAATGAGAATGCATCATTGAATAATATGTTGTATATCAAAATAAGTGTTTGTTATCATCAAAATTAATAAAAAAGTAAAATTTCATTAGATCAGTTCATACATAAATTTCATTAAATATTTCCTTCGCCCTTAGGGTACGTTCACACAGAACATCCGTATTTACTCGATCGTTTTTAACGGATCCGTTGCTACTGGAGGTTATGTTCACACTGCATTTACAGTACCGTTTTAACAGATCCGTTGCTACTGGGGTAATGTTCACACCAACCAACTTTCTACAAGAATGGCCATCAGATAAATGATAAATAAATGATAAATGATTTTATTTCTGTAAGTTGGTTTGTACAAACACTTTTACATGTCGATCATATTTTTTAAAACTAGATGAGGTCGGCGTTTCCTATCTGACTACTCTGAGAAGAAAGGCCGAAACAAACTCAGAGGTCACAGTCTCTTTTGAAGTCTTGACAAAAACTTGGTTATATCATGTGAAGACCATGTAGACATATGTCTGAAATGGTCTTTTGAGGAAAGAACCAGCCAGATTGAGTGGACCTGTCCATTCAGTGCACGCATTTGTCAGTAACCGAGCAGCTCAACTCAGAATTTACGGAGCTCAACGATTCGACGAACAATACCAAAGAAAGGACATTCGGGTAGGCCGCATAAACTACTCAAACTGCCAGACCATGAGTAAAAACTAACTAAGTCATAATAATAAACAAAAATCCACATAATCTTCACATTCACAATAATAAAAATAAAATAATATAATACTTTAAAAAGTAAATATTCTTGTCATTGCAAGAAAACAAAAAAAATATCAAAATTAAAAACAAAAACAAAATTCACGGTGCAAAATATAAAAAAAAAAAATTAATTGGAGCAGCTCAATCCCAAGCCTTTTTGTCCTCAACGTAATCTTTAATAGTATAAAACGCTTTCTGACACAGATTAAATGGATCAGTATTTTAATACTGTTGTATTTGTGAACTCGCTCATCATCATCTACCTAGCCTTTTCCCAATTGTTGTTGGGGTCGGCTTCCAGTCTTACCGGATTCAGCTGAGTACTAGTGTTTTACATGGAGCGACTGCCTATCTGACCTCCACAACCCAGTACCTGGGTAACACGATACCTTTTGGCAAGACTGGGGTCAGATCTCAAGCTTCTTACTACCTGTAACGACTGTCAAAGATCTTCAAATGACAGCCGGGACCAACAGCTTAACGTGCTTTCCGAGGCACGGAGGAAACTAGGTATGTTGAAATGGTCACCCATCCACGGACCGACCTCGGCAAGCGTTGCTTAACCTTGAAGATCGACCCGTGCGGCTGTTATTATTTTGCCACCAGCTCCTCGAAACTGTGAACTCGCTCATACAACTACGAATAAAAACGTTTACGTTAAAGCGGACCTTTAAAACGGACCTCTGTGTGAACGAAACGAGAACTTACATCGTCGTGTATCGGTGTTATTGTTAATACGTTTGGGTTCATTGTCATTGTGCATAAGTTGTCATAGTAACGTGTGATGTACGATTTCTACCGACCGGGCGGCGCCTGGGTGCATTTTGGCCAAACGAAGTTGAAGCGACCATGAAACAATTAAATTTCATATTTGCATGGCAGGCGACCGGCTACCGCGGCATGCTTGCAAATCCGAACGGGCTCATTTGTTATTTAAACTCCATGCAAATATAACATCTAACCACTTTACAATCGATTCAATTTCTCACAATACAGGGCAAAATGCGGTGCGGCGCGGCCCGTT
The DNA here is from genome assembly GCA_949775005.1 of Orthosia gothica. Classification (NCBI taxonomy): domain Eukaryota; kingdom Metazoa; phylum Arthropoda; class Insecta; order Lepidoptera; family Noctuidae; genus Orthosia; species Orthosia gothica. The sequence goes on from OX459039.1 coordinate 19,594,679, forward strand.
AGATGGAAACTGTACATAACTGTGCATTAATCAGATCTCATCGGTCAGCTCTCGACTAACACAATAAGGTCCAGTTTGGGTTGCTTTTACCAGGCTGAGGAGTTCATGTTTATGATCACGTAGCCAAAATAAATAATCACATTAACACTAGGTCACATCTAAAACTAATCCCTAAACAATGGCGCACCTTTTTTACACTTCGTAACAGCTCACAACTGAATTGGCAACCCAGGTTCAAAGTCCGTACGTGAATCCAGAGGATATTCAAAGCAACCAGCGTTTACCGGCACAAATAGTATACGAGGGGGGCACGCCGCGGGCCATCACGGGCTACCCGCCGCAGCATCCGCCTCACTCGGGGGGGCACCACCAACCACACATGCCGCAGTAAGGGGGCACTTCGACCAGTGCCCTCATTCCCCGCCGCCCCCCTGCCACGTCATCAAACAGGGGTACACTGCACCGAATTTAACAGAATGTTGTTATTATTTATATATTTTAGTTCAAACACGTACGTATACGTACACTTGCCAATTTGTTTAATAGTAATTATAAGGAAAGCGCAGCTTAGTAGATTGATCATGTATCCGATGTGCTTGTGCTTTTAACAGCTGCGGTGCAGTACCTTGTGGCTTATACCAAATAAATGCCAATAAGTGTAATGGAAGCATTATACACATATTCGATATGATTACGATAACTTTAGTGTTTAACATGCTCAGGCGCATGCCACGTTTCAACGAGGTCATGTTCCCTGATTCATATGTATATTAGTGTTTCTTGTTTTATTCTTTCTTGTGTCTAAAGGCTGTGCAATTTCTAACAAACTATTTAACTTTATACTTACTGTACAAGATTATTTACATGAATGTTAAGTAATTATTTGAAATATATTATTACTTATTAGTAGTAGGGCATGTAATATCGGAAAGTTCTCAATTCCGATACTGTTTTCCAATATTAGATCTCAATAATGGAATGCCGATATTAATTTAATACATCCGAATTGCACATATTCGTTAGAAATTGCACGTTTTCTGTAAAAACTGCACAAATTCGGTATGAGGTTGGTTTGAGTTCAATATTTTTCTTAATCGATTTTATTACTAATCGCTCATTATCCAATCACTGGTATCAGTAGGCAGCGGTCCAACCGTGGTATCGCGATAGTCTTCTACATAAGGACCTAAAATATGTTTTTTTACTCAAATAGATTTTTTATATGCTTTCGATGTGGCGATATTGGATCACTCAGTATCGGAATTGTAATATCGGAACTTACGTTCCGAGATTGCGATAGCCCGAGATTCATGCCCTAATTAGTAGGCACTTTATTCAGTACATATTGTTTGAAACAATTTTGTTGTATTGTAGCTTTTATCTGAATCAAGACACCAAAGTGTTATTATGTTTTAATATCTACACGATATTTGATTCGGTACCTGCAACGTGCCATTTGTCGTGATTTTTTCAGGCGTTTCACAGAAATAACATGTTTTATGTAAAATATAATTTTACATTATTTTGATCTCGTTACTGAATTTAGTGACTAGGTGGTAATTATTTACGTTACGTTATTTTTGAGATAGTGGCGTTCACGACCTGTGAAATGTCAATTTATGGTTCAAATGATTTATTTTCGTTTATTTACAAATTATTAATACTTTTTGAATGTTTTTAATGTAAATATTATATAACTTTGTTAGATTATGTAAATTGGCTCTTTCTATTATTAAACTATATGTATATTAATATTGTTACATTTTGTATGAGAAACATTTTATTTTGCGAAATTGCGAGCTTGCGTTTTAGGTTTGTTAAGTTGTTATTTTTTGTTCAGTATATTTAACATAATATTCTATTTAAATTCCCTAGAAGTTATGGAGGTTATATTAAAAATTTATAATTTTTTAGATTTCATAACACTATGAAAATTAAGATATTGTAATTCTCTCGACAGAAGTGTGTCGGTATATTTTAGCAAGTTTATAAAATTTCCAAATTTTTCTATAATTCATAAGATGTGATGTGATGTCGATTCTAAATTAATCGAGTGGCCAGTTAGACGGTCGTGGGATTCGTACAAAATCATTGGAATTGTGGAACTCTTCCTGCCGAACTCGGTGCGTTCATGTGGTATGCTTATTTTTTATTTTGTTTAAACAAAATCTGTTTACACCATTACATTCATAAATTCTGACAAACTGTAAAACGAATTATGCAAATAAGTTAACGTCGATACAACCAACAACCGTTCCTTAATCCTACGTTTCAAAGAGGTGATAATTTCACGAGCAACTGACTCACCTAGCATAGCTTATATTTTTTTAACATTATCATCGTCTTTTTCTAAATATCGAAAATACGGTTTTACGAATTTAAAACCAGTATTTTAATTCCCTCTTATGGTCCGGTATCCCGGTATTTTTGAATACCGGGAACCCGGATTGCTTCCCCCTGTCCTTCCGCTTTCTAGCAGCAGCCACCTGGTCATCATCGCTCTTAATGGAATAAGCAGCCATCTTGGCACCTTTGCCTGTAGTTTTCCTGATTTTAAATAAGTGGTTTCTAGGAACAGCGTCACCAGCAGTTGCAATTCACATTTCTGTGGCACCTCATAATTAACCCCATCTGCACTACAGACAAATATCTGTCCATCGCTACGAAAACGACGTTTTCTATGGCAGTTGTATGTGCGTAGTGCCATCCCACTTAAGATGGCACGTCAGATTTCTCTTTCTAATTCTCAACTTAACTTTGGCGGTTTATAACTTCGTCTCTGATCAAGATATAAGATAGTGCTTTAAAAAATCTTTCATATATTTGTACTATTGTTAAGATATATTTCTTAACAAAAGTAAAAATTGAAAAATGACGTGCATATATATATTTAGCAAATAAAAAAAATACATGCATATTCCCTATTTCCATTTACCATGGATGCAATATACGGGGCTTGTTACAAAACATGGCTATGGAGACAAAGAAAGATCTTTTTTTTTAGTACCTATTTTCATAATCATGTTTGTATTTGAATCGACCAATACTCAATCTAGCGGCGGACACTTGGCGTACTTATATATGCAGAACCAGCGACACGTATGCGTGCTTGCACGCCTAACTGAGGATATTTAAAAAACAAAGCTTGGTTCTTTTAAAAACTTGTTGCCATTAGAGTGGCAATGAAAGTTGTGCATACTACAATAGATAGCGCACCGACGTTCGGTATGTAGAACTCTTTTCTTTGTCATAGAGATACGTTAATGACAAAATGTATGTACAGATACTTAGGATTAGGTATTTTCTATAAGTATATGTCAGTAGTGTACCTTTTGGGTTAATTTTTCGGCAGACACAGTTAACTATAGAAGCGGGGTGATAATGTTAGGTTAGAACTAAAGCATTAGTGTCTTGATTGGAACGCACAACACTGCAGTATGCGGTGCCGAACACATTAACGAATGAAAAATGTCTTGTATGGTATTTTGTTCCGTGGCAGTATGCATCAGCGGTGTGGAAAATTAGTTATGTGTACAGCACCGCATACCGCAGCTATCTGCGTTCGGATCAAGAGACTAAACTTTCAGCTAGAAGGGGAAGCTTCTTGCTTGTATAGGTGATTGTACCTAATTAATTATTAACTTATGTGGCAGTTTTGTTTCCCGTGATTGTATCACTGTAGCACCTACGCAAACAAGTGTGAACTGAAATTATGTTCTTGTTTAAGTTTCCATTGATGATTTTATATATTTTATATCGGTTAATAGAAGTACAGAAAGTTGTTAGTTTTCAAAAGATGTGTCAGCTTTTTAATCACAATGAGGACCAATTTCACCAACGAAATGAACGTAATCAGCATATTTAAACTGTGGTCCCGCACTGCCAGTGACAGCTCTTTGACGCGGGAAATAAATGCTGATCGCCTTCAGTTTCATAGGTGCAATTAGCCCTTTTTGCTATCATTTATTCCTTATGAAAACTTGTTTACATCATCGTTTATATAACAAGTTAAAATATAATTTAAGAACGTGTAATTGTAATAGATTGGTTATTAAATTAATATATAATGTTATTGATTATTTTGACATCGGCAAGGAAAATAAATTATTTATTTTATACTGACATGGCAATTCGAAATAGGTTATTGATAAGTTATCTTTTAATCTTGTCTCTGATATATATAAAAATAATGATAAGGTGGAATGCAAGAAACTGGGGCATCCGACCCTGAATATTGAAGAATAGCATTTTGAATGATTTAGTATCATATAACTTAAAAAAAAAACTGATTAACAGTGCAATATTTCCACCCTGTTTTTTAATGATGTTGTTATTAAATAAAAATATCCATTTCAGTAAATTACATTTGTAGAGGTGTGTTAACAATAGCATAACATTTGATTCTTCTTAGTTTGAAAAACGTCTGTTCAATAGTTTCATACAGGATGAATACTGTAAGGTATTATATATTAGAAACGATTCACCAAAAATATGTAAATTAAGTATAGGGTTTGTTGATGCGTCGCGCTGTCATTGAAGGAAATGTTTAGCAGACAGTATTTTCTTTTCGCCATTAATTTGTCAGCTACAGTTATTCTTTTGAAACAGTGAAACAAGCAAAGTGGGTCGTCCATCCCGAGTGATGTAATACAGTTTGAGACCAAACGTATCACCTAAAACATGTCGCCATGTATCAGATACATCTTTACCACATAATTATTACATTTGTTTTGTTTAAGAATCACACCAAAATCTTTAAATGTAACTATATATTTATGTACTGTATATTTGGATTTTTTGTTTCTCTTGATCAGTGTCAACTTGATCAAGTGTATTTGATATTATATCATTTCTCATTAGTATGTATAAAATATACATTAGTTTATAAATTTTTATGCCAGTTAATGTCATCGTCCGTGTGTATAATACATGCGAGCGATTGATATACATGCGGTGTTGTGGTTCTTACACAATTGCAGGGATTATTAACAAATTTAACCAGTAATAAGTTAAATCATTTGTAAACATACAATTGTAAATTTAAGGATTTGCTGCAAATGTATACGATGAATGAGTTTTGTATCGTTAGTGTCAACGAACAACACTCCTAATTGTGAATAACAAACTCGTTGATAGTAAAGAACTGTCGTCAACAGATTGCCACAACACTGCACCTCGGTAATGATATCTAACAGTATTGTGACTCGGCCCTCGCGGTACGTAAACACGTCGATAGGGCTGCCCGCCTAAAGTATTCATCTACCTACTTGAGTTTCTTTCTAGTTTTATGATTTTATATAATATAATTTTATTAAAAAAATGTTTTGTATGAAATGGAAAGTGTTCAATAAATATACATGTTATGTTTTTGATAAGTTGAACTAATAAAAAAGCCTTATATATTTGGATAATATATGCGCCTAGACTAAGACTTACAAAAATCTTTATTGTTAAACCGTTCACATTCGGATAAAAAGTTTAATTAAAATGCTTTGGGCAATATTCACAAATCGCACGTTTCCTGCTTATAAAACTATCACACCGTTCGTTCGTCACTGCGGCGCATTCGCGACTGTTTGTGTGTCGAGTGTTGGCCGAACTGGAGACGCGTAGGTATGACTCGCGTTCCGACAGTTTGTATGAAGATGAAATACTGTTAGATACCATTACCGTGACTGCACAGTCTGTCGTCAAGCTCGTTTTGTTTCATAAGCTTTTTAACAACGACAGAATTGTCTATATTTAGAAAGTTACAGGGTATTGCCAAAAAGAAAAGCATCGTGAAGTGATATTGTGAGTTAGATGATTAGCACATATGTATTTGTGGGGAGAAACGATTTTTTGAAAATATTCAAAATAAATGAAATATGTAATACAAAGATTCCTCTTTTATTTGAGTAATTACCTACTAACAATATTTATCGAATAGAAAAATCTTTATTTACACTAAAAACTACATAAATAGCTAACTGTACAGACACATAAACTTAAATATTAATCAGTAACTTAACAAAATATACTAATAATGTTAATTTTTTAAGCCGGTATTACGACTGGTATTATCCTTAGCCTGTTTGATCAGTAGTTATTCACGGGCTCTCCTGTCCTCTGGTCATTCGCCAATAGTTGCCTTGCAGTTTCATTAGATCACTATGAGTTCCGCGCTCCACAATTTTACCTGTCGACAACAAAACAATTAGATTTAATTTTGCGTACCTAAATAACATCAAATATGTATCGATCGATCGATCCTCGATCAGAGCCAATCAATCTGCCTAGCCTTTTCCCAACTATGTTGGGTCGGCTTCCAGTCTAACCGGATTCAGCTGAGTACCAGTTTTTTACCTGCAGCGACTGCCTAACTGACCTCCACAACCCAGTAACTGAGTAACACGAGATACCCCTTGGCTAGACTGGTGCCAGATCTCAAGCTTCTGACTATTCGTAACGACTGTCAAATATCTTCAAATGACAGCCGGGACCAACGGCTTAACGTGCTTTCCGAGGCACGGAGGAAACTCGGTATGTTGAATATCCATCCACGGACCGACCTCGTCAAGCGTTGCTTTACCTTGATGATCGACACGTGCGGTTGTTATTATTTAAAGAGCTATTTATGGTAAAATCGATCAGTCTGCTTTGATCGACAGGTCCACACAAGCTACTTCGACGTCGATCAAATTCATCGATCGACTGGTGTGGCAAAACCGTAGACCCTTAAATTAAACTCATTAATCCATTACGAGATCGTAACCACGAGGCCAATGACCCTGTTGCATTACATAGACGACACCACCATATCTGGTCTTCAAGAATATTTATCTTTGGCAAAGAAAAGCAATTATAAGTAGTACATACCTTTATTCAGTACACAGATGAGGTCGGCATCTTTTATTGTGGAGAGCCGATGAGCGATTGTTATACACGTGCGACCTTTTGCCGCTTTTTCTAAAGCTTCCGACACGACCTGTAATAATAAAACAAATCTGTATAAATAACTTAATAACCGATACATTTATTTATTAAAACTTCATGCAACATAAAAGTACATAGGCGGACTTAATGCCTAAGGCATTCTCTACCAGTCAACCAAGGGCGGTGAAGAGATAGCATGGCAGGTGCATAAAAAAAATGAGATAAAAATATTATATACGCAAATTTAGTACAAAAATATATAGTTAAAATAAACATACTTAAATATGTACTATAATAAATACTATATATAAAATAATATATATATATAAATAAATTAATTAATATATAGGTGCATATTGAGACGACTCTGCTATTCGTTTAGAAAATAATGCCGCAACTTCCGCTTAAATGCATACTGACTGGTGGCCGTCCTGATATCGAGAGGAAGCGCATTCCAGAGAAGAATGGATTGAATATTAAAGGAAGAATGAACAAAATCAGAAGTATGAGAAGGACAGAGCAAGAGAAGATTGTTAGATGAACGTAGATTCCTAGCGTGTGAAGAACATAGGTATTGAAAGTGAGGTATGAGAAAAGAAGGAGGTGTGGGAGAGTTGAGTAGAGAAAAGCGCAGTCAAGGCGCGCAAATTTCTTCGCTGCTGAATGGGCATCCATTTGAGTTCAGTTCTGCAGCTCGACACATGGTCATATTTCCGGAGGTTGAATATGAACCGGATGCAGTTGTTTAAGAGCCTATCCAGCTTATCCAGTAATACCGCGTTTAGGTCAAAGTAGCACACGTCACCATAGTCGATTAAAGGGAAAATTAAAGTCTGCACAAGCATTGTCTTCGTTTTTGAGTGACATTGAGCTTTATAATTTTATATATACTGTATGAAATATATATTCAAACTATTTATCTTTAAAGGTTAGGATGCAGGAGTGTACCTATTTAGAGTACATTCATATTTTGCCGGTTATGCAGTCTTTGTAATACAGCCAACAACCTGGTACTAATATAAACTCCGGGCTGCTTCTAAAAAACATCTTGAAAGCTTGAATATTAGTTGTTTTGCTCTTACCCGTTCACTGGTCGCGTCCAAGGCCGAGGTGGCTTCGTCGAGCAGCAGCAGGCGCGGCGACCTGATGAGCGCGCGCGCGATGCACACGCGCTGCTTCTGTCCTCCCGACAGCTGTGCACCGCCAGACCCTAGGTTTGTGTCGTAACCCTGGAAAATTAATCGGACTTTATAAACAGAAAACAATGAAACCAAGTCTACATATGGTTCTCCGTGTATGCGCAATCTGCGTGAATGTAATTCTAAAGAATTAATTAGATTTGGACCTTGACCCAGTAGGCGCATAGTATCAGCCTATGAGGCTTTATTTTAGGAGGTAGGTATTAACATCAAACCGTAGGTATAAAAAATACCTACCTAAACATCGCACATAACACCATGACGAATGTATTACCCTAAGTACAGCAACATCCACATCTCCCCTGTTATGTTTAACCTCGTGACTGCGTGAAACGCGGATCCACGCGAGACTCAATGGCATTTTAATTGTTTCGGTAATTATGGCACTCAACCGGTAATAGGCGTCGAGCCTATTGCCATCAGCAGAAGTAGGTTTAATTATCATCATTATCATTCAACGAAAATATGTCTACAGCTGGACATGGGGCACTTCCTCAAGCACCGCAATAACAAGTGGTACAGTAATTACCTTATCTAGCGAGATTCACCACAGAATAAAAAGTTCAAAACAAATAACATACCATAGGAAGAGAAGCGATGAAGTCATGTATGTTGGCTGCTTTGGCGGCTTCAATAATCTCTTGCATGGTGCACTGTCTGGAGTTGTCTCCGTACGCGATGTTCTCGCCCAGCGTGCGATCGAAGAGCACCGGCTCCTGCTGCACCACTCCCAGCTGGCTACGCAGCCGCGGCAGCGTCAGCGACGAGCGATTGTCGAGGCCATCCAACATCTGTGGGGTAAAGTTAAATATCACCTAACATTTTTTGTTTGTAACTTCTTGTGAATCCTAAGGCCGTAGGCTGCACCCTACGGCGCTTGCAGATCATTACACACCCTCCGGCGCCCAATGCTACTACTACGCCCTATCCGGGTTTTACGGTCCGACCTGTTACAGCCTAAAGTAATGGCATATTGATTTTAGTTACTCTCAGTTGGCTCTAGAGCTTTGGCGTCCGTTCTGATTGGAGTATGTGGTTTACGGACTCAAAAATAACCTTGGGGCATTGTCTCGTTGCCGAGATATCATTACCACTTTCCATTTATCCTTAGCCTATACCAGTTTCAAAGTGCGCTGCAACTTTGCAAAGAAGCCGAAATGGAACCTTGGCACTTACATTATTTCATGAAAATAAAGATTTAAAGAGAGTGGCCACTGTGTGCGTCAAGCCGTTTCAGCATTTTTGTCGGTGTTAGCATGACCACGACCAAAGCTAATCATCACCATGTTTTTTTGGGTATCGCGTTTATTTTATACTAGCTTGTGCCCGCGGCTTCGCCCGCGTGAAAAGTGTTTTATCAATACACACTACCCTATGTCCTTCCCAGGGTCTCAAACTTTCTCCATGCCAAATTTCATCTAAATCGGTCCCGTAGATCTAGAGGTCCCTACAACCTCACAAACTTTAGCACTTTATAATATTAGTATAGATAATAAAAAGCCCCGGCTACATTGCCCATTAACAAATTAAAGACGTCGTTAATATGAATATTTAATTAGCTATTAATTTAATAACTTTAATCATATATAGACGATCTAATATAATCAGTTCGTTTATTTTGGTTTGTCTTTAGAACCTCCCCCAGGTTCATTCTTTGGTTAATCTTTAGATGGAGGAGGTTCATTTTTTGGTTTTTGTAGTCTTTTTTCTCTTTCTCTTAACCGGCGTTCTCTTTCAAACTCTTTCATTCTTATCACATAGTCTTTTTGTTCGCAAGTAAGATAACCATGTTTCTCGTGATGACAGTTAACCACTAAAGGAAAATGTTTGTAGCGGCAGACTTGGTAACTCAACAACTCATCAGAACAATAGTCTTGGAACTTTGGTGGAATTCTGGCGGAGTTAAGTTGCTCTACAGTAGATTTTATTGCACGTGTTTCTCTTTTGTAACCGAATCCTTTGTCACCGAATGTAGGATTCTGGTTCATTTTTAAATCCAGATGCATAGTTGTCGCTGTTCCCAATATTTGTCCCATTTTCGTTAGAAATACGGTATGATATGGAATAATGAAGACTCTTTATGAAAAAATGTAGTAAAGTTAATATAAATTAACATAAATTATTTTTCCTCGCTATATGGTTAATTTGACAACTTTTGTCAAAAGCTAATTTCAAAATAGATACCTAACTTTTTGACATATTTTGATGTTCTTGACACTAGCAAACACTGGCAACTTGTTGGACCTACCTTGTGTGGTTTGTGTTGGGACTTACTATTGCCATGAATGCCATGGGCTGCTCATACTGATCTCTAACATTATTTAATAGAGGTCAGTGGCTGCTCACCATTCACTTAAAGAAAACTGTGAATAAAACGAAGAGTTCATTCGGCTCCGCGGCGAGTTTAAAAAAAAATTGCGACAATTTTGATTCATGATGACCCGTCATGCGTATTACAGACATTTTTAACCCCCGCCGGAAAGAGGTGTGTTATAAGTTTCACGTGTGTTGCTGTGTATCTGTGTGTCTGTCTGTGGCATCATAGCGCCTAAACGAATGAACCGATTTTGATTTAGTTTTTTTTTGTTTGTAAGGTGATTTTGTCGAGAGTGTTCTGAGCTATGTTTGAATAAAATCGGTTCAGCCGTTCAAGAGTTATGGGCGTTTTACCGTTTGAATCGGGGTGTTTTCGCAAGATAAATGTGTCGGGGGTTTTTAAATTCTAAAATTTTACTTGTAATAGAAAAAGGTCCAAATTTGCTTAAATATATATTTCCTTAGCAACAAACTTGTTATTGTTTGAATTAAGACCGAGACAATTAGTTTCATATAAGTTTCTCTGTGATTAGTTTATCCTTCTCTCTGTCATTTCAATGGCATGCCACCATTTAAGTATCCGAAATACTTCATGGTGTTTTAGGTTTTGTTCTTCTCTATTAAAGGTATAGACTAAAGCATTTACTTGTAACAGAACATCGAGCACTCACTGTTTTTAATACGCTCGATGTTTAGTTCCCGTATCCCTCTATGTTCTCTGGTATACCTATAATTCAATGTTTTGAAGTTTTCAAACGAATTATCGGCTGAATGGGTCATGAACTTTAAAGACTGACTAGCTGACCCCCGCGGCTTCGCTACCATGACTACCCTACTCTACCTACCCTAGCTACCTTATCTACAAAAAAAAAAAAACATAGACCATCTATTAAATAATCCGAACAGAGCCTAAAAATTTTGGTTTGGATAGGTGAGCCCGTTCTTGAATTATAAAATTACAACGAAAAGTGGCATTGATTTTTATATCTAAAGATTGTGCATAAAGTGATACTGGCGGTCAATTCTGTAACAAATTGGTGAATTGAGCTCGAAGTAAATTCTTTCTAATGCTAAGGTTTGATAGAGGGGATCGTACGGTCCATGGCACTTTATAGAGCATCAGTGTGGGCGGACAACTTGACAGCCCGCAACGTTGCAATCCCGTGAAGACCTCATAGAGCATTGGCGATCAGTTCGAGGAGGATACTGTACAGTCTCTTCGAGGCGCCTCTTGGCTGGATCACCCTGGGATATTGACGCTAAAAACCTCTTGTTGCTTTATAGATGAGGCCGGGACTCGCTGGAGAAGGCAAGCATCTGATAGCTGCTTATGTTGAAGTGTACACGAACAGGGCTGAGCTCCGCCAGATCCTATTCTATAGTGGTGGATTGGGCGCAGCAGCTTGCGCAACCTAGCATGGGCGGGCTACAATAGCGGTTGTAAGACCCTGTATGAGAGAATGGCTGGCCAGACGGCCTGGTTTGACCATTTTTTAAAAGCGTAACCGTGGAGTTTCTTGCCTGTTCTTCTCCATAGGAAACGATCAACCCGAACCGTGCGCCTTTTTTCGTCGTTTTATAAGTGCCCATGTAGGCCGATATGAACTAAAAAAAAGAAGATTTTGATTATGGTGCCCTTACTTTCCGGCTGACACAGGTACTGTCCGGACAGCGTATTACCATTGTGTATATCAGTACAGACACCCATAGTCTGTACTAGATCACTTTGTGCTCTTAAAAATAACAAATACTCTAAAGCAAACTACGTATGACTACAGACCTGTCTGTATAAGTATACGGTTTGTTCGCATATGTCTAAAGCAAAATGTGACCGTGTTATGGTCAACGAATCAGCACAAGAGCGAGCGAAGCGAGCTCGGGAACCTAGGGCACCCCGACACGGACAGGTTAGGTTCGAACGAGTGTTCGTTCGTGTTAGGTTACTTTTGACCCTGCAGACAGAAATAGGAGCCCCGCGCAGCGGGGCTACGTCGACTTTGTTGCTTTAACTCTAATCGTACTTGCACCTATTCTATGTTAAAACCAATGTCAACATTAAAATTGTGTATATCAGTACAGACACACATACTACGGCAGCCAAATTGTCTGTACTCGTATGTGTTTTGCTCTCACGAATTAGAGCAAAGTGTATTTTATTTCAGTCTGTCTCTGTACTGATATGCAGTATGCTCTCTAGCTACAAGAGCATATTGCGTGCGATTACAGAGCAACCCCTGTCTGTGCTAGTATACATTATGGCAATACGCGTCCGGACATGGTTTGAAGTGCTTTTTTTTACAGAACAGCTTCTCGCAGTAGGAGAAACAACAACAATATTCGATAAAATCGAGTTTTGAAGTGAAAATATCTAAATAATTTCAAATATCATGTCAAATCGGCCGTAAATGAGCTCAGAACTGAAAAATATAACAATTAAAGAAATGATTGAGTAGGTAGGTAGTTTTTGAGTTATGAACTTAAATCAATAATTAATTCACTTCACTTCGATGTTCTTCAGTTTATCTTAATAATATTAGATTATAAATGCGAAAAATTTGGATGATGGATGTATGTTTGTAACTCAATTACGTCATAACGGCTAAACGGACCTGGAAGAAATTTAGAACAAAGATAGATTACAATTTGGAATAGAACATAGGCTATTTTTTGTCCAAGTATTATGTGCCTTTGGGATAAAAAAATACCTTGTACGCGGGTGGAGCCGCTGGCAGAAGCTACAAGATAACAAATTAGTGAACGGATAACATAATCCATCGCTTTCCATCATACGTGATCGAGGTCTAGAGGATTACCTATAGGTATTGTTCACATGGTCGAGTCATCGAGCTGGTGAGCAAATAAGTATTAAAGGAAATCAAATCAAATCAAATGGACATTGAACCCCTCCAAAATTAAGGAGATTGCGATAGTGAATGCACAACCAGCGTGGTGTTTATTCTATCAAAGAATGCTGAACGCGTCTAGTAGGAACACAAAAAAGATACATAGGTTCTTACAATTTTTCCAGTGTCAGGATCGTAGAATCTTTGCAGCAGTTGCAGCACGGTGGACTTGCCGCAGCCCGACGGACCTACTAGCGCCACTGTCTTGCCAGCGTCCACGTGGAGGTCTATTCCCCTGAGGACCTTCTGATGTTTCCGTGTTGGGTAGCTGAACTCGATGTCATTTAATGTGAAGTTTCCGGTGGCAGTCTGTGAAATTAAATCATATTTAGATACTCTGATAAACATTCTGTTTTGAAATTCTTTTTGTTATCGAGAAAATCATGAGAAATGCTATTCATAGCTGCTCTATTTGAACTATTTATATAGAACTACATATCAATGTGTTAGGTAACATGAAAAAAGAACAAGTACCTAAGTCTCGAAACAGACCGGTAGGTTACTCGAAATCGTCTAGGTAATGATCGAAATTGCGTGATTCTAAGCTTAATTTATTGAATAGATACAACCGAATGATTTTCTAAATAAATCATATTTACCCAATCTTTCTTATCAACGACACCTTCTTGCGTTTTGACCACGGGCTCTCTGTGTATTAGTCCCAATATCCTCGAAGCAGAAGTTTTAGCCGAATCGAAGCTCGGAGCATATACCAGTGCTTGGCCAAGCATGTACGCTCCGTACATGACACACTCCGTTACTCTGTAGAAAGACAACTACACTTAGTTATGTACAAGCAGGCAATTATAAAAATGAGGCGAAGAGCCTCTCAAGAATCGGGCATTAAAGAACACGTCAAGATGAAAACTTTGGCAGCATTACCGCGTTGAACGGCAGTGCTGAATCTTTGTCTGTGTCTCTAAGGTTGCGTTTTCTGAAGGTTGTTCCCTAACAACATCATAAATTACAGGTAGGTACTTACAAAAGAACAACTTTGTATTCCAACTCTCCTTGCGCTACGAGCGTGGCGCCGTACACAGTCGCACAGCAGAAGGCAATGAGGGGCACGTAGAGACCCAAGCCAAGCACCAATCCTCGCCACCGAGACTTGCTAACCACTGCCTGATTGGCTACCTCCAGAGATTGCTGAAATTTTTCTATGAAGACTTCCTCAATACCTGTAATATAATAATGCCGTTTAACTTATAAAAATAAAAACAATAGATGCATCCTTTTCTCATACTCTTTAGAAATTCATAAGATCCGAATTAGACCAAGTATCAACCTGTTTTTTGAAGCTATTGAATAGCACTAATTTGTATCGCAGTATCATTGCGTAGGTATTGCTTAGATGACGACGATACAATAGAGTGATTTGCATTATTCATTCTATAGAATATATGCATCGAAGAAGATACAGGTATAGGTTTACCCTCTTACAAATAAACGCAGAATAAAGTTATACCAGGTATAAACCTATGAAAATGTAGGGTATACCTTTGTTATACCTGGTATAACTTTATTCCGTGTTTATTAGTAAGAGGGTTAATCTTTAGGTATGAATAATTGCTTAACATTGTTGATAGCTCACCTAAACTTTGTACAGTTTTGATGCTCAAAACCGCTTCTGTTGCAATACTGGACGCAGCTTCCATTGCTTCTCGCTCGTCGGCTTGAGATTGCCGTGAAATTTTGCCTTCTAGCCAGATGCTGCCCAGCATCTATATTTAGAACACGGTGATTAATAAAATTGCAAAAATTCTGCGAGCAGCACTCAGATTCGACGCAGTGTTTACTTACCACTGGTAAAAATGCAGTTGAAACAAGAGTAAGTTTCACGTTAAAGCTTAATCCCATTAAAATTCCAACGACAACAGAACTAAAGCCCTGTAGGATGATTCCAATCATGACTCCGGTAGCACCTTGCACCTCTGCCGCATCTCCACTTAATCTGGCACAAATAGCTCCGACAGTATTGGTTTCTTTGTCGTAGTAACCGATTTCCTGGTGGAAAAACATTTACTTTTAATTCTCATCCACCGAGAACTAAAAATATTCATTGTATTAGGTGACCTTTGGCTTTTACTGAGGTAGAGGAAAAATCGCGTCTGGTAATAGTTGGATAAGAGTTGTCGAAAATCGTTATGAATGGTGTGCGGTTGTATGTTCTGCAGTGGACAGGCAGGCTGGGCGGATAATAGGTGATGCTGTTTTGATTTCTATTTGTATGTACCTGTCTAAGCAAAGCATTAAAGTATGCCTGTCGAAGTCTAGTAGTCATCTTTAAACCAGCCGTTGTGAATGTAGTGCCTTGAAGACACATAGAAAAGCCGGCAATCGCAGCAACGACCACGAAGAGTCCCGCGTACATATCACCGTTGGACAGCAGCTCTTCACGATCCTTTATCATGAATATCTGCAAAGAAACGGTAAATTGCATAAAGAACATTACTAACTAGGAAGTTCATGATATAAATATTGGATAGTATTGTATTAAGGAACTTACAGCGCTAGTATAACCGAATAACAGAGCAAATGCGGGAAAGCAAGCGCCCTGTATAAACGCTGTTATGGAACCAATCGTGATGTAAATCCATTCGGGGGCGTTAAGCTTCAGAATTTCCCACAAGCTCACTGGAATAACTTCCTGCAAAATTATGGGTATATTACAGACAACTGGAACCACTTAAAGGAGAATAAAATACAGAATCTTTAAAATAATAAATACCTCCTCTTCCTGTTCCTTTTTGTCAGTTTCAGCTTTACGTAAGATGCTTTGGATACCGATCGAGAGAGCCGAAGTGACCGAACCACGAGGAGTTTGCATCCACTCGTGTGATTCTGTAGATTAGGAATTAATATTAGTTTCTGCCAGCGACTGCGCCCACGTGAATGTCGAAAATTATCCCAAGGAATCATATTCCCGGGATAAAAAGTCCTATGCGATATTCCAGACTATAATCTGTCCCGGTGCCAAATTTTATCCAGATCCGTCCGGCAGTTTGAGCGGGCAGAAGTAACAAACAAACACACACACTCAAAAACTTTCGCCTTTATAATATTATTGTGATGTAAAACGGTGCTACCATTGATATCATTGTTTCATGCTGGTTCTATGTCATATACTATACGGCGTATAGCATATCAATATTCTTTTATTGGGACAATCCCACCGCACTATTCCCAAACCACTGCAACTCCTGAAAGCCAGAATCAACAGTGGCGACCACCAGAAAAGCGCCGAGGCAATGAAGCTCGACGAAGTCCCGGAGAATGAATTTACCTGTCTTGGATCCCGCAACGAAATTAATCAGAAAAGAATAACGGAGGAGTAGGAAAAATGTAAATTTCCACTGCCCTCCATATCAAGCAGGATACAGAACAAACAAGGCCAATAGGCACAAAGGGTCATATACAACTGGGATAAGCCCAGTTGTCTAGCACCACGGATAAAAAATTAGCATTAATACATATTAATGAGTCCTAACATTGTGAGCTGTTATATTTGGTTCCAATAATAGGTATGGCAAAAACGCTTGAACGCACGGAAATTTGTTCTAGTTTCCACAAGGTCCGTATAGTAAACAACTCCTGATGCAGCCTGTACATTATTCAACATAATATTACGTTCATTCTGCCAAAGAATACACTCCCATAAGATATGATGTGCAGATTGTACATATTCGCAGTCAGATGTAGAACACTGACTTTTGGGGGCCGAGTCACCCACGTCCGTAGGAGAGTACCCTTAGATTCCCTACACGTGGTCCCCGGGTGGTGCAAACCAGGTGACACAACTGGTGGTAGGCTTCGGCCGAAGGCTTGTGACCACCCACTGAGCAAAGACGTACCGCCAAGCGGCCTGGCCGTGTTCCGGTTACGATGCTCAGTGTAGCCATCTAGAGGAGTTGGGTCGAGATAGCTGTTCCACTGCAAGCAGACCAGTCTGGCGCGCGCTGTTATGGGCGTATCGGGAGACTAGTCGCGGAGGGTAGCGGGATCCGAGGCACGGTGCACCGCTGGCCGACCGCAGGTAGTTGGGGGCCCAAGTAGTGTGCCAGCCACACATGAAAGGCTGCCCCGCCAACTGTCGAAAAATCCCGGAATGCACTATCGTGCTGGTTGGCGACCAGAAGGGAGGGCCCGATAGACATTCCGGGGGGGCTCGGGCGTCCCCGCAGTCTCCGGGCTAGTGCCCCAATGATGGCGTCCTTTCAGTGCGTGTCTGTAGGTTAGCAGCGTGGAACCTCGTCTCACTTCCTACTCCTCTCTTCCATTCACTCTTCTATAAAAGAAAATGCCAAGGAAAAAAAATACAGGATATAAACAGCGGCTGCACCCCCTCCCACACAAAGTGCACCTCACTAACATTAGAGGTCTGCACTCAAATCTCTCTGCAGTCCACTACCACCTGGAGACTGAAAAACCAGCGCTGTTTTTCCTTACGGAGACGCAGATAGCGAGGCCGTCAGACGCGTCGTACCTATCTTACCCAGGGTTTACCCTGGAGCACAATTATAAACCGCGCGCGGGAGTGTGTATGTACGCCCGTGACGACACTTGCTATCGGCGTCTCCGTAACCTTGAGGACCCAAGATTTTCGACGCTGTGGGCTCTAGTGGACACAGGTCTGGATAAAATTATCTACGCCTGTGTCTACCGCTCGCACAGTGGAGATCAGGAGACAACCAGGCTCACAGAGTACCTCAGTGAGGCGGCTGATGCGGCACAGCAGCGGTACCCTTCCGCCCAATTAGTGTTACTGGGGGACTTTAATGCCCACCACCAGGAGTGGCTCTTCCCATACCAGTGCACTGACCATGCTGGACGGGAGATGCGTAAGCTTGCGCTTGCGCTTAACCTTACCCAGCTGGTCCAGGGGGCAACGAGGGTGCCGGATGTTGATTCGCACACGGCCAATTGCTTGGACCTTCTGCTGACAACAGAACCAGACCGATACTCTGTGTCGATAACTTCACCTTTGGGTAGTTCCGACCATTGTCTGGTGAAGTCTGTGTCCGTCTACTCCCCGCCCGATCCCAGCCCAAGAGGCACGCGGCGGGTTTGGCGGTACAGGTCAGCAGATTGGGATGGCATGCGATCTTTCTTCGCATGTTATCCTTGGCAGCCTACTTGCTTTTCTTCGGATGATCCTACGGCGTGCGCGGACAACGTGACGGATGTGTTGCGTCAGGGAATGGAGTACTACATTCCGTTTTCTGACGTAACAATGACCAATGTTGACCGGCCATGGTTTGGCGCTGAATGTCATCGCGCCGACGCGCTTAAACATGAGGCGTACCTGGCATGGGTTGACGCTCGTTCGCGCAAAGCGAGTGACGTGGGTCAAAGGAAAAAAGCCTACAACAGGGCTGCCAAGTCCTGCAAGAAGGTGTTGAGAAGGGCTCGGTTCGACCACATTGGCCGAATAGGGGCCAAACTTGCTTCTTACCCAGCAGGTAGTAAAGCGTTTTGGTCCCTGGCTAAGTCGGTCGAGTCCAACTTCAGCCGACCCTCACTACCACCACTGCTGAAACCCGACGGGTCGCTGGCCCACTCTGCTGAGGAGAAGGCAAATTTATTTGCCTCTCTTTTTGCGGAATCTTCACGTCTGAACCCTGGTGACGCGCGGCCCCCTTCTTATCCTGATGGATGCGAGACGAGTATGTCGGACATTCGTATCCACCAAAAGGACGTCCGTAAGGTACTGCGCAACCTCGACGTGAACAAGGCTAGTGGCCTGGACGGAATACCAGCAATAGTTCTCAGAACCTGTGCGCCTGAACTGTCTCCGATCTTGACACGCCTATTCCGCCTTTCGTATGAGACTGGAAAAGTGCCGAATGCTTGGAAGCTAGCTAACGTACAGCCCGTGCCCAAGAAGGGTAGTCGAGCTGACCCGGCCAATTACAGACCCATCTCTGTAACGTCCATACTCTGTAAGAGTATGGAGCGTGTACTTAACACGAAGCTCCTGGCATACCTAGAATCTAACGATATCCTTAGTGACCGCCAATACGGCTTCCGCCGAAATCGGTCTACTGGGGATCTTCTAGCGTATGCCATTCACATCTGGAGTGAGGCCATCGAGAGGCACGGGGAAGCGCTTGCCGTCTCCCTCGACATCTCGAAGGCTTTTGATAGGGTCTGGCACGAAAGCCTTATTGGTAAGCTTCCTTCATTCGGTTTGCCCGGTGGTCTGTGTGATTGGATTGCAGACTTCCTGAGAGATCGGTCCATTCGAGTGGTTATCGATGGCTGCTCGTCGGACCAATTGGATATCAATGCCGGGGTCCCTCAGGGGTCGGTACTCTCAGCAACTTTATTCTTGCTGCATATTAACGATCTGCTTAAACCCGGCACCTTTGGGTATGCAGACGACAGCACTGTTGCTGAGAGATACTTGTCCAACGCTCGTGCTACCGGGCCTCAGATCCGGTCTCTCCGGGAGGCCATGGTGGAGCGCTTGAACCTGTCCTTGCAGGCAGTCTCCGAATGGGGCGATGCCAATCTGGTCAGGTTTAATGCCGCTAAAACCCAGGCGTGTCTTTTTTCCGCTAAAAAGAGCCAATTTTACCCAGATCCAACTTTCCGAGATGCGACCGTGCCAATAACTGACCATCTTGAGCTTCTTGGCGTTACGTTGACATCTACTCTCAATTTTGGCCCTTACATTGAGGCAAAGGCTCAGCTGGCTGCCAAAAAGCTGGGGATCCTTGCAAAGGTGAGACGGTACTTCACGCCAGAACAGCTCCTCAACTTGTATCAAGCGCAAGTTCGATCATGCATGGAGTACTGTTCTCATCTCTGGGACGGATCAGCCAAATACCAGCTTGACGCACTAGAGTCGATCGAAAAGCGAGCCAAGAGGCTCATCGGCGATGAGACGCTGGTCAAGTCAAAGCTCCAGAGTCTTGAACATCGTCGCCGAGTTGCCAGCCTGTCGGTTTTTTATCGGTTACATTTCGGGGAGTGTGCGATGGAATTGCACGATATAATTCCACCTAGCCCGTTCCATCATCGGACTACCAGACGTACGGCGATGCGCCATCGATACATGGTAGACATCCCACCCATACGCACAAAACGTTTTGGGAACACTTTTATTATGCGTACAGCTAAGGAGTGGAATTCCCTGCCAGAGTCTGTGTTTCCCGATAGCTACAATCTAGGGGTCTTTAAGTCAAGAGTGAATAGGTTATTTCTAGGCAAGCGTGTTTCACCGTCGACCACATCATCGCTTACCATCAGGTGAGATTGTGGTCAAGCGCGAGCCTATAGGTTATAAAAAAAAAAAAAAAAAAAACTGACATAAAGGCGAGGCAACGAGCTTGAAAGAAAATAATTTACTTTTAAAGTTACCATGTCCCGTGAGAAATTGGGCAACACAGTGATCCACTTCCAGCCACGTGCTGGCCAGCCGCACGCGAACGGATGGAAAGAATTGGTGGAGGTGTCGGCCCTTGATAGAATTATCCCACCTACATTGCCATTCGGATAAAAGTTCCTCCCAGACGTCAATAGGTGGTTTAAATAAGCTAGAGATTTTCAATAGAAAAAGATCGAGTTTGTAAAGCCACACATTGTCATTCATAACTTTGTGACACCTCTCTTTCTAGATGTATGTGCCTTATTAACGCCCGGTTACTTATTAGATACCTACCGACTACTGAATTTTGCTTGCTGAGGCGTGATCTTCGGCTACGGAATGCAGGGGCATTAAAGGCGCCTTCTTCTGGTGCATCTTCCAATAATTCGGGCAACGATTCGGCCTCCTCAGGATTATTCGTGGTCACGAGCTTGTAGTAGAAACCTGAACATAGATACTCGTTAGTATTTCACCTGCTTGATTATTAGCTGAGCAGTAGCTAAGCAGGATTTGGATAATGTATGTCTCACCTTTGTTTTTCATAAGCTCTTCATGCGTGCCCTGTTCTACGATGACACCCTGATCCATGCAAATGATACGGTTCGCGTTTAAGATCGTTGATAACCTGAAATCATTGGTTTCATTTACAAATCAAAACAGATTAAGTTTGAAGAAGAACCAAGGCTATGGAATTCCGGGCATTTATATTACAGTGGTACCTGCGTGAAACCATGAGAGAGCAGGGGTAACGGCCGCGACATACCAAGTTGTAGGTCGTGGGTTCGAATCCAGGCAGGTTTTTTCTTTGTGTAAGTTATTGCATCGCCACTGCTCTCAAAAAGGTGAAGGAAAACATCGTGAGGGAACCGGCATGTCTTAGAACCAAAAATTCGAAGACATGTGACAGCTCGTGACTAAATAATATCAGCCACAAGGGTCATCTGTCCCGGTTACGGGTTGTCAGAAATCTGAGATATGACACCAGTCTAGCCAAGAGGTATCGTGTTATCTAGTTACTGGATTGTGGAGGTCAGATAGGCAGTCGCTCCATGTAAAACACTGGTACTCAGCTAAATCCGGATACGGAAGCGGAAGGAATTCGGACTGGAAGCCGACCCCAACATAGTTGGTAAAAAGGCTAGGCAGATGATGATGACCTGTGTGAAACCATGATGGTAGTCCTTCCAGAGCTAGCCCGGTCTAGAGCGGCCTGGACTCTCCGCTCGGAGTGAGGGTCGAGCGCGGAGGTGGCCTCGTCCAGCAGCAGCACGGCCGGCTCGCGCAGCAGCGAGCGCGCGATGGCGATGCGCTGCTTCTGTCCGCCCGACAGCGACGCGCCGCGCTCGCCTATCACTGTGTTGTAACCCTGAAATACAATTTACCATTAGGATAAGGCCTTGGCATCTCAAAAAAATGTGAGGAAACACAAGGCTACCCGTATGTATCCAGATAATAGAGTTCTCCTGTAGAAGGAAGATGTGGCGATGCCTGACCGGACAGGGGCGTAGCTACTCCGGTATCCGGGCTAGACAGTGCCGTGCACCGGGGTCCCCAAGCTCAAGAGGCCCTCGGGGCCTTATTAGCAAACCTCAACTAGCGAAAAGTTCTTCATATTCGGTATAATGACATATTTAAATCATAGCCACTCATTTGAAAGAATACAGGGGCATTCCCAACAAGATTCGAACTTCGGTTCGAAACTAACCATATCTTTGATACACACATCAAGATGAACGTAAAAAGAAAATATAACCTATCAGAGGCGCGAGGTGTGAAAATTTTCGCGCTCGCTACGCTCGCTCTTATATCCTAAGTTATGTTGCTTTTATGCTGTCGACTGCTATAACTGATGGCAAGAATGGTAAAAAAAATTCTTAACAATCCGAGATGAAGTTCTTAAAATTTCAAGCTCGCTTCGTGAGTTGCATTTTAAATTCTCATGATTCTGAAGCTTTGTTGCAAAAGTCTGAAACTTAGTCGCATAGCATCGCTCGCTTTAGAAATCAACAGTATTTTTTTAAAATCGGTACCATATCTGAGAGATATCCTTTTATTGTTATTTATGGAGTGGCATAACTCTATGAACTGAATCTTCGAATTGGCCACTGGTCGCACGGAGAGCGTCGAGAAAAGAAAGGAAAAGAAAGAAAGAGTGTAAGAATTCCGCATACATTCCTTGCACTCTTTTTCTCTAACTTGCTTAGTAAGGCTGATTCACTATCGGGGTCGGAACATTCACATTCATTCATTTCACATTCGTGAAAACGTGTTTTTTTATGTTTAATCGTGGCCTGTGCAGGACAGGCGGTAGGAAGGATATTCAAAGTTAAATTAGGGCGGTCAGAAATCTAAATTAAGTCCTTGCTGAGTATAAAGTAGCTATGCACCTTTAAAGGATTTATATTTATTTTGACTTGTTCAAATCTAAATAGTTCAGAGACGGCCCCTGTTTTTCATGCACCAGGGCTTTTGGCTACCTAGCTAGTAGCTACGCCTCTGTGAGTGGGATATGTCTAGAAGCTGTAGTCTATCAACTGAATATTGATAATCATTCATAATAAATAACTTAAACCTACTAACCTCTGGCAATTTCATGATGAATTCATGTGCATAAGCCATGGCTGCTACTCTTTGTACTTCTGGTAATGTTGCTTCAGGACAAGCGATGGAAATGTTCTCGAATATTGTGCCATGAAACAATACTGGCTCTTGACCCACAACACCTGGAAATTATTAGATCGAATTCGAAATCAAAGTTTATTGTGTAGATGTATTTAACACCAGAACACCGGTTGCTGGCCAGAAACGATGGTCAAGATGTCATGTAAGTACGGTATACATGTCCACCAGACAACTAGGTAGATAGGTACATACCTAATGATGATCGGAGCCATCCTATGTTAAGATTTCTGATTTCTTTCCCGTCTAACTTGACAGATCCTGAATCAGGGTCGTACAGTCTTTGTAACAGCTGCAGTATGGTGGACTTCCCACAGCCAGAGGAGCCGACTAGCGCTACGCATTCTCCGGCTTTTATATTGAGGGAGAATCCTTTAAGCACCTGTAAAAATAACATTAGTTGTTAATTATTTTTTTTTGGAAAAAGGTATTTATAAAATATCAAACAAAAAAAACTGGTAAAATTGTGTAGCTTTGTAAACATGCCTTCATCGCAAAATGATCAAAATCCTTGATAAATCTTTAAAATTCTTTAAATCCAAGCTTCGATTTAAAGAATTTTCAAGTTTACAGAGAAAAAACTTAAAGAGGAAAAAAGGAAACGGACCAATAAAATTATCACAATTTTTATCTTGGTTCGCCATAAAATACAAAATAATAAAGATATTCATTGCTTAATGAAACTACAATGGTTCTTCTCTTTTTGAAAGTATAAAATGTCCAGAAACGCAAAAACCAACAGAATTCCAAGAGCCCGCGACGATCAGACCTACGATATTTTATAAAAGCTGAAAGTGTCTCTGTGTATGTATGAAGTTAGAATCATGGTGGCTTTGGTAGATATCAGGGGTGTGACCACAAGCTCTTAGAGAAAGGTTATTTTGAGTGTGCGTAAGGGACAGATGTACATGACTTGTATACATCTGTCCCTTTTTCATAATCGAACTATGATAGATTTGACACGTCATGGTACGGGGGCAGGCACCAAAGGTGTATAAAATATGTCAGCTAGACTAGTTGTCTTTCATTTTCATTTTGATAGATGTTGAACACTAAAAGCATTTATATCCAAACTACCAGGGGGACAGAATCATGAAGAAGTATGTGCGGGTATAGAATCATAAGTGTTAGAGCTAACGGAGTACCAGGAGGTCAGAATCATGACAAATTATATCAAGAGCGGTAAATACTCACTAACTATCAGGAGAGAGAAAACTGCATGAAATTATTTTATGAGACTTCCAAAACTCCCTTCTTTCGCTTTCTAAAAAGATCAAATAGCACATTACTTTAATTGAACACAGTTTGCGATTCAAATTGATGAGTCTCAACAAAAATTCCTGGTACTTTGTAAGTCTTTACCGGTAATGATTTCAGCTCCGCAAATACTAAGACTTCTTCATGATACTGGCCTGCTGGTAGTTTGAGTATAAAAGCAACAGAGATATGAGCCCAGATTTCATTAAACATTTTTAAAAGCGGTAATTGGGCTCTCTGGACACAGTTCCATAGCCGAATTGTCAGACACCCTTATGGAATAATAAATTGTGATGAAACTTTCATCATAGTATAAAAGCTGAATGTTATATAAGTATGTTACTTGGGGAAGTATCAAAAAGATGTTTCTAAGTTTACAAACTCTACAAAGTTTGTAAACTTTGTATTGTAGTCATCAACAAGAATTTTTAAATACCATGGAACGTAAGTAAATTGAGACAAGTAAGTGGACGTGTTTCTGCTAAAATGATGATGATCATGATGAAGTAAATTGCTTTGTGTTCATAGTGGGTGTTCATAATAACGATTTCGAGTTCGCTGTCACGCCCATAGATATATTATATATACAGAATGAGTTTTATAAGTGAGCATGGATGACCGAATCCGAAACTGAGAAATCACGAGGCCGATTTTGGTGAAAACTAAAACTTCATCATTGGATCTTTGAAAAATAAATATTTCAAGCCAGGAATCGAACCCGATAATTTCGATAGGGTGTTTTTTTTTGGGTGGGTAATTTTGGTTGGGTCACGCCTGTCGCCCAAAACAGACTTGGCGACTCATCCATTACACAACCCATCAGACTCGTTAACTAAACCTTTGAATCTTCACCAACATACCTTGACATCAGACCTTGAAGGATAACTGAAATGGACATCTTCCAATGAGATGTCTCCCACTACTCTTTTTGGAGAGACTCCCTGCGTACTGAGACTATCAATCTCTGGCTTTCTCTCCATCAGAGCGAAGATGCTGGCAGCCGCGCCTCGGGCAGCTGCAAACGTTTCGAAGTGGGGCACACTGAGCGTGATGGACTGTGTTGCCATATACACGTTGAATATCACCTGGGGAATGTGAATTGACTTTGTAGACAGAACTTTTGATAAACATAGTCTTTGGTGTTTGTGGTGCAACTTTATGAACGTACTATGGTACGTTCATAAAGTTGCACCACATCAGCACCAGGACGCTAGGGTCCACAGATACTATTAGTTTTTAATTTAGGGAAGTGGAAATAAGTTACCGCAGTCCTATTGCGTAATGATTTCGGCAAGGCACAGGGCAAAGAGTACGAAAAAACGACCAATCAGATGCGAGATAAAATACGGGATGTGGCTTTTCGTCTATGTGATTGGTCAATTTTTCATACTCTTTGCCCTTTGACTTGCCGAAATCATTACGCAATAAGGCTGCTGTAGCGTTGCTCTGTAAAAATATCACCGCGAAACCTTAGGACAGAACATGAAGTGAGTCAATCAATTCATCAAATGTCAAAGTCAAAGTGAAACGCCAATTCCCATCAATCTCACTCCACCTCTAAGTTTTCACGGTAAAATGTTTACAGATTAGCACTGCTTGTGAAGGTAGTTGTAATCCACTGGATACAAGAAGCCAGGGATCGATCAATGTGGCAATAGGTACTTGGAAGAGGCCTATGACTAGTCAAATGTCAATAAGCCAAGTGTTGTTAAAGAGTACCTCACAGTAAACTGTTCGAATGATACTTACACTGAACACTACTCCGACCACATATCTTCTTTCTTCCTCTGGTTTTTCGCGGTCTTCCAGCACTAGTCGGATTCCGTACACGAGACCGATGGAGTTGAGGCAGTAAGTTAGGATCCAGTTGAATCCACCACCGATACCAGTGTACCAGCCCCGTTTACGTCCGTACTGCTCCGCTGGGTCGAGTAATTCTCGGTACCTGGAACAGTTATTTGCGAATTTAGGATTTATTGTTAAAGTAGTAGGCGGTGTAGTTCAGAGTTAGGATGGGCAATTTAGGTAATCAAAGTACGTGGGGAGAGAGACTTTTTTTGAAAAATATAACCAGCACCTTTACAGTGAGAAAAGTTTTAGTCTTAACCTTATCCCACTCCAGGATGTAGAAAATGTTTTCCACATTTTGAAAATAGACAATGTCAAAATAATATCTATTGATAGCTTCAGATAATAAGAAATAAGGCGCTGTATAATTTTTCGATACTTCTGAAATAGTAACAATCCAATTCAGTAATTCAGTTTTTTGCTGGGAAATATTCGATGCCACCCGAGTTATAGATGGACGTCACTTAAAAAAAATACGAGTTACGGAAGCAGGTAACCCAAGTAAGATAGCTATGAGTTGGCTGAAACTGCGTTAAACGGACGCCCGCCCGCCAGGTTCCATACAAAAGTGCGCCGCCGCGTCGCGGCGTCTCGAGCGGGCATCCGTCGCGGACGTCGCGGTGCCATACGCGAGTCCCGCCAGTCGCAACAGTTGCAGTTTTTTTGCTAGTCTTCGTTTTGCTACGTAATTATATATTAAGTGATACATCGAAAAATATACATGCACACCGTTGATTAAACGTAATTTTCATGAATGATACTTTGTCAGTAGAATAGATTGATGTAGGGTTGCCTGGCAATATCTAGCCGCAATAATCTTAATTAAATAAATTAAAATTTATGTTTGATAAACCCCAATCATAAAAGTTTTCCTAGTGAATCCAACGTAATTTGAAAGAAAGTGGCATAAAAATTGACAGAATCCAGTCAATAAATCAATTTTCATACAAAACAAATGCAGATGTTTTCAGTGAGATCTCAGTAATTAAGATTTTTGACGTCAATGGTCAGATGACGACGACGGTTAGGAACCTTTACTTACACTTTGACTTCTTTATCTTCTCCACCAAAAGCCACAACAGTCTTTATGGACTTCAGTATCTCTTCAGCATGCTTTCCTGCTTGACTGTACGCATCCAACTCACGTTTTGACGATTTCGTTTGATACTAGAACAAAATATCATTATCCTATTTAGTTAAATCAGTCAAGTGGCTAAGCTTATTGTAGATAAACGATGTTAAGATGCAATTATAACTAAAATAAGATAGAACGCTATATCACGTCTCTGTAGAGGTTTATCTGGGTTCTAGTGTACCTAGCGTTCGCCGGCTATGATTCATGCCATGGTATTTTGCAAGCCTTGTCAAATAGGTTCGAGCATACCTACGTAAATATTGCTATTGAGAATGTTATACAGGGTGGGCAAAAAATCGGTGATCAAACGAAACAGGGCGACAGTTGGGGTTACATGAAGGAAAAAGAAAACTTTTTTGGTACCTTTGGACCTACCGCAAATAACCCCAACTATGGTCCTGTTTCGTTCATCCACGATTTTTTGCCCACTCCGTACAATCTAGAAACCCATGTATTGTTTTTTTAACAAATATAATTTATGTTATAAACAGGTAAAATTCTACGTTTGTCTGTCTGTTCCTAATAGAATTCTCTAGAAGTTCTAATTCAATTACCAAAATTATTTTACTGATAGAAAGATTATCCTGAAAAAGTAGCCTAACTGTTTTTGCGGGATAGAACACGAACCGAAGACGTGGGTAAAAAGTAGCCCATCTGTTTTTGCGGGATAGGTAGAACACGAAACGTAGCCACGGGTAAAGTAGCCTACCTGTTTTGCGAGATATAACTTGAAGCGAAGCCGCGGGTAAAAGCTAGTAGTCTACACAGGCATAAATTTAGGACAGATGCCTTAGCTATTACAACAATGGTCACGTGTAAAGATTGGTTGTGATAAGTACAGAACATTAATGAGAGTGGGTACTAAGGAAGAGTTTATTAATACCTGTTATTATGAAATTGTACGAAAATCCAAAGCAACTCTTAAAACTTGAGTGTTTACCGAGAGAGATAAGCCGTTTCATGATGTTATTCTCATCGTGTGTCATTATGTCTTGATCAACAAGAAGTGTAAGTAAATCCTTGTCATAGAAATGTTATCTTATCGTAAAATTATTATACCATATCTCTAACAGACATAATATCCTAATTAATTATTAAAATATTTTAAGTTTGAATGTTCTATTCTACTTTATAAAGTACCTTTAACCTTAGTTTAAAAATGCATTTTAGTATTATAACAATGTAAACTAAGATATAAATAGAAATAAATACATTTAGACACAAACACAAATAGGTACTATTCCTGTTAAATACCTAATAAATCCATGAAGGTAACATTGACAATCGCGTACTTTTATTAAGGCGGAAATGATTCTCTCGATCGGTCTCGATAACTGATTTATAAAGGGTACTAATAAATGCTCCGAAAAAAATATTATAATATGTTCATGTTTAAAATACGAAATTTATTGCTTTGTATACTAATTTGCCGACAACTTATATGCGAATTCAATTAAAGCAACGGCCGTATAAAATACTGCAAATGCTGATAAATCAATACAGCTTTTGCAAAGCAAAAACATTACGTCATGTTTTTCCACCAGCTTAAAATGCGTTCTACCGAAAATTACAGTTTGTCATTTTCATCGTAACTCACGTATTATATATAAATTTAGAATTAACCTTCCAAATTTTATAAGCTGTGGCAATTGTTAAACTATTGTGACATTATAAAAATACTTAACTTACTGACTTTTGCTTTTTTTCTTATACTATTCTATTCTACAAGAGAGAGAGAGAGGGAGAGAGTAATTCTTGTAACTTGAGAAAAATATACTCACATTCGACAGGTACCAAGAAGCAGCGATAGAAAAGGGCATAACGCTGATGCAGGCCAGAGCCAGCTCCCACCCCAGAGGAATGGCGACTGCGATACAGATGATAGCAGTGCCAAACAAATTGCCGACAATTGCTAGCTTTTCATTCATTCCACTCTTCAATTTCATCAGGTTTCTGCAAATGAATGTTACGGGTTAGAACAGGTTTTAAAAGAGAGATGCACTGGACAGGTTGCAAATACTGAAATGACTGCTAATACTACTGTGTTAAAAATATAAATTACCAGGTCTATGACTGATAAATTGGGATGAGGACAGGATAATTGCAAAAAAAATAAAATCTGACACGCCCGCCTGCTTCACCCAGAGCGGGAGAAGTCATTGGACGATATCCCAAATAAAGAAAAAACAAAATGGGTTATTGTTATAATCATATAAGTCGAGCTCTTTACGTACCTACCCATTTACGGAAACTCTACGAACACTAACTCCTTCCCCTTTCTTACATTCCTTTTGGGAACCCAACTGCTACGTGAAGATGGTTGATTAGATATGCAGCAGGTAAGTAAGTGCACTATTCTGATAACAACGTTTATATAATATACGTAAACTTACTCAGACATAGTTGAAGCCAAGTTGAAGTCGTTATCCTTATCAAACCAGGCCATGTCCTGGCGAAGCACTGCCCTCAAGAATTTCATTCGTATCGTTGTGATCTGTGTAAAATTAAATTTGTTTTATATTTGGTCATCTTCATCATATTTTTTGCCGAAATAAGTCCCTATCGGTATTGAACTGACAGTATGTGCTAAGTACGTAACGTTTTGTTGTGCTTATTGCGTCCTAAGTTTTTTTTAATGTTATCTATATAATTGGGGCATTAGGGGCATTGGCTCTTTTGGTACTGTCATGGCAGAATTCTGGGCCAAACATAGAGATTATATTTGCTTCGACACCCTAAGAAGAATATTACTAGGATCTTAAAAATGTCTGCCTTGTAAGAATTTTGCCTTATTTCAAAGAGCCCATTATAAAACGATGAACTCCTAAAATTAGACCATAATTTTATGAGGAAATATTGTGTCTGCTATTCTGTAAGTAGCCAGGAATAAGTTGAAGCATCTACGGCTTTACTTTAGATTGCGTAGGTACAAGGAACCACTCGAATCTCTTCAGACTGTCCATGCAGCACTTCAGCTAATAAGTGGTATAAAGATAGCGCCACTCATTCGGATATCATAATGACTTCTTGCCTGGAAGAGGTTCTTATCTCTTTTAAAAGTATGCCACAAACCTGTACCGCACAGTGATAATTTTTTAAAATAAACAGACTACACATATTTCGTATAGGTTACTTGTAGTTAGCTTTGGGACCAGGGATGTGCCCTAACAGGCGTTGCACAGAGGGGGTTCCGGGTGGTCTTTTGAGAGGTCACGGGGTCCCTTCACCGTGCTGATGGTGATCACCGAGATAGTTTTAAATCATAAATCATAAATCATAAATCATTTATTTCTTTGCAAATATGGGTGATTGGTACATAGATGTTTTTTAAAGGTAATTAGCTCCTCCATATTCTACCGTCTTGTGGGCATGCAAAAAATTATTTCATTCACAAAAAATAGTAATATAAAATTGTAATGATAATATAAATTTAAATGTCAATTTATCAAAATACAAAAAAAAATATCTTTTTTAAAATTAGTCAAGTGAAAGTAGTAGAATTTTTATAATAATGTCAAAGAGAATAATAAATAAGTCAATTTGGAAAAAATATAAATGTCGAAATAGTATCATACATGTCCATCACAATAATACGTTTTTATGTCATTGTAATAATTTATCATTAAGAAAGTCATCAATTGTGTAATAACATTTCTCTATTAATATTTGGCTTAGTGCCCTTTTAAATTTTATTACAGTCATATTTTTTATTGCATCAGGTACTTTATTATAGATTCGTGGGGCAAGACCAAAGAAACTCTTCTGCATAAGTGCCGTTTTGCATTTTACTTGGGATAGTTTATTAACATATTGAGCCCGTGTCGGATTTTTTCTGCCTGCTGACAGTTTTACAAATAATTCTGGATGAATTTTTACAAACAATGCTGTTTCTAAAATGTATAAACACGGGAAAGTTAAAATGTTTAGAGACTTAAAATAGGGAAGACAGCTATCTGTTGTTTTAAGCGCACACATTGACCTTATACATCGCTTTTGCATTCTAAATACTAGTTCCCTATCGGTAGACTGCCCCCAAAATATGATACCATACCGCAAGACAGAGGCAACTAGTCCATGGTATGCTGATAAAAGAGCCTGCATGTTGACTTTTTTTGAAAGTTGACGGAGAGCATACGCGGTTTTGCTGAGTTTTTTGCACACAACTTCAATATGAGGTTTCCAAGTGAGTTTACTGTCAATAACTATACCCAAAAACCGTGCCTGGCTTGCTTCCTCAATATTACAACCTTGGTAAGCAATGCTAATATTTGGGTTTTCACTGCGTTGATGAAATTGCATTATTTTTGTTTTATTGAGGTTTATAATTAAATTGTTATTATTTAGCCAATTTATTATGTCATGTAAACAAGTATTTATGTCCTGCTCGTAATTAATATGATTCTCACACTTAATCACAGCTGTACTGTCATCCGCAAAGAGAATCATTTTATTTGATGTTGCAATTGGGAGGTCATTGATGTAAATTAGAAAAAATGGTGGCCCCAGTACGCTACCCTGCGGAACACCATATTTTACGTGTCTTGGCTTTGATACATAAATGGTTTCCATTTTAGTCTTCGGACAGATTCTAGAGACTTCTGTGTATTGAATTCTGTTGCTTAAATATGACTCTATTAACTGAAGAATATTTCCTCTTATTCCGTAGCTATGCAGTTTTTCCAACAGAATTTTATGATCCACATGGTCAAAAGCCTTGGACATATCAGTATAGATAGCACAAACTGGAATTCTCTTATCTACAGATGACATGATGTTTGTTAAGAGGTCAAAGAATGCCATATTAACTGTAATATTTTTGCGGAATCCCTTTTGTTCCTTACAAAATAATTTATACTTTTCGAAATACGAGTAAAGAGAGTTATATACAACTTTTTCAAAAATTTTCGAGAATATTGGGATTTTCGCTATTGGTCTATAGTTTTTTAAGTCCGATTTGTCATCTTTTTTGTGTAAAGGTTTTATGACAACCGTTTTGAGCTTGTTTGGGAACTCGCCATTAGCAATACACAAGTTAATAATATGCGCCAATGGAGGTGCTATTACGTCTCTTGCAAATTTTATGACTTTTGTAGAAATGCCATCGTATCCTACAGTATTCGTGTTTTTTAGGTTAGAAATTATTTTTATAATGTCATCGGCAGTAACAGGTTGCATGAATAGGGAATTTAATGTCTGATTTTTTAAATTAATATTATTTAACGTTATGTCAGCTTTAGTTTTATTTTCAATTTCGTCAATAAAATAATTGTTAAATTCATTCGCAATGTCTATAGGGTGTGTAAACGTTAGATTATCTCTATTTATGGTCATGATTGACTCCTGTGGCAAACATAACTTGGTTTTATTTATTATTTGCCATGTAGCCTTTGATTTGTTTTCAGCGATGTTTATAAAATGATTATTTTGAGCTTTTTGTGTTAGCTTAATAATTTTCCTATAAAGTTTTGTGTAGTTTTTAAGATTTTTTTTATTTTGTGAGTTAGAATTTAACCTATAAGCCCAAAGTAACTGCTTTTGTTTCTTGCTACATATTTTTATTCCTCGAGAAATCCATTTTGTTTCCTTGTTCGTTTTAATTGTTACAATTTTTTCCGGGAAGCACAGCTTATAAAAAAGAGTAAAATCATCCATGAAATCATCAAAAGCTGTGTTTGCCTCTTGTGCATCAAAAACCTGTGTAAATGATAGACTGCTAAGATGTTTTTTAAAAGTAAGTAAATGATTCATATTTAGGTCCTGCTTTTTAGTTTTCCAATACTGTAATTTACAGGTTTTTTTAATAGGTATTTTAATTATTTGTGATACATGATCTGAAAGGATTAAATCTATAACTTCAGTTTCGCAACCTTTCCTGCAGTTGTGTGCAAAATTATCAATACAGGTATTACTACTTAATCTTGTGGGTGTATAAAGTGATAGTTTTAGGTTATACTTCATAAGAAAAAACTCCAATTCTAATGTTGCCTTGTTTCTTTTCAAAACATCAATATTAAAGTCTCCGCACAAGACTATTTTTTTATTCGAAGAGATAGAAACTTTACTTAAAACATAATCTAATTTTTCATAAAATATTTCATAATTAGGTTTAGGGATTCTGTATACACAAATTATAATAATTTTATGAGTTATTATCTCTACGGCACAGCATTCGAAAATCCCTGAAACCGATTGTTTTGATATTTCCGGTATTTCCTTAAACTGTAATCCTACTCTAACAAAAATACACGCTCCTCCTCTCTTCACTTCTCTAGAATAAAAAGCTGCTGGACAAAAATTAGGAATGTGTAATAAATCTTCAAAACCCTTTTGTACGAAGTGCTCCGTGATACAAATAATATCTATAATAGTTCCTCTGTCAGATAATTCCACTAGCTTTACAGTCAGATTATCAATTTTATTAATTAGTCCAGCTATGTTCTGATGTAAAATGGTAAGGTATTTAAAGAAAAAACTGAGTATTTGCATGTTGTGAATCTATAGGCTGAGTATTTTGATTCTGAGATGGGCAGTCCACTTCCAAGTGTGTAGTAGTCAGGTCGCCAAGGTCAAATATAAGGTCTTGCAAATCTGATACAACAATCTTTAAACCAGAGTAATTTAAAGTTCCATATTTGTTACTGTAGGATTCGTAATTGTAAGGTAGATTAAAATTTGAGTCTAATAAATGAGCATAATTCCACGTATTTATATCTAAATAAAGAAGGTTATTGAAGGTTTCTATACGGCTGTTAAACATTATGTTGGCATCTGTCATATATTTAAAAGTCGGTAAACAAATTATGAAGTTTGTATGACTCAGTGGTAACAATTTTTCCCTGACAGATATGACTAGTTCTAAGTAGTTATGCGTTTTTCGAAAGTCTTCCTCGCCGATATAAATAACGCAAAAGTCCGAGTGTGTAAAGTTATGTACTTTTCTTTTGATTTTGTCAATAAGTTGCAACAACCCACATGTTGGTTTGCGATAGTGACAGATTTCAAAGTTACACAAATTAGTTTTTTGAGCAATTGTATAAAGTCTGTTTGAAGTTTCGCTGCTTACTAGGCATATTTTATGTTTCACGGAAGGAGATATAACAACATCAGTTCTGGTTGTTTTTATATTATTTGTTTCTTTCGAGACGCAATCGTTGCAGTTGACAGTTTTTGTACGTAAAATGTCATTTTCTTCAATAGTTGGAGTGGTCTGGGTTTGTTTTGTCTTCGTGTTATTTTTAGGTGTGTTTTTAGGTGTCATTAATGTTGTCTTCGGTACACGTTTTCCTGGACTGTTAATAAGTTTTTTATACATTTCATTTTTTTTTGAAAATTCATCATTCAATTCTTTTAGCTGACTGTTTTCTAATGACAGAAGCTCGATTTCTTTGTGAGCACTATTAAGTTGAGATGTTAGTCTCGCTACCTCATCTTTCAATATTTTTAACTGCGGAGCGTCTTCATCTTCGGATATATCGGGTAGACTACTCGTCGTACAGTTCAAAGTTTGTGATATAATATCGCTTTCGTCATCATTTGGTTCCGACCGTGTGCGGTTCCGCCGGAAAGTTATATTCTCCAAGAAATTCATTTTAGATTGCAGTTATAAATTGTATTAATGATGTTACTACTACCGTCGTTTGTAAGTATTCGTTGCCCGTTGTTATTCTTGACTATCAGATAAATTCCGATTAATTTGTAGATATCCCAAAAAGTGAATTCGATTGCGGGGATCGAACTCGAGTCATAGGCTATGTATCATGTAGGCGGTTTGCCGTACCTGCCACCGTGTCTGTTAAGTGTGTTGTCGAAATAGTCGAACAGTAGGCTCTTCCAAGTAAAAAATCGTTAATGATATCGGTTGTGATTTGAACGATTTGAATATTTTTTCACTATGACTCACTTTTTTTTTTTTTTCACTTTTTTCAATGTAATTGTTTATATTTAGTGAAGTAAAAATCCCACACTCCTTGGCCTTTTCTCCAATATTCTAGGCGCCTTTTGAAGGTTTTCCCATTAAAAAAAGGTATAAGGTCAGATAGTCATCAGTAACTCCTTGATTATGTACCTAACGCAATTCTGTTTACAGGGGGATGTAACTATTATTTTTTTCACTAAGGGCGTGCCTCTGACCGCTTGATCCATCGCTTTTAATCTCGCTTCCTAGTAAGCGATGAATGAGGTCTACAATGGTACGAGCGAGCCCAGAAGATGCTTGTTCAGTCTTGCTTTGAAGGCTGATGTGTTATAATAAGTGGTATTAGAAAGCATAGCCCCAAAGAATTACACAGTTTGGCTTTGTGCAAAATTAATGTTGAGGGAAAGCGCTGATTAAAACTAGCCGGGATACCAACAAAGTATCCTGCTGCATAGGTACTGCAGGGTACCTGGTACCTTGGTATTTCCGGCATTGAGTGTAGGGATACCTAATACATTACCAATGATGTTCTTTGACAGAGGAATGAGTAAAGCACTTACCTGTTTTAGCGCACTCCAGCTGGTGAAGGACACGGAGACAATGAGGCACAATATAGAGATTATAATGGACATGAACGCGCCTGCCACCAAAGACTTCGCATCATTGACCAGGGCTGCATTGTTCTCGGCGATAGAGGCGTTATGCCTGCGAATCAAGGAAATTATTGCGCAACGGTTATTATTCGTGGTTAAACTTATATTATTTTAACCGACTTGCCCAAAAGGAGGTGGTTCTATGTTCGACGAGGACGAGATCCGACTACACCAACAAACACAGACCACAGGTCCCGGCAATGTACAAAACACGCACACTCTGAACCGACGAGAAGATCACCGAACTCGAATAGGAATTGAGCAGGATATCATGGAGTAATAGGGTAATCTCTCTATATATCTATCCACAAATCCGACAAATTGCTCTATTGACTAGAGGGTGACAGGCAGTGCCAGGGTGGCTTCGAGTTTATCGTCCACAAAGCCCTTGTGAATAATGTGGTGAAGATCGAGAGTGTGATGACCAGAGTGGCGTACCTTACAATCAGGATATTCTTAAGGTATTCGCTGAAGGTCGTACAGGTCTACGCCCCAACCTCGGCACACCCCGACGAGCCATGTATGGTTTCAAAACTCACTTCACCGTTGTCATGGAGCACTTCAACGCGAAACTGGGCAGTTGAGACGATGTTGAGCTGCATGTGTGGCAATTTGGAGTTGGTAGTTGGAACCACCGAAGTCACCTACTGGCCAGGTTTATGGAGCAGGAGGGCTCATATGATGAACTCTTTCTTCAGAAAACGTGAGCATATAAAGTGGATCTGGCAGAGGACACAGATGGTGCAACTAGAAATGAAATCGACTTCATGATGTCAACCAAGAAGCATATAATATGTTCAATGAGGTTTCTGTGATCAATTCGGTGAAAACCGGGAGTGATCACCGCATGGTAAGAGGCAAATTGAATATTTCTATTAATCTCGAAAGATCTCAACTGATGAAGTCTACGCTCCGTCCCGAGAGCTTTCAGCTCAAACTCCAGACTCGTTTCGAGTGCTTAGGGAACTCCGTTGACGATTACATCGATGGGTTCGTGGCAACTGCCCATACGGTTCGGTCTAATTTCTTTAAGACCCGTCGTACAGATAGAAACAAAAAGGTATCTGATCCTACTCTCAAGCTTATGAAGGAGAGGTGTGAGATGATCCTGCAATCTTCAGATGTCAAATACCGGCGTGCAAATACAGGAAGCACAATAGACGGATCTTTAATTATTTATGTCTCTATTTGGCAGAGCCAGCTTACAGAACTGAAGTCCGACGATAGCAGGATCGTATCCGCCAAACCGGAGCTACTGAGGGAGATCGAGAGATTCTGTGGGCAGTTGTACATGTGGTGATGACGGAATCACGGCCGATCTCCTAAAGGCGGGTGGGAAACCGGTTCTTAAGGCTCTTCAGAAGCTGTTTGTTTCCGTCATACTCGAGGACATAACGCCACGAGCATGGTTTTGTGTGGTGGTACTCTTCTTCAAGAAGGGCGACAACGCCCGGCTGAAGAATTATAGGCCCATCTCGCTTCTTAGTCATGTCTACAAATTGTTTTCAAGAGTCATTATCAGTTTAAAGTTGAAAACAACTTGTATGTTTGACGATATCAAGGCCTCCAATCTCTCGAATAAGGCGGCTTTCTAATAGGATTTAGCACCGTAGACTGTATACAAACGCTGCGGCAAGTTATACAGAAGCCCGAAGAGTACCTGCCTCTCTGCTTAGAGTTTATAGGCGACGAGAAAGCATTCGATTCCACCGAGACTTGGGCTGTTCTGCAGTCAAACAGACAGACAGTAGCAGATCGAATACCGGTACATCGAGGTGTTGAAGTATTTGAACAAAAACGCCACCATGTCATTAGCGTTAGGTGACGGACAGCCGCGGCGGGTTCGCGGTGAGTGCTAATGCGTGCCCGTGTAAGCGGCACAGGAGGACACCGTGGCGTTTTACTGGGGTCGAGTCCCACATAACAGCGCTATCTCCCCGTGGCAGCGCAGTATTTAAAAAACAAAGCAATATACCACAACTAAGAAGAGAAAACTAAACACTTAAAAATTATGCGGTTTTCAGAAAAGTATTTGTTACATTCTGGACATAGAGCAACACGGACCTCCGGTCCGCCGGTGGTCCGTGTTGCTCTATGCATTCTGGAGAATGTTTTAGTATACAACAAAAACCTACCACGTGACGTCGTCCGCATGGATTAGTTAAATGTAGGTATGTATGTTTGTGTTGTGAACTAGTAATTGGATCATGATCATTCTTTTTTATGTTGGATTAAGTATCTCTCAACTTAGGTCATAGTGCTAGTTTCATCAAAATCGGTTCAGCAGTTTTCAAGATATGGAGCATACAACTGAACTCTTTTGCGACCAACAGCATGAATGTGTAATTTGAGTTATTATGGGTATTTCGTCAATATTTTGGATACCTTACTATGGAACTTGCTCTATTTGTAGTGATGGTAAACTAAAACTAAAAAGAGAGAAATAAAAACATTTCCGCAAAACCCGACTTCAAAAACAAAAAACACTTTAACGTACAAATTAACTTTCGTTTCGGAAGTCGGTGTCGCAAAACGAAACATGAGGTACGAAAGACACCGACTGCCGAAACGAAAGTTATTCTCACTTTGTAGTGTTTTTATTTGGAAGTCGGTTGTATTTTTTTGTGAAAAGAGTTTTTTATTACCCGTCTACTTAATATACCTAATCTTAAGTTTACTGTCTAGGGAAAATCATAAGTGACAATGGCCATTCAGTTAAGAAAGCATTGCCACTGTTTAATTGTTATATGGATAAGTCAGCATTATTCTTGAACAGTCGAAACTTTTATCGGTCCAGATAAATTTAGTTACATTCCTACGAAATTTTGTTTCACCTGCGTTTGTACCACCTATTTCAATTTGTGAATGTTATGCGGATCGAATAGATAACTTCCTTTTTAAAGTCGGTTAAAATTAGATTGCTGCACGCCTTCTCCATAAATTGTGCCACAAAACACCCTCCTCAATGTGCTTAGAAAAGAGTAAAAAGGTTTTTTCATGACGTTTACTCACAGTCTTTCCCCGCCTCCAAATAGGGACAAGAGCGGTAGGTGGCTGCTCATTTGCTCTCTGGAACTGGTGCGCTCCAAAAAAGATGTGGTGAGCTCGCCGATCTGTACCAGGTTGTATGCCACGCCTAGACCGCTGAGTATTGCTACAAAGGTGCCGAAGTATGTCGCAAACAACTGGCCCCAGGTCGCATAACGAAACTGCAAGGAATTTACGAAAAACTACATGTGATATATATATATTCGCTCGTGGTGGTCAACATTAAATAGCGGGCGTTCTATTGACAAGATACAATTGTCCCGCACGAAAAAAATAAATGATTGAGAGGTGTCGACTGTCGCGATGAGTCCGTGGAAGCGAGTGTCGATCTTAATGCGGTTTTTACTTATACTCGATCGCGTTAACGTAATCATTAGCATTGAAACTGGATAAACGCCGTCTAGTTACAGTAAGGGGAAAACACTTTTTTATACAAATTGACATAAGAGAACTTTTACGTTAACACCATCGAGTATGTTAAAAAAATCCGAATAAGGCCTCTGACCGCACTGTGTCTCCGCCGGCGGTGTTGTATCGATCACGCAGACCGTGCATGGGCGCTGGACCCTCGCAAAGTGTTGGGTTCAATTCCCAACAGAGGCTAACTTTGAAGTCACTGGCATTCTTCTAGGAGACCGAAGAACTTACCAATAAAATTTTCGAAATCTATTTTATCTGTGGAGTTTCGCTGAGACACGCTCTGAAATCGAAATCTGTTTCATACAGCTTGTATGACTTGCTCAACGAAACTGCAAACGACTTTTTTGTCGTTTCAACTTACGACAAGTATACAGTAAGTAAAATTCGATTATATTCATGAATGATTTCAATCCCTAAAAAATATCCAGTGAGTTCATAGTCTGCCAAAAGATTATGCTTGCGCGTCTAAAATTAGTTTGTATTTACGGATTTCCAAGAAAAGTTTAGAATTCTCAACTTTAATTTCTAGTAATACAAGCATAGTAGTTGTAGTTTTAGAAGGCTCGGAGTTTATTACTGGCCTTCACTGTGTCCTACTTTGTATCGCAACAGTAGGAATATTGGTAGACTTAGTACCTGAAGAATTAGATATAATCGATACAAAATAAACAGTTTCAAATTCCAATTACTTTAAACATATCGACTCATATGATTAAGTAAATAAGGATGACTTTGTAACAGTTTTTTCATGGATTGCGTATCAGAAATCGTTAAGGGTATTCTATCTAAATGAGTACAAAGAACAAAACCTAGTAAAATACTTACGATTTCCAGAAAGGATATTTCTTTTTCATTTTCCTGCCCGAAGCTGAAAACAAAAGTTTATTTATTTATATTGTACAACAGACAACCTCAACTTTGTGTTAAACACAATAAAATTAAGCTTTGCACGAAATAAAAAATATTGTTAATATAAGGATAGCAAATTAATAATAGCGAGACATAATAATGCTTGTTATTAGTCTGTAGATATAGGTCGAAACTTAGAGTTCGGTAGAACATTAGCAAGCAGAAAAAATATCATGCTGTAAAATATCCGGTCTTTAGTATTCCGGTGTTTTGTATTTGATAATGATATCACGCGCGTCTCACCGGACCATGGCAGGACCGTTTTGTTAGAAAAATATCGCTGCGTACTTTTTACATGAATGGACTAATTTACAAAAATCTCCTAGCTATTTAACAACTGATTCGTAGATACTAAATTCTTTATAAAAAAAATGAATCTTTTTGTTTTTTTTTTGAATAGTATAGAGTCTTAAACAGCGTCGATATTTTTATAAATGAGTGTTGTTGTGTGCCACGCACTTCCATGTCCGGTCTGTACAGGCGTCGGAGCTTCACTGACTCAACTATGACCCACCTGAAACGACCCTGACACGGCTCTGTAGACCTTGAATTGTAACCGCGTGTATCGATTCGTCAAACTGCACTTGATGATGGAATTTTCATTATATTTAAATTTCACCTAAACTAATAATTACGTGACCCTTAAAACTGAAGGTCGCAGATAGAAGACCGAAAAATTTTGACTAAATTCTGCCAGCTTTTGCTTAGTAATTAACATACATAACATTAACTCATGCCTTTTGCCAATGGAGAACCGGCGTTTTATGTCTAGATGTATGGACGTTAATATGCAATGTACCTAAGTACTTACGGATTGTGACAGGTGGCATTCTGTAGTTACTGCCAACCCCTAGTAATTGAGATCTGGGGGGTGACCATAAGCTCTTAGAGTAAGGTTTTTGATATCGAGTAAGTGACAGATGTATACACGTCATATACATCTGTCCCTTACACATACTCAAAATAACCTTACTCTAAGAGCTTATGGTCACCCCCCTGTTTGATCAATTTCAGTTTAAGCAAATAAGTTTTTAAACTGTCATGGTCACTAACATTAACATTAGAAGCGGGATATTTACCATGTTTACTGTTTGTTGCGACTTTCCGATATTTCGATGCTGTTGCAACCCGCAATAACTTCAGTTTATGCGTGATCATGGTGCTTGCAACAGCACCGAAATATTGGAAACTCGCAACAAACAGTAAACATGGTAAATATCCTGCTTTTAATGTTAATGTTAAGGTATAATAATTAAGACCCCTAAGAACGGTGCTACTTAAAGAGTCAATAAACAGGACTCATATAAACTAATCTAATCTAATTAATTGTATCCATGTATTTAATGGTTGAGTACAAAAAGCTGATAGGGTATAAAAACTTAAGAACTTGCACGCAACAAGTAAATACATCAGCACGTACCTATGTAGTTAGGTATTAGTAGGTATTTGTGATTAGGTCCTTCAAAATGAATGTAGTTCTATGCTTAACATAAACCTGGCTAAGGATGTTGCCTGGGTAGAAATATGATAATCCTATTTTAGATTATCAAATAATATTGACCTCGTATTTTTTGCTTTAGCAAATCAATAAAAATTACAAATATAAAGCGCGTCAAAGCCCAGGAGTCGGGGCTTGTGACGTCATTATGTCAGTATAAAATGTGTCTACGGCGTGACGTCACACGATATTTCAACGCATTATATCGTTGTAAATTTATGTTTACTTGTCAAAAGAAAAATCCGTGTCCAATATTTTTTATTAATCTACCTGACAGACAAAAAACTAATTTTCACACGTTAGCACCCCTCTTCATAATTTGAAGTTAAAACTCAAAATGTCAAACTTTAATGCCAAAACTTTAACAGGTTTTCAGGCTAACAAGTTTGACAATACCCAAAAATATATATACAAAAAATATACATATAACTTGAAATTTTATCATTCAGAATTCGTTAGTAAGAGTGTATTTTACTTCGCTTATAGAGCATGCTATAAAAAAAGGAAATAGAAAATTCGCAAGATTTAAAAACTAAATATTTTTAGCGCAAGTTTTAACCACTTATTGTTCAATTTTACCATCTCTGTAAAGTATGGGCAAGTTATCTGGCAAATAGTTGTACAACTAATGTTTCTTTTTGAAAATAATCTGTTGAATACTTAATTTTGAAGCGTACAAGAAATGTTTAAAATTCCGAAATCTAGAACTTTTATAGACAACTAGGATCAAGAAACTTTTAGATTTAGGCTCGGTAAGAAACAGTAAGATCTTTTTTAAAATTAGGAATGCTGTCTGCTGACTAAACTTTTGAAATTAGTAAGATTAGAGAGCGCTTATTTTACTATACACATGAAATACACGCCTACATTTAAAATACGTTAGTAAGTCCAATGTTTAATTCTATAAACACACAAACAGATACGCACGCAAAAAACAAACATACGCACTCCTCATACATCGAGAGCTGCTTAATTATTATCTAATTCGACTTTTTCTCTTATTTCTATTCATTGGCTTCATCAATTTAATTGTTAAGATACCACTTATGGGAACAGTGAGACAGCTCCGACTTAAGTACTATTGGAACTTACTGGGGCAGCCTCAGTTTATGTATGAGTATGAGACAATGTTACAGATGAATTAAAAAAAATTGTATTTTGTATTTTTGTATAACTTTAAATTAAAAACCAACATTTTTAATACACGCAAAAACAAGCATCAAGAAAAACAAAACATTAATTCTATTAAAAATTAAAATAACATTAGTTACAAATTTGCACAGCCAGAGTGCACTCACATTTCCTTCTTTCCTTTCTTCACTCCCATTGTGTCTGTTCTCGCGATTTCTTTATTTAATATAATCGTCACTTTAATAAATTAATAAGTCGTGGAACACAGTTTCTGCGTGCGAACCTCTACGGGACATAATAAGATAACTACGGTGGGACAACGATGTACATGCATTTATATATTCATTAAACCCTCGCGTTATCTGTGATAATTACCGCCGCTAAAAGCACTTCAATTATATTTGTATAGATACAAAATGACAACACGTGTTTGCTTAGCTTTAAGAACTGAAAGTAGGAAATACCATAACTACAAGGACTTTCCTGGCGAAGTTCATAAACTCACTTTTCTTTACGTACAAGACGGTTATTCTCCCTTTTGCAAGAAGTGTCAGAGATGGCTGTATC
This sequence comes from Orthosia gothica, assembly GCA_949775005.1. NCBI lineage: Eukaryota > Metazoa > Arthropoda > Insecta > Lepidoptera > Noctuidae > Orthosia > Orthosia gothica. The sequence goes on from OX459039.1 coordinate 19,638,441, forward strand.
ACTTCGGGCAGGAGTTAGTTCTTTAAAGATAGTCTTCTTCGTTGATGCCCTCGCTATAGTTACAAATAGCAAAAGGTTTGTTCGTGTAGGTTAAAAAAGGCCCATGCTAGGACACTATTTGTCCTGTGTTGTGGGTAAGTTTACAAAAATATTTACTGTTTAGCATATGACAAGTGAATCAAGGACGCCCCTTACCACGATACGTTTGTTTTGATCGTGTTAGCGACACTGCCTAAAACGGGAATTGTCAGGTCACGTCAGTCGTATGCTCAGTGAACGCTGGGCAATAATATCCACAAATAAGGTGTCTGAGGATGTATGGTGACGTCGAGACCTGCCCATAATGAGGTGACGAGACGATCTCAGCTTCGGCTCAGGAAAAGAATACCTGGAAGGGTTTGGGGGACGCTGTTGCCCAGCAATAGTACTATATCATTCGAAACAGAGATAATGATACCTACTCTTGCCGAGGTTGGTCAGTGTACGAGTATGGGTGTCCGTTCGTTACATATTTAAAGCACGGTAAACCTGTCATTTACCATCCATCCATCCATTTGTCATTTGCCTGTCATTTGTCACGGTAAACCAATTGCTAAAGCCCGGCAACCAGCGTTTCCAATCCTAATTAGGTTTTTTTTTCCTACGCCTTTGTTATTCTATTCTGATTAATTTCGTTGCGGGATCCAAGAAAGTTAAATTCATTCGCCGGGATTTCGTCGAGCTTCATTGCCTGCGCGCTTTTCTGGTGGTCTCCACTGTTGATCATGGCTTTCAGGAGTTGCAGTGATTTGGAAATAGTGCGGTAGGATTGTCACAATTCAAAAATAAACCGGCGTTCCCAAGAGGTTTTTATGTGACGCAGTAACTAGGTTGTGACGGTCAGAAGCTTTTGCTCCATGTAAAATTTTGGTATTCAATCCAGTGAGGATAGGAAGAGGCTATCTCTTGCCAACTATACTAGCTCCGCCTTCCTACTTTTCTACGTATCTATATAATATTTTGAGTGAAAATACTATTCATTTGCGTAAGTTAATTGATTTAGTACTTAGTCGAATCTAAACAAATTGAAACTTTCAGTACTATATAGCATATTTTGTAACAGCGATGTTTATCAAAAAAATCGAGATGAACACAACGTGAATACCCAAGATAATAATACTACACAAAATGACGTAGAGAGTGTTTGTAAGGGTTTTTTATTTTGAGTTTACGGTAGTTGTTAAAATGTCAAACATAGTTGTAAAAATCCTTCACACAAGGTACGACATGTCATAATCCGAATTTTAAACTGTCATCTTAAAAAAAAAGATAAAGATGATTTATTTGTTAAAACATGTGTTTACATACAATAGGCATGCAAGATGTTCAATTCTTTTTAGCGCTTACAAACTTGTTTTGCCTTATGAGGCGTACAAATATGTGTACATATTACAAATTGATTAATGTACTAAAATATAGCAATGTCAGATATTATTAAACTAATCACAATAGATTGGCCTTTATCTTAATTAAATGTCATCTTGTCCATTAATCCTTTTAATCCGGCTAAAATAATAAACTAGCGACCCGCCCCGGCCCCATACGAAATGGGACAAATTATAAACAAAGTATGCCTTTACCGCTCTTTATATTAAGTGGCAATCGTACGAAAATCCGTTGCGTGGCTTAGAAGAAGTTAGCGGAGAAACAGAAATGACGTCGACAGTCGCGGACAGCGACTTTTTTATACTATTGAGAGACATTTGTGACTGGGTATGATACCCCTGAGTAGCTGATATTAAAATGAGAATCACGTCTAAAAGGCTGTGTTTGCTAAGTCGAAATTGTTTGGAAAAATGAAATATGTTATAATAGACATAATAATTTAATAATAATAATAATTTAATTAATAATTTAATCTAAGAAAATTTTGTACAACTTGTGTAAGACGACGGCTAACGCCAATGACCTCGAGGGCACAAAACGCACACTAGTTCGCACCCGCGTGACCCAAAATATATATAGTTTTTTGTACTCTCCCTATTATTCAAACACTTAAAAAAAAGCCTCAGATCAAAATGTAGGTAATTAAATTGTCTTTGAGATGGTCTCAGTCAGTGGGGGCGTAAGGCGTGGGCGACGTGGGCCACCGCCTACGGCCTCGCGGTACAAGGGGCCTCGCTCCTCAAAAATTTGTATGCATTGCTTCAAAGCGAGAATAAAATAAAAAAGATATAAATTAATTTTGTTGTGAAATATGTTTTTTTAGTCTAGCAACATTTGCTTACGTTGCATAACTATTATATCGCAAGTAATCCTTGCCGCCGCCGATCCCTTGTTTTATTTGTTTACTTTCTTTACTAGGAAGCCAACCAATCAAATCAAAGTACCGCACGCACGCAACGCCGACTGCGTTGCTAGGCGCATAACAATAGAAACTTAATTGTGTTATTCAATATTGTTTATTTTTATGACTGTACGTACCTATTTTCAATAACATATGTTAACATGATATTTCACCGATACTTAGATCATTGACCCCTATGGTGGTACCATTAACAGCATGAAAAAAATATTTAAAATGTTAAATTATGTCCTGACTGCTGTCCTGATTGCATAAATATCACTGGCAGAATCATCGTCAATACTATGGAGCCATAATTTTAAAAATATGGAATTAAATTGATTGTTTTTTGGACTGGAAGCATCCTTTGAAAGCCGATGTTTAATTTATTGGTATTGTCATCTCCACCTATATATTTACGATTTGTAATTTTTCATTAATATTAATCTAATTTGTATTTTTATGAATAAAAACTTGGCTTTGGCTGTAATAATTGTTTTTTTTTTATTATTGTATAAAAGCCGTCTTCAGGTCGCCACAGAACAGGGCCTCGCGAAATCTGTCTTGCCCACATCAAATTTAGTTCTTGCCCCGCCACTGGTCTCAGTTTGTTACCCGATTTTCGAGTTTTTCTAGTCTACCACGCGGGCCTAGTGTGAGTTTGTGTCAAATGTCTTCGAATTTTTTGTTGATGCCGTTTCTTCACGATGTTCTGCTTTACCGTTTTGAGAGCAGTGGTGATGAAATAAATTATATAAAGTAATGTACTATAAGAGTCAAAAGTGCAGTCACACTGTACCATAACAGCAGCGGCAATATTTTTGTAGGCTGCAGAATTTCAACTTTGCGCGGTTAGTAGCAATAATCTATACTTTATTTTCTAGAAAAAATAATAAAACAGTTGTGGATAATTTAACTTCTTCTACAAAAACTAGCCATTTGAGTTTTGGGAGAGTATGACTGCACTTTTGACCCGTGACTGTACATGCCTGGGTTCGAACCCATGACCTACAAATCGTAACTTGGGGGCGTAATCATTGGGCTACTACTGCTGCTATTATCTGCAGTCTATTATTAGCTGATCAACCTAAATAGAGTTATCACACCGATTACAACTAATTCCTTTATCAAAAATGTATTGCCTTTGATTCAACTATTAGCTTATTTAAGCGGTTACCAACTACAAGTTTCCTGATAAGGGATATATTTCGGAAATATGTCTAGATTTTATCCTTATACGTCATATCTTTATAATTATATCAATCAACGGAGGCACGGAGGAAACCCGGTATGTTGAAATGGTTACCCATCCACGAACCAACGTCGTCAAACGTTGCTTAACCTTGATGATCGACCAGTGCGGCTGTTATTATTTAGCCACAAGCTCCTCCTCCTATCTTTATAATTATATAATGTGCCTAAAGGTCAGTCTTAGACAAACTACTTTTGAGGTTGAAGTTGGATAGTCAAAAAGAAAGGTTTGTGACTGATTATATCAGACTTATTTACAAACATTGCCGTCTTGGAATTTCACGACGTGTTTGTTAAATTACTAGGCGTTTACCTTTCTTATCTAATTTATTTGCTTTTTTTATTATTATTAGCTAGTTAGGGTTCCGTACCCAAAGGGTAAAAAGGGAACCTGTCTGTCACCAGGGTGTATCTCATGTACCGTGATAGCTAGACAGTTGAAGGCATAATAGCAGCAATCAAAGTACTGAATTTTAATTTCGCTGCCACAAAAACTTCGTTAATATTAGTCGTTTAGTATGTGTCAGCTGGAGTGACGTCACCCCAGCTTCCTCATTCAATACAGGCAAACCAGTGAGGTTAGGATTTTGGACTATAGTCAGAAAAATAAGGCACTCCAGCTAACACATACTAAATGACTCATATTAACGAAGTTTTTGTGGCAGCTAAATAAAGACTTGGAACTTTGATTGCTGCTATTATGCCTTGTATATTTGTTTTTTTTTTTTAAAACTTTGCTGCACACTAGGAATTTCTTCCTGTATCGCGGGTGCGTTTACAAACATATAAACTCACATACACAACACCCAGAGCCGGAACAACTATATGTAGGTCATACAAATATTTGTTCCGTGCGGGAATCGAACCCGCGACACGCAGCGCAGTCAATCGCTCAACCACTGCGCCAACCGTGCGCCCTAATTTATATTGGCATATAAAGAATAGAATGATTCTACCACTTATGAGGAAGCTGGAGTTATGCACATAGTAAATTATAGATCCCTGCATAATCTACTTAGTTACGTTTATAGAAATAAAAAACGCCTAGTCACTGCTTTTTAAGACCGTTTCATGCAGATAAAGTGATAAGGTATCACTTCAAGGAACTAATCCTACAAGAACTCAAATTCGTGAATTCACATCCGTGGTTATCGTCAATTACCAGAATTAAATCAATATAATAAAAGCACGTAGGAATAAAATATCTAGGATATAAGGCATATTATTTGGCCGTTCAGTCCATATGAGTGAAAAGGAGTTGGGAAGTGCAGTTACGAAAACATTGGGCAAGGACATTTTTGTAAATTTAATCGTCACTACGCGCTGGAAGACTTTTTACTAATGTGGACCAGATAAACCATAGGGATCCGTCCATAGATAGGTTAGGCTCTATGGTTGTTTTTCTCTATCTACCAATATACGGGCAATATCTATGGCCTTTATATTGGGAGATAGATAATAGTAGTTTATGCAATGGTTTTATAATAGGGGTTATAAAAATACGAGCGTGGGTTTATCACTATGTGAAATTTATCACGCGAGTGTTTTAATATCTACCTAATTATATGCCGTTGCATACACTACTTTATCTTCACTCACACAGTTGAAATAAAACAAAATTGGAAACGGAAAAAAATATGTGGTATGGCGGGCAATTTAGATTCTCATTGCGAATGCGCAGCATCATAGACAGTGACATTCTGACACTACTTTTCTACATTAAGTCAATGAGCCCATACGCGCCAGTAAATTAGAAAGTAAAAGTGTGCTATAAATTAAAAATTAATTTCACAATGCATGTCCTCGAAAAGAGCGGGTTTCCAAGCAGCCAAACTGTGCGGAAAGTGTCACTTTTTTTCACTAGTGCTTTTTACTTTCCTGTATTTTTTTAATTTTTAACTCCAACGTCAGCCCGACTATGCATAGAGTTTTCATTATTAGAGAAAAGTTTAAAAAATTAGTTATGTAGGTACAGATTATCATTCATATAAAAGGTTAAATAAAACGAATACTTTATTTTAGGCGTTTTTAATTACTCTAGATTTAGATTTTGATCAATAAATTAATTTTAAATATTCGTTAAATATGTTTGGCAGAACGTATATTTTGCTCGTGCCTTATTGCGTTACGATGTGACAGCTATTCGCACATGCGCAGTAGATATGCCCGAGGAACTATTAGTTAATCTGTGGATATGCTAAACGCGCTTGAATAAGCCCGCAATTTTATTAATTTATTTATTTCCTCGCACAATGCATAGTAAAATGTTGTATGATACACGTACGTAAGATGATTTCCGACTTGTGTCGATTTATCCACTCACTCGCTTTGCTCGCTCGTGAATAAAAATGCCACTCATCGGAAATCACCCACCTTCCGCACTTGTAGCATACATAACTATTATGATATTATCTACTCTCATATCGTAATATTCGAAATTTTGAATTATAAACTTCAAAACGAGTTTATATTGGCATACTTTATAAAGACAATACCGAAACGTAAAAAAATAGAATTTTATTATATCACTTTTCCTCTAACAAAATAATGCTGTTATAGTTATTCATGCTACAAGTGCGGAAGGTAGGTGATTTCCGATGAGTGGATAAATCGACACGAGTCGAAAATCATCTTACGTACGTGTATCATACAACATTTTACTATGCATTGTGCGAGGAAATAAATAAATTAATAAAATTGCGGGCTTATTCAAGCGCGTTTAGCATATCCACAGATTAACTAATAGTTCCTCGGGCATATCTACTGCGCATGTGCAAATAGCTGTCACATCGTAACGCAATAAGGCACGAGCAAAATATACGTTCTGCCAAACATATTTAATGAATATTTAAAATTAATTTATTGATCAAAATCTAAATCTAGAGTAATTAAAAACGCCTAAAATAAAGAATTAGTTTTATTTTACCTTTTATATGAATGATTAATCTGTACATAACTAATTTTTTTAACTTTTCTCAAATAATAAAAACTCTATGCGTCGGGCTGACGTTGGAGTTAAAAATTAAAAAAGTACAGGAAAGTAAAAAGCACTAGTGAAAAAAAGTGACACTTTCCGCACTAGTTTGGCTGCTTGGAAAACCGCTCTTTTCGAGGACATGCATTGTAAAACATTTTTTTTACGATACAGGACAAATCCAAGAAGTTAATCACTAAGGAGTTTCCATCAATTATTTTTTTGTAATGCCATTTTTAGTACCTATTATATGCCCGCGATGCGATGCCCGCTTTAGTCTTAGCACGCACTGCAATTTTTATTCGCGCGAATTTTGTCTCTTTCTACCAGTTCATAGTGCTCAAAATATTTGCGTGAATTAAATTCGTGCCGCAGTGTGATGGATTCTGTGGCAAAACACGGATTTCTTGCGGTATTATTTCCGCACGATTTTTTTTTACCGCAATGCGAGCAACTTCATACAATTCCATAGGTAGCAGAATGGGAGGAAAAAAATCGCGCGAATAAAGATCGCAGTGCGTGCTAAGTCTTAGCGCATGCGCGGTTAATACGGTGATGTGCTGGCTTTTGGCGTCATTCATACATTTTGCAGGTTT
>OX459039.1:19645784-19717849 GCA_949775005.1 Orthosia gothica
GGCACGCTTCGCTTCGAGCGATAATCTATTGAACTCGTAATTATGACACCATATCTTGCGAAAATACCCCGATTCAAACAGAAAAATGTCCATAACATTTGAACCGATTTTCATCAAACATAACACACATCCTCGATAAAGTAACCTTTCAAACAAAAAAACTAAATCATAATCGGTTTATCTGTTTACGAGCTATGATGCCGCAGACAGATACACAAACACTTAGGTACACACGTCAAACTTATAAACACCCCTTTTTTTCCGTCACGCGTTAATAAGAATAAGAATAATTTTTATTGTTAAGAAATTATGAAATATTTTTATTTATGAAATATACATAAAATATTTTCAGAGTTTGAGTTATTAAAATGTCAATCTGTCAAACGCGAGCATATACGTAGCTTAACACAAATCAGAATAATGTTCTCGAAAATAGTCGTTTAATTCACAAGTGGTGTCACTTAATTAGGAACAAAGTGTCAATTTCAAAAAGATACTCCTGTGAAAGTCAAGCTTCCTTTAATAATATAAACAGTTTAATGGTATAAAAATGCACTTTCATTGTTAGGACAAGTAAGAAGTACAGAGTTACAATTATTGGTGAGCCTATATTTATTTATTTAGACTTTCATGAACAAAATCATAAAGGCAGACAAAATGCCTTAGGCATCCTCTACCAGTCAACCAAGGGTGGTGAAAAACAACATGGCAGGTGCATTGTGTGTGCCAGCAAGTCCTTCCTACCTTTCAAACTCAAACACAGAAACTTTTTCTTGTTTTTCTTGATATTCGTTGGTTACGCTTTTCAGCGGTATTTGTTCGTAGCACTCTTGTCGAAACATTTTTACAAATTGCTGCTAAGTTAAACTAAGGATAGGCAGGCAACACACTGCGCTACCATATGTCCGCAAATGCCGTATTTATATTACACGAATGAATCAGAACTCATATCTAAAACTCTTTCATAATCGATGATAACATGTGTCGAATCTATTTATTATAGCTATCACCCGAAAAATTCGGCATTGATCGTACGTGTACCGTCGTTCATCGGGGACACCCCATCGTTCACAAATCTCGATAAAAAACAACTCATTTATAATAGGTATATAGGTACTCATACATCTAATAAAAACCGGCCAAGTGCGTGTCGGACTTCGCACATTTAGGTTTTCGTACTAAATCGCAAAATCAAGTTGATCGTAATTGAAAAAAATAGGTAAAGTTAAAGAACAAATCTGATTTTAAATTATTATCATTTAAAATATACGTAATAATAAACATTATCACCAAATTTCTTTTCTTTCTTTTCTTTTATTTTTCCTTTTTTTAAAAAACGTTGCCCCACACTAGGAATTTCTTCCTGTATCGTGGGTGCGGTTACAAACATATAAAAACTATTTATAAATCATACAAATATTTGTTTCGTGCGGGAATCGAACCCGCGACACGCAGCGCAGCAGTCAATCGCTCAACCACTGCGCCAACCATATAGGTCAGTGAGCAGTTAAAAAAATCTTCGGAACAAAATTTTATAAAAAGGAGCTGACTTTGGTGGCTTCTCATTCCTTTGTTTTCAAATATATTTTAAAATCAGAAACACAGTACTTTCGGGGGATGGTGTTGCTCGCGTCCGTAGGATTTACCACCTTTTCCTAGGCCAACAACGAGCAACAACGCCGAGCCATGGGCGGCGGTTAAATAACCCGTTAATTGGTGTCCACTGGCCGTGAAGAACTAAATGCCTTCTAAAAGAGTGGCCATAGTGCCTTGGGAAAGTGCTATGAGATTATTTCCCGAACTCCCCTTATATGAAAATATCGAATGAAGAGAGCGATTTTTTGTCATGCGATCCGGCTAACATCCGGCGCCCTCCGGTATCCGGGCCGGTGGGTGAGAAATTGGTTACCGAAGACTCCATGGAAGTAGGCGACCAGGCTTCCATGGTAGTGAATGATACTGGCAGCAAAAAATATGTTCAGCAAGCATTCCACCCTAGCTTATTCTTATCTCGACCTAGATGTAACTCCCTAGGTAGTACATCAAGCAAAGAGATGCAAGACGAACACAAAACAGCTTGAGGTCAAAAACGTAGTTTCGTCACCAAGAGATCAACTATCACAACCATCAGTTAGTGATGCTAGTACATCTCGTCCACCCGAATGGCAAAGAGTTCCTTCTAACAGAAGCATTAAGCGCAAGAAACTCTCACAATCACCCTCGCCAGAGGCGATCAAAACCTCAAATAAATACAGTGGCCTACAAATAGATCTCACCGAAGAAGAAAGCGCCCATTGGACACACGTTCAACAGGAAGGATCAACGATGCTACCGATTCGTTATCAAGAATCTGCACCACTCAACCCCACACAGTGCCATAATAGAGGAAATTGACTGAAAACAAAGTCCTTGGAGAAATAATAAATGTAATACATCGTCATTTTTTGGAAATTTAGTCCCTAACCCCAATAATAGCACAGTTAGAACAATAAAAGCCATATACCATCAAACAGTTTCAATAGAAGAGCCTAAAAGAAAAACCTCTAATCCACAGTGCCCACGTCAGCAATATGGACATTCAAAAAATTACTGCATGATGCCCTATCGCTGTGTGAAATGCGCACAAGCCCACAAAACATCGGAGTGCCCAAAAAAAGATCGGAACACACCGGCAAAATGCGTTTTATGTGAAGGCTCACATCCTGCGAATTACAAAGGATGCACTGTGTACAGGGAGATCCTAAATAGAAGAACAGGCCACAAGACTACAGCCAAAACCATACCCCGCGCAGAACCCAAAATTTTAACCGCAATCTAATAAAATAGACCACAAGTCGAGAATAAACAACCAAATCGTTACCCTAGTGACAAAAATGGAATGACATATGCAGAAGCAACTACAAACGAACCCAAATTAGAAACATTGCTCACACGACAGGCTGAAAAGCTAGACAAATTACTAGACCAGATGTCGACCATGATGAATTTACTCACAACAATCATCAGTAAACTTGTCCGATGAAATGGATACACTTAGAGTTGGGACCTGGAACATAAATGGATTGATCAAACATCAAAAAGAGAGAGTGTAGAGATACTCCTTACACTACATGGCATTGATGTACTTCTAGTTTCTGAAGCACACCTAACATCTAATCATTTATATACCTTCAAAAACTATAGAATATATTCCACATTTCATCGCGATGGAACTGCACATGCAGGGACAGCAGTCATTATTAAAAATCACATCAAACATGACGTTCTAGAGGAGTATAAAACCGACCAAATACAGGCTACCACAGTAATGGTTCAGGATAAGCAGAGCTCACTAACCCTATCCGCTATATATTGTCCTCCTAAGCACATCCTAGATGGCTTTACAGACTTCTTCAGAACACTTGGTCAAAGATTCATATGTGGCGGAGACTGGAACGCCAAAAACGTTTACTGGGGGTCTCGAATAACACTACCCAGAGGAAGAGAGCTGAAAAAAAGCATTGACAATAATAAACTACACGTCCTGAGTACGGGTGAATCCTCGTACTGGCCAACAGATTCCGATAAACTCCCTGACCTCCTGGACTTCTTTGTGTACAAGGGACTTTCTAACATGTACCTCAGTGCTGAAAGTTGCCTGGATAGCAGTTCAGATCACACCCCTCTGATAGCCACTATAAGCACAACAATCATAGAAAGACAAATCAAAGAAAAGCTCTACAACACGAAAACAGATTGGGTTGGATTCAGACAATACATCGAAACCCACATGAATTTAAAAGTACCGTTGAAAACAAACGATGATATTGATGAAGCTGCTGCAAACATCACAAACCTCATTCAGACAGCTGCAAGGAAATGCTCACCAACACCTACCAGGCCAGAAACCAAAAATATTTCCAGGGAAATCAGGCGTAAGGTTTTGAAAAAAAGAAGGCTCAGGAGAGTTTGGCATACCAGTCGTCACGCTTCTGACAAACGAGATTTTAACAGAGCGGCCGCGATCTAAAGCAATATCTAAAGGGCATCGAAGATGAGACCTTAAAAAATTGACTGGAAAATCTGGACCCTTTGGCTAAAGACGAATATTCGCTTTGGAACACCGTGAAGCATAGCAAAAATGCGCCACAAACTGCCCAGCATCCATTAAAGCTGGGAAATAATACATGGGCAAGCACAGCTCAGTTTACCATTAAAGTGCTGCTCACCTCGCGAGATCTGGAGGACTATAAAAGCTCTCGAACTAAATAAAGCTCCTGGATGCTGCCTTATAACTGCTTAAATCTTACGTCAACTGCCAAGAAAAGCTATCGTCTTCATAACACAGCTCTTTAATGGAATTATGAGGACCGGCTATTTCCCGAGATTATGGAAGGTTTCGGCAATAATCATGATCCCAAAGCCAGGAAAATCACCACACCTTGTGTCGTCATACAGACCAATAAGCCTACTGCCTGTTATGTCCAAACTATTTGAGAAAGTCGTTGCACGTCGGCTTAACGACATACTTAAAGACGGCAGCATTATCCCAGAACACCAGTTTGGATTCAGAGTGGGGTACTCAACCGTGGGGCAGGTGCATAGAGTAGTGACCAAAATACGAGAGGGACTGGAACGAAAGGAGTACTGCTCGGCTGTATTCCTGGACGTGCAGCAGGCGTTCGACAAGGGTTCCAGCACCAGGGCTTGTTGTTTAAGGTTAAAAAACAACTGCCACATAACCTGTACGTACTTATAAAGTCTTACTTGGAAGACAGAATTTTTCGGGTAAATATTAATGAATCATACTCAAAATTCTACAATTACGGACCCTTGAGGTACGCCAGCCTGTACGGCTGGCGTACCTCAAGGGTCCGTATTGGGTCCAACCCTCTACCTCATAGACACAGCAGACTTACCAACGTCAGAGGAAATTTTCTCCGCCACCTTTGCTGATGATACGGTTGCCTTGTGCAACAACAAAAACCCTCACATGGCCTCACTTACACTACAAAATCATCTCGACAAAATCTATAAGTGGATGAGTGAATGGAAAATTAAAGCTAGCGCTAGCAAGTCAACACATGTGACGTTTGCTCTCAGAAGGGATGACTGCCCACCTGTTAAACTCGGAGACGACACACTTCCACACGGGACAACGGCTAAGTACCTCGACTTGCATCTCGACAGGAAACAGACGTGGAGATGCCATATAGAAAAAAAACGGGACGAGCTTAACATCCTGCTCCGAAAACTGAACTGGCTCTTGGGAGGTGAATCACCTGTGTCACTGGAGAACAAAGTACGTATCTAAAAAGCAGTTTTAAAGCCTGTTTGGACATACGGAGTCGAGCTATGGGGCTCTGCAAGGAACTCAAATGTGGAAATTCTTCAGCGATTCCAAAATAAAGCTCTCAGAATTATATCGAATGCTCCTTAGTTCATGAAGACCTCAGAAATACATGAGCATCTACAAATCAAAACAGTGAAATAGGAAATAGACCAAAGGATACAGTCATATAGACATCGTATAACGACACATACCAACACCTTAGCCGTCGCCCTAAGAGAACCATTAAACATGAAAAGGCTCAAACGTCACCACATATGGGACTTTACTGAATAAAGTCTAATCAATTTTGAGAGGCAAATTCTTCGCTGGAAGATTGGACCTCACAAATCATCGTTCGCACTGAAAATCTGCTAAAGGTTTTTCAACCGATTGCCCCCATTAATAATTTAATATATTTTGTATGGCTGTGGGTCAACAAGATGCTTATACTTTGAAAATTTAAAGACCGCTAGCAAGCTCCAACTGTTTGGCTATAAAACCTGTGTGACAGATGATGGACAGACAGACAGACAGACAAGTGAATGTGGCAAAACTGTCAAACTAGAGGCGCGAATTTCTTTACTAAACTGCTGACTGGTTGAATGAAATGTCAACAGCCAATGGCATTAATTGAATTGTGTTACATTTTTAACATGTCGATAATATTTTCTTACAGAACCCGTGTGATTATTATTATTATAAACTTTACACCGTAGAACTAAAGCTCGTAGCGCTACGGGGGTTAACTTAGCTACGTAGCGCCGTAGAGGATCTACGCCGTAGACCGTTCGTAGACAGCGAACCGATGTGGTCAGTTCACCTGACAATCATTGCTTACAAGCACTTCAATAGTGTTAATAATCGATTGAATTTTTAAATAGTTTCTTTGTTATACGCTTGCTGTGGTATAATTGAATTTCGACGAAACAAACATTAGCCTTATCCCAACTTATACTCCATTTGGGATAACATTAGACATTTATATAATCCCATTTTACAGCCCGTTCAACCGATGTTGACTTCTACTGCGTTTGTGATATGACTAATGGCAGCTGTATTAAACAGTAAGTTTTGTTAACAAGTTTATGCTTTTTATGCCATCCTTATATTTACGGGATAGAACTCAAAATCGGTAGAACCACAGATATAAATTAATCTAACTAGATGACGCGATTGTATGTAATTCGTGTGCCAAAAACGGAGTAAAGTTACGATCAATGATTGCAATCTGAACTTTTCATTTAGCATTAACGGCACCGGAATTCCATAGTAATCTAGAAAAATGCCTTTTTATGCCATATATAGCCGTAAAGAATGTATAGAAAAAGTTGGCCGAGGCATTGGAAATGTTTTCTTTAATTGGTATGTAAATTTGTTATAATTATTATATACTTTATTTACTTTTTTTTATATTTTTTGTGAAAAAGCGTGCGTTATCTAGTTTGATTTATATGTCTGTGGGTTGATCGGACTGAATAAAGGGATTGTAAAAAAGTAATGTTTTTTCACATTAGATTTTTGTGTTGGGGTCGGCTTCCAGTCTAACCGGATGCAGCTGAATATCAGCATTATACATGAAGTGACTATATCCGACTTCAACAACCCCGTAACCGGGTAACAGGATACCCTTTTGTGTCACATTTGGCTTCTGACTACCCGTAACATTTATCAAAGATCTGCAAATGATATCTGAGATTAACGCCTTAACTTCTTTGCCGAGGCACGAATAAGTATCGGTATGTAATTGACGGGCTCCCATCCAAGGACCGACCTCTGCAAGCGTAGCTTAACCTTGACGGTCAACCAGTATGGCTGTATTTACTTAGCCACGTTCACGACCAACGCAACAAACAACACAACGTTATCGATAAATAACTTAGCAATTAATCAGACTGATTCAGAAGCTATCTAGGTATATGGTTGCTATGTAAAACAGCTGAGTCATCAAGATTAAGCAAATTTGACACCATCTCAATAGCGTGTCACATCACAGGTATGGCATTCGTGAGTTTTGTTACGTACCATACTTGTTTTTTTGTTGGCGGGTGAAACCTTCAAAATTTCAAGGCCTTTGGGGAAAAGATTAGGGAGTGTGGGATGCTTACCTCTCATAAACCTCCCCAGTTCACAGTCAGCGCATATATGGCACCCCGTGAACTCTTAAAATATCAACTCGGAAACTATCTGTGCAACACTTTCTAGGGCACATCCCTGTGGAGACTGTACAAGCTTCTCGCATGAGCATGGTGGTGATCACGGGTGGGTTGAGCGCCCATGACCCCGTGGTCCCACCTTGTTTATTACGTACCTGCTTGGCACCAACTAGCAGTAATATAATAGAAGTGAAGCAAAAATGTGAAGAGGATGGATGTTTGTTACTCTTACACGCATAAAACTTCTGAGAAAAAATTAAAACTTTACAGTAATATACTTATACATCAAAATGAAAAAGATATGTAGGGAAATGCTAACTCCCCCGGTTGGGGCTGAAGGCGGTAGCTAGTACTACGAAATAGGTAAATAAGACATCCTTTCCCCAACAAGCTTAGCAAGGCTTTGAGTGTTCCGCAATATTTCAAGTAGTTACCGATGTTATGCCTCATTCTGTGACCGTACAAGTGGCTGACGAGAATGACGCCACAGGTTCAATCCCTAACTAGCCGGTTTGGTTCTGATATTGCCATCATCATCATCTGCCTAGCCCTTTTCCCAATTATTGTTGGGGTCGGCTTCCAGTCTTACCGGATTCAGCTGAGTACCGGTGTTTTACGTGGAGCGACTGCTTATCTGACATCCACAACCCAGTAACTGGGTAACACGATACCCCTTGGCAAGACTGATGTCAGATCTCAGGCTTCTGACTACCCGTAACGACTGTCAAAGATCTGATATTGCCATATTCCACGAAAATGGTCTGGATTTGTGTTATGTTAGAGGCAATAAGGTGAGGAGCTAGTGGCTAAGTAATAGCACCTGCATGAGTCGATCTGCAAGGTGAAGCAACGTCGTTCGAGATCAGTCCGTTGGTACCATACCATCTGGTACCCACATAGATGAGTACCGGATAGATACCGTTCGGATAGACGGTTGATTCTTGCTGTCTTTAATTGACCTTCGACAGTCGCTACGGATATTCAGAAGCCCAACCATCTGACTACCAGTGTTCATGGTGGTACGTTTGGGAAGCAGACCCAACAAATTTGGGTACGTACAGGCTGGATAGATTGATGTAATAAGATCGCTTCCTATATAAAAATGTTGAATGCGTCACTTTACTTTCTGACTAAGAATGCATTTGGTCTCACAATTACCGTTATCTCTTATCTAGAATTCTTAAGAGGAATCATGTAATTGAGTTGATAATACTTGTTATCTTCAACGTCGTGTTTATGATATTAGTGTAATCTCAGTTATTTAGATTGTCTTTCGTAGGTAGGTGAATCGAAATGAATGAAAACACGATTTGAAATCGTTAGAAAACAGTAAATAAACGCTTTGAATGATCAAATCTATGAAGATTTCAGTCAGTTATGTAATTTTTATGAATAGGGAATTTTAGTGGCCAAACGGGTCGATTTTCAAACTAAAGCAACGTAAGCCTCCATGCTTTGGAAATCACATTAAGCCATCGGTCTAGGCTCTGCCTATTTGTAGACAGTTTTTACGGGTAGTCAGAAGCCAGGTAATCTGACACCAGTCTTGCCGAGCCTTACGGTTGTGTTACCCAGTTACTAGCATGGTGGAAGCCAGATAGGCAATCGCTCCGTGTGAATTACTGGTACTCAGCTGCATTTGATTAGACTGGAAGCCGACCACAACGAAGTTGTGGATAGATTAGGCAGATAGAAAGGGCTTCTAAAGATTTCTTCCATGAGTGACATCTGGTGAACAATCCTAAATGGGTCCAGGGGCGACGGAATCGGGGACGTCCGTCACCCCTCATACATCAGAACACGGGGTGGTGGTGCGTAGTATTTATTCCACGCGCGCCCCTCTTAGACGTCGCAGGGGAGTCAAACACCTCTCCCCCCTACCGCGAACGGCGGAGGCGGGCGTCGGCACCAGCCAGGGGTTGCGGAAGGATCGTACATGCCCGCGTCCACCGGCGTAGGTGTGAGAACACCGGAGTGATTTTTTGTCAGTAGGAGTCTGACAGACCCCTCCGCCCCTCCCAGGGCGGAGGACATCCGATGAAGACTGACAATCCGCTAACTAACTGTTATTAACACAAACCATAAACTTTATAAAAACGAAACTTCTCTATCGGTCATTAGATTTGTAGGAAGGTATTTCATAAATTCTTAATTCTTAAGCTTCATACAAACAAAACCCGGCCATCAATTGGACACATGGCGAATCAGAAAGAGACTTTTACACACAACTAGCGTTGTCTTTGTCACTCGATTGTATACGCTGAAGTTATTCTAAATATCGATGAGCCGTATTGACGACCGCTAACTGTTTACACTTTAATAAGCTTGTGGCATAAGGAACAAAGCAGTGACGAAAAAACTAAATAAAGTCTGCTGAAGGCACAGCCATTAATCAATAAAATGCTACATACCTGTAGCACAAAAAACGACGGAATACCATGTGCTCGTTTGTAAACTAACCTAACCTTGATCGTTGCCAAATGGCGAGATATTATTAGTTTTAGTAGTGGGTGACGTCCGACGTTATTACGTAAAAGTATGACGAGAAACTAGAGCAGCGAGTTCCTCTCAGACTTCAATAGGTGGTTTAAATTATCTAGAGATTTTCTCACGGTCCTTACTATGTCGTCTGGCCTATGTCTGTTTAGTGTGACACACTGACCTACATATATATAATATATCGACGGATCCAGCAGATATGGTATATGACCTGAATTCGCCGGTTTTCGGGAAAGGACCCTTTTTTGGGCTAAAAAAAATAGCCTATGCCACTTAGGTATAATGTAGCTTTCTGCTGATGAAAGATTTGTCAGATTCGGTTAAGAAGTTTTTTAGTTTATCCATTACAAACAAACTTAAAAACAAATCTTTCCTTTGTCCGATACGGGAATCAAGCCCAGGAAGGAAAATGATTGCTGACAGAGTGGACTGTCCGTAGTTCACTGCTGTCAGTTACATGTGTCACCGTATCGTGTTGTTTACTAACACTAAGGGCGCGTTCCCACCGTGTCGTGACGACAGATAATCGTGTAGTTTTAAGTGTCGTGGCTTATATGTCGTTATAATGGAAACAGGTAGAGACGACAGTCGTCGAACGATAAAATTTGTCGTTACGACATAGTGGGAACGCGTCCTTAGTTTTAATGCACATTGTTACTAACCCTATATGAGTTTTCGCTCGAAATAAAGTTTTTGAATTTGAATTTGATTCCCGTATCGGTCAAAGTGTTATAGGGTATTTAAATGTGGAATATCTCAGTTGCCTAACATTAGCCTTAAATTAAATTAGGGCGAAAAAAAAATGGCGACATGTGAAAAAGGTGCACCTCTGCCTCACCATGCGGGAAATTCAGGCGTGATGTTATATTTTTAGAGCGATCGGCTGCTGCGCTACGTGTCGCGAGTTTGATTTCCGCACGGAACAAATATTTGTATGGCCTACACATAGTTGTTCCGGATCTGGGTATCTTGTGTATGTGAGTTTAAATGTTTGTAAACGCACCCACGACCATCATCTGCCTAGCCTTTTCCCATCTATGTTAGGGTTGGCTGCCAGTCTAACCGGATTCAGCTGAGTACCAGTGTTTTAGATGGAGCAACGCCATGCCTATTTGATCTCCATAACCCACTAACTGGGTAATACGGTACCCCTTGGCTAGATCTCAAGCTACTGACTACTCGTAACGATTGTCAAAGATCTTCAAATGACAGCCGGGACCAACGGCTTAGCGTGCTTTTCCGAGGCACGGATGAAACTCGGTATGTTAAATGGTCACCCATCCACGGACCGACCTCGTCAAGCGTTGCTTAACCTTGAAGATCGACCCACGCGGCTGTTATTATTTAGCCACGAGCTCCACGTAAACACACCCACGATACAGGCAGAAATTCCTAGAGTGAGGCAACGTTAAAATAAAAAACTGTTATGAATTAAACATTGGTTGCTATTTATGATATTCAGAATCACAGGTTCTATACTGAGTAAATACTACTAAAATATTGTGAAAGTTATTTTGCATAATCATGCTGATCATGACTGTGACAAGAGCGTCTATTGCATAGATATATAGAAAAAGTAGGTATTTAATACGCAACTTGTGAATAACCCAGATGATTTGTGCACAGTCATAATAATAAAAACAAAAAAATCCGGCCAAATGCGTGTCGGGCCACGCGCAGTAATAGGGTTCCTTTGATGTATAATAATGCGGACTATGAAGACAGTTTTTGTTGTTACATGAACATTAAAACAGTTTAAGCGGCACACAACGTCTAAAAACAGACCCACATAGGACGATGGTAACCGAAGATGGAGTTATAAAATCCAACTTCAAAAGTTAAGTTAGAATAGTACATTGTTCACCGAGAGGAGAAAGTGACCGATTACCGTCGAGGGTGTCGTTTGAAGCCCGAGCCGTAGGCGAGGGCTTTAAAACACCCGAGATCGGGAATCGCACTTTCGCTCGAGTGATACATAGTGCTTTATACTAGACCTACGAGGAAAAAAAATTTCTACGAAAACTGAATCCTCAAGCAACACACAAATTGAAAATGGCGCCAATGGCGTCTGCAATTTTCACATGTTCTTTTTTCAAATTGTTTGACACCATCCAACACACAGCTAGTGGCCAGTGTCATTTTGCGAACTTGGAGATAAAAACTCACTGTAAAAACTTTTTGGCTTTTGATATTTAGGTTACCAGCGCATAGTCTTACCCAAAATTAAAAAAGAAAAACCACGTAAGAAATGGATTTTCATACACTTTTCTCTCCCGCTCAGATGCGTTTTCTCGCCGCATATTTGTTCGATATCCAATGACGTACTTTCTACCGTAAATTTGATAAAGTATCAAGGTACTTTCCGAGCAGGTGTAGTATAAAAATATTATCTATTTGTGTAGGTACCACCGCGGGTAGAGGCAAGCGTTTGTAATAAAGATTTACAAACCAGCGTCACTTAATAATTTGAATACTGCTACTACTACTTTTCGTTAAAATCTCCATTAGGTCTTTACATATGAAATTGGCGTTTTGTCGTACTGGCCACTTTGATCTCAAATATCTCCTCTTTGGTTTAGAATTCCTATTTAAAATTTATACAGCTATTTATTCATGCTTTTGTGTTTTTCCTCTATTGGTTTTTCTTGCGCCAGTCAGTTTACAAAATGGAAAACTTGAGATATCGCGTTATTTACGACTACGAGTTCCATCGTGGCACCCGTGCTGCAGAAACGGCACGAAGGATTAGTGATGTGTACCAGGCCCCTCAGAAAGTATTGCGAAAAAAAGTTTTTATATATGGGAGACTGGCCAGTTATAATGTTTTTCGAAAATATGATTATTTATAAGTAAAAATAAGTAAGTTCCAATTTCAAAATTTCCCTCCACATTTTTTGCGAGTTAATTCAAAGTATTGTGTCTCACTGAAATATGGATCTGCGCCGGGAACATTTTAGAGCTATGATTTTATACGATTTCAAGTGTCGCCTGAAACCGGATGAATCGTACGATAGACTTCAAATGGCATTCATGGATGAAGGCCCTTCCAAGGCAACCGTGTATCGTTGGTATAACGAATTCAAGCGCGGTCGACCAACTTTGGGGGATGACGAAAGAAGCGGTCGCCCTTTGACGGCTGTTCCCGAAGAAAACGTGCTAGCAGTGAAAAATTTAATCCAAGACAATAGGCGAATTACATATCAGGAGATTCAACACATATTGAAGATTGGATCGGGAAGCGTTCACGAGATTCTACACAGCCATCTTCGCGTGAGGAGGATAGTATCACGCTGGGTGCCGCACAACCTCACCGATGCTCAGAAGCAGGCCCGGGTGGAATGGTGCCGTGATATGCTTAACAAATTTGAAGCAGGCTCGTCTCGGCGTGTTTACGACATCGTTACAGGTGATGAGTCCTGGATTTATCAATACGACCCAGAAACCAAGCGCCAGTCGACTGTTTGGGTGTTTCAAAATGAGCCAACGCCTACCAAAGTGAAGCGATCTAGAAGCGGGGGTAAGATTTTGATCGCTAGCTTTTTTAATTTGACTGGCCACTTGGTATCAATTCCCTTACGGGATCAAAGAAGCATTAATGCCGAATGGTATACTACCAAATGTTTGCCAGAAGTTTTCTCTGTTATAAGCAACAAGCGACCAAACACAGGGCTCCGCGGGCTACTGCTCCACCACGACAATGCACCTGCGCACACCGCACTCAAAACGAGGGACTTCCTGGACAGCACGCCAGTCAAACTCCTGGGTCACCCTCCTTACAGCCCTGATCTAGCACCGTGTGACTTCTTTTTATTCCCAAAAATAAAAAATCAGCTCAAAGGGATACAATTTTCGTCGCCGGAAGATGCGCTGGCTGCGTTCGAGCAGGCTGTAAACGAGGTGTCTGCGGCGGACTGGAAAAAGTGTTTTGAAAACTGGTTTAGGCGCATGAATCTTTGTATAGAGGCTGGTGGAAAGTACTTTGAAAAGATTTAATAAAATTATATGTACGTATAGAACAATTTTTTTTAGTTTCGCAAAACTTTCTGAGTGTCCCACGTATGGCGAAGGTCACAAAAGAAAACACAGTGCGTTTTTGATTCCAACGTTTTTGTTCTAGAAATTTCTACCTGCAGAACAAGCCCCATGGACGGCCGGAGAACAAAGTTGATAATGAAGATTTGAAGGCTATGGAAGCGGATCCATCGCAAACCACGTCCGACTTAGCTGCAGGCTGCGGCGTTAGTGATAAAACTGTTTTAATCCACTTGAAGCAAATTGGGAAGGTGAAAACCTTGAAAGGTGGGTACCTCATGAATTGAGTGCAGCAAACAGACAAATTTTAGTTTTCTAGTACTAAGAGTCTCTGAGCTAAGCTGCGGACGGGCAGACGGACATAGCGAAACTACAAGGGTTCCTTGTTGACTACGGAACCCTAAAAACGAGTTAAGTTTCATATTTTGTTTCCTAATATATACATATTTATTATAAAAGTGTCAATTTAAACATTAAATATGCAGTATTTAATGTTTAAAAAATATACATATTTTATGGTTTTTTTTTGTCGGAGACAACACTGACACATGCAAATGTCAAATTTAAATAATGTTGCCAGCTCTTTTGTTCAGTGTTGTACTTACGATACTGGTTTAATGAATCGTAACTTTTTATCTTTATATGTAGATTAGCTTCCAGACCTTCAGTACACATCAAGAGATGAGTCAACTCGACTTAGAACATTCGAGATATCCTCAAAGCTGGAACTACGTGTATCTCCTACGTTTACCCCAGACAACTCAACATTCATCTTCAGAGAGGACTAAAATTAAGTTAAATATCCAAAATTGTGCAAGTTGTATACTTATTTTATGATAAAATAAATTATTTAATACTATATTGACTTATTTTTAACCGACTTCAAAAAAAGGAGAAGGTTCTCAATACGTCGGATTTCTTTTTGTTTGTTACCCGATTACTCAGAATTCTTTGAAATTATGCCATCAAACATTCAAGGTTTTTCTGCAAAGCAATTGGAAATAGAACTGTTTTTAGAAAAGACAATGTTTGTAATTATTTGTTTTACTGAGCATTGGCTGAAGGAATATTCAATGCTTATTAATTATGAAAATTATAGTGTGGTACTTTTAACAGAAATGTTATGTTGCGTGGAGGTTCACTTATATTAATCAAAAATGGTATTAAATCAAAACCTCATAAAGATATTGTAGATCTATCAGTTGAACATAGTGTTGAACTGTCCTGTGCTGAGCTGGATAAGCATGTTATAGTGTGCGTTTAAAGAATAAAAATATAAAAACTACTGTATATTGAGTCAGTGATGGAAGATGTTCTGGCAAAACTTGCAACTGGTAATAAACTAGTCATAATCTGTGGTGACTTTAATATAAATATTTTAGAAAATAATTCAGATAGCAGTAGACTATTAAATCTCTTCAAATCATTTAATTTGTCGCATGTGTTTGAGGAACCAACCCGAACAACAGTGACTACTGCTACATGTATTAATAATGTTTTTTGTTGCTGCGAATACTTAAAGCTATTATGAATTGACTGCCTTCGGATCATAGTGGGCTACTGTTAACATTTGAGTCCAGCATACCAATACAACAAGTGCAGATTCAATCCAGACCAATAACATCCGGTAAATTAAATAAATTTAACAGCACTTTAATTGGTAAATTAAGTTATCAGGACCTCACAGTGAACGATGGTAATATTTTATACAAAAAAAAATATCTCAGTTGTTCAAACAGAATTCAATAATACTTATAAGAAGAAAACTAAAACTATATGCCCTAAGTTTTTATTCAGTGACTGGGTGACTAAAGGAATCAGGAAAAGTAGGGAAAGACTTTACGAGCTGTATGGCCTTAAGTCTTATATTAACACTAAAACTTTTAGTAAGTATGTTGCTACTTACTCAAGATTTTTTTAAATACGTGTAAACTAGCTAAGGCTACATTAGCAATAAGGTTAAATTCGCAGAAAATAAAATTAAGACGGTTTGAAAAATTATAAACAATGAAACAAACAGGAACAAAAGAAATAATACTGATTACACGCTTGAGACTACATATGGACTTATTAGAGATAACAAAGAAGTTGCTCAAGAATTTGTAAATTTCTTTGCCAGCATACCAATTAAAACTACTGAACCCTTAAATTCTTCGCCGTCGCTCGCTTCTGGTTTATTACACGCTATCGTTTTAGCCTGCCCGACTGAATTTAACTTGTCACATATAAACCCAATAACAGTAATAAAGGCTTTTAAGCAAATAAAGGTAAAACTGACCGAAGATCATTAAGGAATGTCCATCAAAATTTGTACCTCCATTATTCAGACTATAGCGCCGTACTTAGGTTTAATTTTTAATTTGTGTGTAGATCAAGGAGTCTTTTCGGATCTAATGAAACAGTAAAGACACAAATAATTATAAACCAGTGTCCGTGCTGCCGGTTTTCAGCAAAGTATTTGAGAATGGTAAATCAAATGCTCATTCATTTTAATACGAGTAAAATCCTACACGAGAAACAGTATGGTTTCACCAAAGGACGTACAACCGACGCTGGTGTCACCTTATTAAAACACATCTTTGATGCGTGGGAGGAGGGGCAAGATGCCATAGGTATTTTCTGCGACCTGTTGAAGGCGTTTCATTGCGTTGATCATGAAACATTGCTTTTGAAACTTGAGCATTAGAAAGAAAGAAAGAAAAGAAAGAAAATATATTTATTTAGCACAGAACAGAAAGACACACAATATATTAATTAATACAACAGATAAAAATACAAATAAAGAAATACTAAAAAGACTGAAGTAAGAAATCAGCAGCAGTGTGCCTCACGGCTGCGCCAAAAAGGCCCAGTTCAGCAGAAATGCCAGACAACTAGTGCCTGACGCTGGTTTTCAACTGGACCTGATGTTTGAGGTGGCGGATGTAAATCAGTTTTATACTGCATGGTGACGTGTGTATGTATACCTAAATAAAATAAATTTGTATCCTGTAAAAATAGTGAGGAATATGGGAATATGTACATAAATAGTGTTAAAATGAGTAGGTAGCATTGCAGGAATAAAACTACTAATCATGCGGGTAGATAAATATGTCATATAATTGAAACATTTAGTGCGACTATATCTAGCTTCCTTTGTGCTTCAATAAGATACTGCCGTAAGCGTCGTCTAAAAACGTGTAAAGTGTTTATTGCCCTAATCGGTGGTGGCAAGTTATTCCATATTTTGGAAGCCGCATAACGAAAGCTGCCCCTAAAAGCAGCTGTACCCTGAGACTGAGTCGAGAGTTGTTGTGAGCATTGTCTTCTTCCGCATTCCCGACTACTCGCAACCCAACTTAGCTTGTCATAAAGGTAATCCGGCTTTTGATATTTTACCACACCGAACAGAAGGCAAGCCAAGTGTAGTTTGCGTCTGGACTTCATCTTCAGTATAAAGTGCTTGTTCAGAAAAGGTGTTATATGACTTCTGTAAGGAACATTATAACAAAACCGAGCACAAGCGTTTTGTACCCTTTGGATGAGGCGGTCTGTACGAGCCAATAGTCGCGGGCCGTAAACCGTGTCAGCGTAGTTCAGCCTGGACAGAACCAGGGTTTCCACTAGCTGTTCCCGTAGTCTTTCGGATAAATAAGGTCTAATATTGTATAAAACCTTAAGGCGATAAAAACAGTTTCTAACCGAGTCTGCTACATGTTTCTCAAAACGGAGGTCTTTATCCATAATGACACCTAGATTTCGCGCTTCATACACTCGCTCAATTGGCTCGCCCATAATTGCCAAGTCAAATGTCAAAGGTAGTCGGGCTAACTGCTGTCTTGTGCCAAATACCATATATTTCGTCTTAGTTGGATTTAAAGAAAGGCAGTTCTCCTCTGACCAGGCGGCGATTCTTTCAAGATCATCGTTAAGGTCCTTAATAGCACTAATGTAATCGTCAGGTCTAAAAGATATATAAAGTTGAACATCATCGGCGTATATATGGTACTTGCATTTCTGGAGGCACTTTACAATATCCGCACAGTACAAAATAAAAAGAATCGGGCCCAATATGGAGCCCTGTGGGACTCCTCTCTCTACAGAAATGCGTGTCGATCTAAGGGTAGTGCCGTCGCCCAAACGCAAGTCAACAAATTGCTCCCTATTAGTTAGATAGCTGCGGAACCATTGCACAGCACCGGCGTCGAAACCATAGTAACTTAACTTGGATAGTAACAACGGGATATTTATTGCGTCAAATGCACGGGAAAAATCTAGTAAAACCAGTACTGAGCACATTCCCCTATCCTGTGCAGATAATATATTATCAGTTACATCCAGTAAAGCAGTAGATGTACTACGCTGCTTTCTGAAACCAGATTGTAAATCAGGAAGGACGTTATTTTGTTCCAAAAATAGTGTTAATTGGCGACTAACGACCTTTTCTAATACTTTCGATAAACATGGCAATATGCTTATTGGGCGTAGGTCTTTTAAAGTGGATGGATTAGCATTTTTTGGTAAGGGCCTAACGGAGGCAGTTTTCCATAGGTCGGGGAACGTAGATGTCAGTATGGAGCAGTTTATTATGTCAGTCACAATAGTTAACGTATGCGGCAGGGTCATGTTAATCATATCAAGGGTAATGTTGTCATAACCTTCAGCGTTACTTTTAAGGTTGGAGACAACGCGAGAGATGTCGTTCTCTTCCACTGGAGTGATTGCAAAAATTTCTTCTCCATGTCTGTGATTACGGGCTCTCCATTACGGGCTAGGCCTATTAGCATTAAGTTTAGTAAAATCCTATTTGAATGATAGACAGCAATTAGTCCAAATAAACGGTGTCAAATCTTCGGGGTTGAACGTGATAATGGGGGTACCCCAAGGCTCAATTTTAGGTCCTTTCTTATTTATAGTATACATTAACGATTTACCCCATCTATTGAAAAGCAAACTAAACATGGTGTTATTTGCTGACGACACTTCATTGATTTTTAAGATAAATAGACGTACGAGTAACGTTGCCGACGTAAATAATGCATTGCAGCAAGTTCTGAATTGGTTCACTGCTAATAATTTAGTTTTTAATGCTAAAAATACTAAGTGTCTAAAATTTGCCTTGCCGAATGTCAAAAGTTATGATTTTGACATTATATTAAACAACTGGAAGCTAGAATTCGTCGACAAAACGGTTTTCCTGGGGATCACGCTAGACTAAAGTTTACAATGGGGTCCTCATATAATATCACTTGCGGGGCGGTTAAGTTCGGCAGCTTATGCTGTTAGAAAAATTCGTCAATTTACTGATGTAGATACCGCGAGGCTGGTCTATTTTAGTTACTTTCATAGCATAATGTCTTACAGTATATTACTATGGGGAAGGGCTGCAGACATTCAGTCAATTTTATTCTGCAAAAATGAGCCATCAGAGCGATATACAATCTTCGCCGGCGCGATTCTCTATGGGAACTGTTTAAGGACATTAACATCATGACTATGACCTTATCAATATATTTACGAAAACATCATGTACGTGAGATAGAATTTACATCTCTTTAGTAAAAACAGCGATAGTAATAGTTATGTTACTAGAAATAGGGACCAATTAATTCGACCAAGTTTCAGGCTGGCTAAAGTAGCGTCATCTTTTATGGGGTACTGTATAAAATGTAAAAAAAAATACCGCCCCACATTCTAGAACTAAATGAGGCGAAATTCAAAACTTTTATAAAACGCACACTATACAGGCAGGCATATTATAGGTTGGGGGATTACATCGCTGATAAAAATGCTTGGCTCAACGCTAGTCCAGCTCCACAACCACTAGGGCACAATAACAAGTTATAAGCAGAAAAGCTTTGCAGTATTGTTGGACCTGCTGAAGACTGTATGAATGTATTTGTGTTGTATAAACTCAATTTATTTTTGTATTATATAACTTCACAGCACATATGTGAGTACTATGTACCAACTGTAAATCTACCATTTAGTCAACATTTTAGTCAACGAACGACACAAAGGTACAGCTTTGTGTCGTTCGTTGACTTCAGTGTGCCCTGGCAGTTGATAGTGTGTCATGCTCTCTTTAATGTCTCTCTGATGGTGGCACATGTGTTGGATCATTCGGTTCCCTTCATGATGGTTGTGCCGATCCATGTGTCTTGTTCGTGAACGGGCGCCATCAGTTGGGATTGGTCATAACTTAGCTGCCTCCGCCTGTTTTTAATTACCTATTTATTGTATTTTAAATTGTTTGTTTTGCTTTAGAAGCTTTTAAGTGCGTTTTTTTTACATCGTTCTCACATATATGTATATTTTTTTTCAACAAGAATAATGTAACCAAATACTTGTAAAAACATTTTTTTTTTAAAAGAGTGTGTGGAGTTTCTTGTCCGTTCTTCTCCATAACAAGCTACATTTCCGAATGGACGGTAGAATCAATTATTATTACTTTTAATTTTTTTTTTGACGTTCGAAAGTGCCGCTTAATAGCATAATTGAATAAAGAAATTTGTTTTTGATTTTGTTTTTAATTTATTTTTACTCAAAGATGTCTGGACTGATTTGAAAAAATCTTATTTTTTTTGAAAGGGTATACTTCACAGGTGGTCCCCTGGTCATCAGGTCAGGATCTGATGATGGGATCCTAGAGTAATCGAGGGAACTCTTCGATTATTATAGGCATACATATAGCGATTTTGGTGTTTTCATCAACAATGCAATCATTTGCATTCCGAAAGTATCATTTGGTGAAGTGGAACTGATGAAGAAGACCACAGATAGCCACTGAAACTCCTTAATACTAAGTGTGTCACGGGTATAAGATATCTCGAATAGTTATGTGATACTGTAAAAATTCTGGTGTCTTTTCTACAAAAGACAAGCGAAGAGAAAATGCTAATTACTAATAGATTTATTACAATCTATAGAATTAGTATTAGAATAGTAATTAAATATCAACCCTATTAATCGTGCGATTGCATTAGGTACGCTAGGATTAAAGCCATATCTAAAAAACAAAAGTGTTTCATAATAACAAGTAAATATTTTAACAATTTTTATTATATAACGTAAAAATAACATTTACATTCTGTAGGAAGATACGTTCCGTATAGCAACATCTTTTTATTACATAATGCTACGTCCACACTGGGGCACATTTCTCTTGGTAATGTATCAAAACAAATAGGCAATCATGAGGACTGCCAAAAGAAGTTAAAACTTGAAACTTTGGAATAACTGGCATTCACTGGCGCAACACGTCGTGACGCAGTCACATTAGCATGTTGGTGTCGCGAACCCATATGTTTTTCACTATCAAAAATCACTCAACGCTCACTGTGCAACTATATTGCAACTTGTGCCGTAGTAGGGATGTGGCCAGTAACATTTACTTCTCACTGTATTCACTATTTTCTTCTTGTATTTGTCAGAGTTCCTATGTAGTGAAACAGGCAACCATGATCACATGCTTGCCTTTGTCATCTTACAATAATGTGCGAGATTCACTCTATATCCATGTTTTAGCTAAGGGTGGTTACGCACTACATCCTATCCGTGTCCGTGTAGTATCGGTTTCGAAGTAGCCGCAGTACTTATTATAGGGAAGTTAGAGCACTACATTGGAACTCTATCCGTCATAATCTGTCATAATTCAGAATATTTTGAACTCGGAACTCAAATCACGGACAACGGACGTGTAGTGCGTAACCGTCCTAATGTTTGTCTTATCTATAAGAACAACACAGACTTATAAACAAAGTTATATTATATTGTCGATTGAGACCTTGTCTGCAAAGTTTATAATACTGTTTTATAAAATCATCCTTATTTAAAGAATAAAAAAAGAACATAAATTGAGTTACACAAATAATGTACTGTTTTAAGTAGCAACAATACCTTATAAAGAATATAATACCTACCTATATAGATGAATAATCTTAATTGATCCTAGTTTTTGGTTTTACCTTAAATTATTATGACCATAGAAATGCAATATGGTTTGCTTGAACTGTTTTCCATACTGAACATTTGTGAAATCCACTCTAAAATTAGTACAAAATTATTCTTAAATTTAATGGTCACTGGGAGATCTTTACTACTGAGATGAAATAGGAATACTGTTTATTTTCCTACTGGTTGAGATTGCCTGGTGAAAATGTTTTTCCTGTAGCTTCTGAGATGCAGCAACAGAGAGGATCTAAGATACGTGTTGTCCTTTGCACATCCTCCAGTATGCACCCCTTTGGTTGAAGAGTTCGGAGTGCGATCCTCGTTCCACAATTTTGCCTGAAACAAAAGATGATTTTCAAAATCCCGTAAAAACAAGATCTTCGAGATATCTATAACAATTTATTAAATAGTTAAATTGTACCTTTATCCAGTACACAGATCAGGTCTGCATCTTTAATGGTGGATAGCCGATGAGCGATTGTGATACACGTGCGACCCTTAGCTGCCTTCTCTAAAGCTTCTGATACGGCCTGAAATTATTAATTAAATAATAAGTCAACCAGTTTCCAGGCAATAACGAATCAATGGAAATGGCCACTGGATCTCGGAACCAGGAAAGTTCGGACAGTGCCGAATCAGTGAGAAATTCAGATGTCTTGAAAATAATTTGAATACAACATAAACAACCGATTGTTCATGGCCAATGGTAGCTATACTTAGAAGTTATATATAGAATCTAGACTTCCAGTCTTCTAGGCTAGGCTATTCATAGAGAGATTTGAATTTGAATTTCATACGCTCTAGATTAACGTAAAAGTATATTTTTTTTTAGCTCTTGTTTCTAGAGTTTTTAGATTTAATTTAGTTTTCTTTAGTCGTTAGTCTTACCCGTTCACTGTTGGCATCCAAGGCCGAGGTGGCTTCGTCGAGCAGCAACAGGCGCGGCGATCTGATGAGCGCGCGCGCGATGCACACGCGCTGCTTCTGTCCTCCCGACAGCTGCGCGCCGCCTGACCCTAGGTTGGTGTCGTAACCCTGGAAACAATTTACAATTTAGCTATGTTCAGTGGTAAAATATGAGACACTTTTGTGTGCTTCGGATTCACCATTCATAACATTATCTTAAGGTAAGTTAAGACTACGACATTATACAGGGTACACTCAGTGTATAAACCGAGTGTCTGTATGAACGCGAGTGTCTCTAATTGCGAAATTTATTGTGACACGACAATTATTGTCGCATCAACGGCTGTGTGATAACGTTGTATCCAAGTGTCTGGTGTGGTTGAAAAGTTTTCGAACAGATTCTACATTTTCAATACACCGCACCGCGTTTGAATAATGACTATCACGTGCAGCAAGGGGACTACAAAGAGCCTTATTATTTTTGTAGAAAGGCTACCAGAGCTTAGGAATATTTCTTCCAGTGATTATAAAAATAGAGATCGAAAAAAAACAGGTTTACTATAGGAACAACATTTTTTACCCGACTGCCGAAGGAGGGTAATGTGTTTATCAGTCTATGTATGTATGTATGTATGTATGTTTGTTCCTATGTGGCGTTCCAGAGACCAAACGCGTTGGCCGATTTTGATGATTCGTACGTCAATCGGTGCGTCTTAACTCTGCGAGTGTCATAGGCTACATTAAAATTGGATAATAGAGAAATGGCGGATTTTGGGTGCCATATTGTGGGGGCCCAAATTTTTTTTTTCTTCCAAACCCATCGTG
This sequence comes from Orthosia gothica, assembly GCA_949775005.1. Classification (NCBI taxonomy): domain Eukaryota; kingdom Metazoa; phylum Arthropoda; class Insecta; order Lepidoptera; family Noctuidae; genus Orthosia; species Orthosia gothica. The sequence continues at coordinate 19,669,443 of OX459039.1, forward strand.
TGGGGTATCAAAATAAAGGGTTTTAAGAGATGATTTCAAAAATATATTACACTTATATGTTTAAATGTATCTAATTCGAAAAAACTAACTAAAAACTTATAAATAAAAAAACTTAATTAAAAAAATCAAAAAACCCGACTGCTTCAAAAGCGAACTAAAAAGTCGTAAACAAGGAAAAAATCATGCTGTGCAGGCGGAGGATACACCAGATTTTGGTCAGCCAGCCGGCGAATATGTATCCTCCGACTGCACAGCATGATTTTTTCCTTGTTTACGACTTTTTAGTTCGCTTTTGAAGCAGTCGGGTTTTTTGATTTTTTTAATTATTTTAATAAATATTCAAAATCGTCATATTTCCTTTCGACATAAGTTTTTAAAAGCTTGATGATTTTCTGTGCGTAACTCATTCAGCAGTCTTTCGTTAATTCCTAATTCATGCGTTTTGCCCTATGGGATATTGTTATTTTTCTGGCAAATAAACATTTTTGATTTGATTTGATTTGATTTAACGGAGGCGACATCGCCTCGATGTCGTATAGGTCCTCTCATACGATATTTTGTGTTGTGTTTTTTATTTTATTTTACTGGTGTACCTAAATACCTACTTCTTTTGCGGTTTCGTTTCTTTTTCATTACAATATTAGTAGCAATAGCGGCTGCACGACGTTTATCCTTGCTGATCTAGCACCAACTGGAAACAGACACTCTGTCTGTTTCCAGTTGGTGCTAGATCAGCACAAAATATCGTATATACTTCTGGCATATACTTCTTTGTTCTTTTTGCCATCGATGTTATAAGTTCAGTAGGTATATAACCCTTGGAGCTGATTAGATTTTCAATTAAACTTACTTTAGGCAGAGAGACGATGAAGCTATGTATATTGGCAGCCTTAGCAGCAGCGACCACCTCGTGCATGGTAACCTTCCTGTTGTTGTCTCCGTAGGCGATGTTCTCTGCCAGCGTGCGGTCAAAAAGGATCGGTTCTTGTTGAACAACTCCAAGTTGTCGACGCAGCCGCGGCAGGGTTAGCGATGACCTGATGTCACGGCTGTCAAGTTCCTGTAAGTAAACAAAAAGTATTAAAGTACAGCGGTCAAAACATCAGATTTTATACAGTATACTTGGTGTGTACTTGCATAATCTAAACCCATACAATTTTTATTCTTAATTCATCATCATCATCATTTCAGCTGAAAGATGTCTCGCATCCAGCGGTCTCCCGCTACCATCGCTAGGCCATCGGTTCACCATGTGTCCTTCCAACGCAGCCTCTTCCGGTTCGCGGTCGCCACTCCAGTACAATTCTACAGGCTATGTCGGTAACTTTGGTCCTCCTGCGGATAGCCTCATGGCTGATCCAATCACGCAAGGAAACTTCGATCAAAGGGCAATGGAGAGATTTTCCCTTTGGATGATTTTAAGCCTGATAAGGCACATTGTAAGCGACCACGTCTCACTACCATAGGTCATCTCTGGCAACACATGTTACACACCATTGTTTTGAATCACCGTGGTAGTTGGACGAAAAGATACCGCGCACCTTTCTGAAAACTGCCCAGCCGAGTCGGATTCGACGGTTGACCTATCCCTCGAAATTTAACGTACCTAACTGGATCGTAAGTCCTCGATCGTCTACAACTTCGAATGCAGAAATTTCGATCTTGATAAAGAATGTTACATAGGATTTCGATCACAGTTACGTGTGATTGAAATACTTCTGAATCCAGCCTAAGTCTGATTATAAACATAATTTGATTAGTGATTAAATATTACGCTTATCTTCGTTTTATTGCACTATTCATGTTGCTATCATAAGGTGGCAATTAGCAACACAATAATTGCTGAGGCAACATAGTATTATGTAACAAACAACATTGTGATGTACAGTCATAAGCAAAAATATGTGAGAAGCACTGAAACTCAAAAGCTATCTAACTTTTAAACTAATAGGAACAAACATGGACAATCGTTTGTTTGTTTATGATTGAAAAATTCACTGATAGATGACACTCGTGACTCAAGTTTTTTTTATATTTATAGGCTCAGCCTTGACCACTATCTCACCTGATGCCGCTGATGGTAAGCGATGATGTGGTCGACAGTGAATCAAGCTTTCCTAAAAGTAACCTATTCACTCTTGACTTGAATACTCCTAGGATGTAGTTAACAGCAAACACAGACTTCGGCAGGGCTTTCCAATCCTTAGCAACTTTCAAAACGCTTAGTGCGTATGGGTGAGATTTCCATGATGTGCCGATAGCGCATCGCGGTACGTCTGGGCCATAAACAGCAATAATATCGTTGGTATTATTGACAAGCTTCTACCTGCGGCTTCGCTCGCGTGAGAAGTGCTTTCTTATCCCAAGGGAACATTATAACGGGATGAAAGTAGCCTATGTGCTATTTCAGACTATAATATATCTCTATGCGAAATTTCATCCAGATCCGTTAAGTAGTTCAGGCGTGATTGAGTAACAAACTACAAACACCCATCCGTCCAAACATTCGCATTTACAATATTAGTAGCAAGGATAACTAATACTTACAATGTTACCAGAGTCTGGATCATAGAACCTCTGCATGAGCTGCAGGATTGTGGACTTCCCGCAGCCTGAAGACCCAACTAAAGCGACAGTCTTGCCAGCCTCCACCTTCAGATCAATGCCTTTTAGGACCCTCAGATGAGGACGGGTCGGGTAGCTGAACTCCACGTCCCGCACGCTGAAGTTTCCTGTTGCAGTCTGTAAATATATAGTAAACGAATTAATACGAGTAACATAACGAGCATTAGGTATATCTTACCCGTTTTCCCCGAATAAGCAAATCTGTAGACACTTCTACTAATTCCATAACAAGGGTTATGGAGGGGCATTGACAGATACAAATCCAAATTCGAATAATGGAAACTGAGAATGTTCTAATGGGAAAAACTTTTATACAGAAATATACAACCGACTTCCAAATAAAAACACTTGATGTTCCTGTTTTCTTTCCTTCGTTTTTTGAAACCAACTTCCGAAAAAGAAGTTATTTTTCACTTTGTAGTGTTCTTATTTGGAAGTTGGTTGTATTGTTGAGGTACCTAATAGGTAAGTTCTATAGTAAGGTAACTATAATGCCAGAATAGATTACCCGAATATCATGAAATTTGAACATATCTGGTGAAATGAGAATGTATTCACCTTGGGTGAATTGTAAACATCTGCGTACCCTTTTATAGCGAACTGAAGTGATGTTATGTTATGAAATATTATAAACTATAAACAGATACGCTATTGCAGCAAGCCCGAGATATTTGCAGTCATTTACTGAAGAGTTCTGTTGTATATCTCCGAAGTTCTTTATCAGATCTTCACAAAAATGAAATAGGACCAATTAGGGAAAATACTCATACAAACAAAAAAAAAGAATTTTCGAAATCGGTCCACAATTGACGGAGATATCCGGTTAACATGCATAAAAAAATAAAACACACATAAAGTCGAACATAGAACCGCCTTCTTTTTGGGAAAGTCGGTTAAAATGTGAAACAAGACTGTCCCACTCCCACCCAGGTATCGAAAGCAGTCTCTCGCTCAGCAGTAGCAAACTGCGCCTGCCAGGCAAAAAAGGCACTCAAAACGTTAAAAAAGTTGAAATATTATTAAGATTACCCAGTCCTTTTTGTCTCTAATTCCATCTTCTGTCCTGACCCTGGGCGTTCGTTGGATGATGGACAGAATTCTTGCTCCGCAGGTCTTGGCTGAGTTGAAACTGGGCACGTACACCAACGACTGACCCAACATGTAGGCTCCGTACATGATAGCTTCGTTGACCCTTGAAAGGAAACAAAGTTTTATGTAGATTTGAGAGGCACCAATGCTAAACCTTCACCGTGCCAAAAACTGTAGCTGCGTTATCTTATAACATTCCGACAGCTGTAATTCAGGCTCCTTCTCTGTGAGAAGAAGTGGAACATAATCCACCACGCGGGGCCCAATGCATATTAGTGGATGTCACATGTCTTAGATATTTTTTGTAAAATATAAGTAGGTACCGGTTTCTTCGTGATGTTTTTCAAAGTCTATGCAGCCCTCTTATTACTTCTCACTAAGTAGTAGAAGTCCACAACCGAACTGTGTGCTCCAAAATAAACTGGGATGATAGCCAGGAGAAAGAAAAAGAAGGAGAAGACAAAGTAAAGTGCGCGGCTAGGTGGGTTCGAACCCATGAGACTAAAGTTGGGCCATTTAGCAAGGGTCTATAACTTCTAAGCTGGTCCATCACTGCTCTCATTGAATACTGCGCAGACAAATATAGAAAAATTATACTTACAGCAAGACAATTTTATACTCGATCTCTCCATAAGCCACCAAGACGGCTCCGTAGACAGTCGCGCTGCAGTACGCCATGAACGGCACGTATACTCCCAAGCCGAGCACCAGACCACGCCAGCGTGTCTTCTTCGTGACAGCCGCACAAGCTTCAGTTAGGGATTCTTCAAATCTCTTCAGGAATACTGGCTCAACGCCTGCACATCAGAAGTTTTTAACGTTACTTGAAGATGTTCTTTCGAGATAGCAACTCTTACATTTTTGTGGCAAAGAGTTGGTTCGTTCCCAAATTAGTCCCATTTTAATTTGGTGAAGATCTGATGAAGGTCTTCGGAGATATAACACAAAACTCTTCAATAAATTACGGCAAATCACTCGGAATTGCTGTGTCTGTTTATTGTTTATACCATTTCAAAACATAACATCACGCCAGAATGCTCTAAGGGGTACGCACATGTGTACAGTTCACCTTGGTACACTCTCATTTCACTGATTCTGTTCATGTTTCATGATATTCGGGTAATCCATTCTGGCATTATAGATACCTTAGTAAATAACTTGCCTTTTAGGTAAACTAAAAAGTTAAAATAAAAAATAAAACACAACGTGAAAAAGGTTATCGGTGTTTTTGCTAGGTACCAATTTCTTTCGTTATCACACCGACTTTCAAAAGGAAAGTTATTTTTCACTTTGTAGTGATTTTATTTAAAGGTTGGTAGTATGTTTGGAAAAAAAGTTTTTTCAATACTTATGAAAGTCTTTGCTGTATGTTAGATATAACCCTCTTAATAGAATGTTCCAAACCAGCTCAATGATTTAGCTTTTGGGACTAAAGATGCCTACAAAAAAAATCCATGCCATGCCAAGCCTCCTTTTATTCTATGGTTCCTTACCTAAGCTCTGCACTGTTTTGATGCTGACGACTGCTTCCGTTGCTATGGCTGTCGCCTGTTCCATGGCTGAACGTTCGTCGATCTGAGACTGCTGGGAGATCATACCTTCCAACCAGATGCTGCCTACCATCTAAAAGATGTAGTTACTAATGTGAATAAACTTTAATGGTAGACTTTACCATAAATCACGTACAGGCAAACCGCAGATCTTACTGCGATGAAATCGCAGTACGGTTGATCTTTGTAGTGCAAGATCTGCGGTTTGCCTGTACGTGATTTATGGTAAAGGCGCTGGCAATGTCAAACTGTTACCACTTGTATACGGTTGACTGGACGTCACTTCATTTATCGAACTTTGACATGTCTTTGAACGTTTCAACTGTATACGGCACATCAACCTTTACGAAGAAATTGACACACAGGTGTGATGCAGGCGAAACCCTTCAAATCTGGACTTCTTCTGATTTTCCAGCGCTAAATTAAAGGCCGTGGACTGTAGAACCAGAATTTTAAGGCAATACGAATATCTTTAAAAAAATCTTACTAACCAAAGGTAAGAAAACTGTCCCAACGAGAGTGAGTTTCCAGTTATAGCAGATGGCCATCAGGAAGCCAATCAGCACCGAGCTGATTCCTTGCAGTATGAGGCCTATCCTGAGTCCAGTAGCTCCTTGCACTTCTGCTGTATCGCCGCTAAGCCTGGCACACAACGCACCGACCGTATTGCTTTCCTTGTCGAAGAAACCTATTTCCTGCAATAAAAATAGTAATTTTAGTTTGCCACTTTGGGAAAGACAAGTACCAATAATCGGCAAAAGTATCGTGAACTGGAAAGACCGATGACACAAAATGGATGACATATCTAGAGCCTGTCCTCTAGATATGTGGCATTCGATGTCAGCGAAGGTCATAGTAGCAAAGTCAAAATGTAAAGGATTGATCACGTGATTTTTCGATGTCGCTTGTCAAACCCATACAATTTTACCTTTGTGACAATCGCTATCGCCACGCTTTCGATGATAGAATGCCACTTGTCTAGGGCCAGATATATTAGAAACGAAGCTGAAAAAAAGCCGGCCGTCGTGATGCAACGCTCAGCAGCAGGCTGCTATAGCCTGTTTTTGTTTCTGATTACGATTATGGCCTATCAATGTAGCAGTGGTCAGTAGACTTCTTCGCGTTTTGCCTTTCTTTTGACCTTTAAAGTTAGGCCAACAATAAGTTAGACAATCTCGTTACCTGTTTGAGTAGAGACGAGAAGTACTGTTGCCGTAATCGCGTGGTCATCCTCAAACCAGCGGTGGTGAATGTGGTACTCTGCAGACACATGGAAACTCCAGCGACAGCAGCCACAACGATGAACATGCCAGAGTACAGATCCGCCAAGTAAATGATTTCCTTCCTATCGTCCAGCACGAAGATCTGGAAAGAACAAATTTATTTTTAAGAGTTTCTAACACTCTGTATGAGGTCTACTCTTGAGATGGGAAAAAATATTGTACTCACACCACTGGAAAATCCAAAGAGTAAGGCAAAGACGGGAAAGCAGGCACCTTGGGTGAATGCAGCAATGGATCCAACAGTGATGAGCGGCCATTCTGGTCCGTTTAGCTTCAAGATTTGCCAGTCGCTTACTGGCTTGATCACCTGAAAACACATGGATGCTATTTTATATAATTTACAAATATACAGATACCTTTAAAATATGTATGTAGTTTCCAATTCAATGTAGTCGTTGACCGAATGTACTTGCCTTTAACGGGCAATTTCGCTTTAGCCAATTCGTATTTTATAGATTTCAGACGCAAAAATATGATCCCCACAGTGCATTGATGGTAAATGATTTCAAAAGATATCATAGAACTTACTTCCTCCTCATCCTTTTCTTCGTCTGACTCATAATCAGCGTTGTACACGAAGTTTTGCAGACCAGTCGACAAGACAGAGCAAATGGAACCGCGAGGAGTCATCCAGTCATGAGAATCTGTTGAAAATTAAATGTTTCATTAAGATCATCATTAGACAATAGCATTCAGTCCATTGCAAGAGTTCCCTTCACCAGTAGTATTATCAAAATCCGCTGAGGCGTGATTCGATAAACAAACATCAAATAAATAAAATTTCACATTTATATTATTAGTAGAATTGTTTATAACTTTTTACATGGTAACACATTAATAAACAAGATTACTGTTGATAAGGCCTACGCTTGTGATAACACTACAATGACAATGACGCTGCACTTTTGCAGTGGCTCTGCCTAAAACCAGATTTTATTGTTGATGAAACCCTTTTCTTTATTGCGTAGCTTTAATCACCTAAGCTGTAGATTATTTAAGAAATTGGACAGTCATTCTTACGATTGCGGAAATTACGTTAGTTTGTTCTCTGTTATCTGGCTCTTGTATCAACTTGTTCAAACCTCTTTTAATCGAGTGATGTCTGTGCACGCGTCTCTTGGATGTCCTCTTCACATCAGCTCGGGGAGCCAGGACTGGTTCTCCGTTCTCTTCACCGTCTCCTTCTTCAGCTAATGTTTCAATTTCTTCGGGTTCCTTGACCTCGTTGCCTGTTGTTACTAGCTTATAGTAGAAACCTAGAATGTTCAAGAATCAAAAACGGTCACCAGGGAATGCTTAAGTTTATTATATAATTGTATCGAATTTGCATTGAGATAATATAAAGTGGATAGATTTTGAATCTTTTTTTTTTTTTTTTTTTATCTTCTGGCTTATTTATGCAAATTGTACTACACAGAATACTCAACTGTTCCAGTACATACACAGATAACTGTCTTAGCACAGAGAAAATTAAGTGGATCCCGCTCGCTTATAAACTCCACGGTATGCAACCACAGAAGCACGTAGCGTTCAATCTGAAATTACCTTTCGTATTCATTAGGTCTTCGTGCGTGCCTTCTTCGACGATAGCTCCTTGGTCCATGCAGATGATTCGGTTAGCATTGGTGATAGTTGACAACCTAGAATAATCAATAAAATCAATCAATCAATTCTTTTTGTGTTTGTAAAGCTACTCCCGAGGTGGTCCCATTGTCACCAAGTCAGAATCTGATGATGGGATCTTACGGAAATCGATCGATCTTATGGGATCTTATCTTCTTCTGAGTGAAAATGATTGCGTTAGTGATGAAAATACGAAAAATCGCTAAATTTTTTCCTATAATATTTGAGGAGTTACTCGGATCCCATCATCAGATCCTAATCATGGTACCCTTAGGATATCTCCTTTCCATCAAATAAAGAATCATCAAAATCGGTTCATAAACGACGAAGTACTCCGCGAACACACATAAAAAAAATATACGGTCGAATTGAGAAACCTCCTCCTTTTAGGGAAGTCGGTTAAAAATATTTGTTTTTGGTTTGTAAATATTTGGAGATTTTAACGAAGATTATCTATGCAACGGCAATACGGTATTCAAATTATTACGTGACGCTGGTTATACATTTTTATTGCAAACCTCTACCCGCAGTGGTACTCAAAATAATATTTTTTCTAACTTCACTTGTAAAGTTGTTTTTTATAACTCCTTCTTCAGTTACCATCGTCCTATGTGGGCCCGTTTTTAGACGAAGTGAGCCGCTGATACCGTTTTAATGTTCATATAACAATAAAAAACCCTCTTCTTAGTCCACGTTATTATGCAACAACTACCTTGTCTATTATGTAACATTTTGCCTAAGAAATTCAATTAAATATCAAAAATAAAATAAAAATCTTTTTGGCGTCAAAGTACGAGTGAAACAATTGGCCTATTCATTTACGTATTTTTTTCTAAAGAAAAAAAGTACGTAACTGAATAGGCTACTGTTGGTAGACGCAAACAGCCGCTACGCCCGCTCTTTCTCCACCGCCCCTTCCGGCAGAATAATATTGAACCTGTTACCTTTCGAAAAAGCGCGCGTTGATTGTGTGTATAATAGTCTGTGGTTTTTAGTCTAAACGTTTCTAATAAATTGTTGCTGGAACTTATTTGCATTTAATTATGTAAGCTCATCAGGTAGTGCAAAAAGAATCGTTCGTGTCTCGCATAAAAAGGCTTTACGAGTATTTTACGACTGGCTACATCGTTCGTGCTAAAATCTCGACTTTTTATGCCCGACACGAAATACACGTACTATTCTTAGTTCGCATTATTATGCAACTTCGGAACCCTAATACTGCGCGAGGCCTGAAACGCACTTGGCCGGTTTTTTTTAAAGGTGCTTTTGCCCGAATTTCCTAATCGATACTTAAGATTTTGTGCCTTGATTCCTAAAGCGTATCAAACGTATGTTACAAATAGTTTTTGTTTATGGCTCGGCTCCTCTTAGTTTTCCGGATATATAATCTCAAAACTAAAAGCGACTGTATTAAAAGTCCCTTACCTACTTACATGTACCATATGGTAATTCAAAGAGCATAAGATATCTACAGATTTGTTTTTTACCGACAGACAGAGATTAGAAAAGGTAACTTCTAGCCTGAAACATCGTAGGTAATTCTTCGGGTATGGAACCCTATAAACCCTTAAACGGGATTAACTTCAGAGCCATTAACTTTCAATTGATCGGGTTCGGTATGACGTAAAATGACAAATAGCACTAATAGTCTGACGAAGAAATTACGTTGTTTTGCTAGGTAACTATATGGTACGCAATAGTATACTGATACGTACATGTCCTGATAGTGGCATTTTTCGCAATGTTTTTGAGAAGTAGTAGTATTTTCTAATCTCTGCCTGTCGGTTAAATCTAAGTAAAATTCCACACACCGATGAGACACCATGATAGTGGTTCTTCCAACACTGGCTCGATCGAGGGCAGCTTGCACTTGTCGCTCGGAGTGAGGGTCGAGCGCGGAGGTGGCCTCGTCCAGCAGCAGCACGGCCGGCTCGCGCAGCAGCGAGCGCGCGATGGCGATGCGCTGCTTCTGTCCGCCCGAGAGCGACGCGCCGCGCTCGCCTATCACTGTGTCGTAACCCTATGGCCAAAGCGATATGATGCATAAGTGCTCCAGATTATCTTTTGAATATTTAGCGAGTTGCACAAGATCTGTCGTCATTGCAGCGGTTTTAGAAGGTGGGGTATGTCCATCAATTAGCATATCTCAACTGAGTAATGATCAAGTTTGGTGCACCATCAGTTACTTACTAACCATGCTCCATTGCGTGATAGTGAAAAATGAAATATGGACAAATAATGTACTTACGTTGGGAAGGGTGGTAATAAAGTCATGCGCGTATGCCATCTCAGCTACCTTCTGAACTTCCTCTATTGTGGCTTCAGGGAAACCAATGGCGATGTTGTCAAAAATGGTGCCACGGAACAAAACAGGTTCTTGACCTACCACACCTGAAATATGTATGAAAAATGAAAAACGTTAATGTATGTTGCAAAACGTTAATGTATGTTGTAAGTCTCATTGTTATAAGTTTCAGCATACGAACCTAAACATGATCGAAGCCATCCTAAGTTCAGATTTTTCACGTCCTTTCCATCAAGTTTGACCGATCCAGAATGAGGATCATACAGTCTTTGAAGTAGTTGTAATATAGTTGATTTGCCGCATCCAGAAGACCCAACCAGGGCTACACATTCACCAGCTTTGATTTTAATGGAGAAGCCGTTGAGGACCTGTCGAATGTTGTTATTGTATTCAATATTACCTACATATTTTTGGAGAGTTTATTTGTATTTTTCATCTAAGTCATCGAAATGGACCAAAATAACACAATCAGTGAAAGGACAACAACGTAATAAAAAAAAAGTCTGCCGATGACGATTTCCTTGTTTTCGTGGTGAAAAATATCGTTACACGTGTAACTTCTCTTATCATCCATATGAGTATTTATGAGTGTAATGATAACGAGAATTATATAATCTTACCTTAACTTCAGGTCTTGACGGGTAGCTAAAGTTAACATCCTCTAAAGTTATTTCTCCAATGACTCTCCGAGGCGACAAGCCAGTTTGTTGGAGACTGTCGATTAGAGGCTCCCGATCTATCAGCTGGAATATGGACGAAGCAGCACCACGAGCAGCTGCAAACACTTCCGCGTGTGGTACACAGAATGTCATCGACTGAGTGGCCATGTATACGCTGAATAAGATCTGAAAAAAAATCCAACAACGATAAATTAATAATAACTCTAACGATGGATTTGCCGAAATTTGGTCTCATACAAATGATAAGCCTCGGACTTACATTTGGGACACATGACTGTAAATTCACTTCATTGGTATGGGACTCCGCAAGTTTGTAGATTTACATGATCAAAACCCAGGTATATTATTTTCTTTCCTAGATCTTACTAACGATAGTAGTAATAGGGTATTATGTTTCTAACTGTAGAACAAAATACTCACACTGTAAACAACCCCTACTAAATATTTCCTCTCGCCGTCTGGGGTATCCCAATCCTGGAAGACCAGCCTAGTGCCGTAAGTGAAACCGATGGCATTGAGCGAGTACGTGAGGACCCAGTTGAAACCGTTACCAAGGCCAGTGTACAGGCCTCGCCTTCGGCCTTGCTTTTCGGCTGGCTGGAGCAGTTTTGTGTACCTGGAAAAGAGGAATAAGTAATGGTGAATGAAGATGTGGGGATTAAGGCGCAATTTTCTTTGAGTTATTAAACACGTGGTAAGCAGTTATGGACGCTCGCAATATGTGCAATGTCTTCTGAAATACCAATTTCAACTATAACGAGACAAGTATAGAACTGAGGACATCTAAATTCGTCAAAATTGAAATAACTATATTTCCCAGACAAAAAGTCAAAATAGACCAGTACTTGTATGAAATGATAGTCAAATTCAGTGTAAGTGATAAAAAGGGCATAAGATCATATCTAATTAGAGGAGATTAGAATTATGCCATTGTTCTAGTCATAAACACAATTTACAGAGACGCGTCATAACCGTCATACTCGTATTATCATCATGGGTTTTTCAGTCTCGAGCTTGTGTGGAAAAATAATTTGCAAATATACTTAGCTACAGCTTAGCTATGCTAAAAACTATAATTAATGTGACAAAAATTGCTGTCTCATACCTGTCAACTTCTTTGTTTTCTCCGTTGAAGGCAATTATGGTTTTTACTGATTTCAATACTTCTTCCGCCTGTTTGCCCGCTTGACTGTATGATTCCATTTCCAGTATTGACGATTTGGTTTGATACTTGAAACAAAAAAATACAAACGATAAAAAGTAACTAAGTACTAGATACGGGTGTAAAACAATACTTATTCTTATGCCTATTTGTACAGGAAGCTTTTTCTGAAGATAGAAATATACCAAAGCATATAAAAGCTACGATGATTTTAAAGTTTTGCCGTAACTTTGTATCTGTATCAAGAAAAAAAGATATAATAGGTTCTTGAAACCTTTCTGTAGAAAAGATTTGACGGATTCACTTTAAATCTCATGAGCGGTTTTCACAAATTGAGCGTGTCATCATAATACAATATGACATCGTAACAAAACCTGGTATACTTACATTAGTTAAAACAATAGAGACTGCTATCGAGAACGGCATAACAGCCACACAGGCGAGGGTCAGCTCCCAACCAAGAGGGAAGGCAGACGCAAGACAGATGATGGCAGTCCCCACCAGGTTCGAAACCACGGCCACCTTGTCACCCATACCTTCCTTCAAAGCCATCAGGTTCCTGAAAATTAGAAGTATAATACTTAAGAAATGTGCGGGCATAATCTCTGCAAGATTATTAATATAGCAATTTATAGATTTGGTATTCTTAAAATCTGCGAAGCATTTGGTATGTTGATGTCTCACATTCGCATTTACATTTTATAATAAGTTTGGATAACACTTTTATGTTGGTATGTGAAATATTTTATTTTATAATACTAGCGACACCATGGGCCTGCTGATAATCATTACAAGTTGTTAGAACATCGAATTTTTATAAATCAGTAAGTTGCCGTGACTTGCAAAAGCTAATAAGATAACTCATAAGATAACGCTTCACTATGGAATTGACCTCTCCCGACATGACCTGGAACGGACCAAGACCGTGACTCTACAAAATCCTTATCATATCAATGCCGATATAACATCATTATTAGTTATGGAACCATATGCTGCCAATGTCAAGGTTAAATAAAACTACATAATTATATAATATAATAAGATTTATAATATTAAACTACTCTCGTTTTAAACAAGAAGGCAGAAGTCGTGCATATTTCTGAAATTAGGAGGAAATGCAGAATAATAATAGCGGAGAAAGATTTGAAACTATGATGTGGTCACGACCCCCAGCATTGGGCAAACGACACAAGGAGGATGGTAAAGAAGAAGGATGGCAGGCCTTTGCAGTGGGCAGCAGGTAATACGTCTACTGCTGGACATAGGCCTCGCCAAAGCGTAGCCACAACGTCCGGTTTTTGCTTCTTATATTTCAGTCTTGTTTCGAATCCTTGGATTAGAAGAACAGGCTCATAAAAATATTATTATGCCATCGATATACGAGTATATGTACTACACATTAGATCTCGGTATTGGCAAAGCCTCTAGCGAGAGTTCTTCTGATAAAATGGACCAAATGCACTTAATGTCACTTTTCCAAGTCCCCAATTACCCTCGACAACCATGTTAAATCATCCACTCTCAACGATCTCTTTAATCTTCCATTGCCAGCAAATACTTGTTTCTCTTTCCACCCAATTACTGAACTAGACATTAGGAAATGTATCCAATCCATCGCCACGAATGAATCTAGACTAGATGAATCTAGAAGGGTAGGCGGTAGGTGACGATGGCCTTCAACTGCAAATGTGCCTACCTATTTTAAGTGAAATAGTTCCTGTTGTAACTCATATTGTTAATATTTCTCTTTTTAATAACTCCTTTCTTTCAGCTTGGAAGAGGACTCGTGTTCTACCGCTTCCCAAAATTTCAAATTCCTCCTCACCATCCCTATTCCGTCCAATATCCATACTCCCAATCCTCTCCAAAGTTCTCGAGAGTATTATGCCATTTTGAACATGGTGAACTCGCCAGGTCTGTGGCTGCCATCAATGATGAAAATATCAACAAGTGGACTCAGTCCTTCGGACTCCTTCTGAACCCAACTAAATCTCAAGCGCTCATTATTGGTGGCATATAAATACTCAATCTATTGGATCCCCATTCTCTTCCGCCAGTAATGTATAACTCAGTGCCTATATACTACTCCAAAAGCGCGAAAAACGTGGGAGGTTCATATTGCTGATGTGAGTAAGAAGGTCTTCTACTTTTTTCAGTCTCTTAAACGTCTCCAAAAATTCTTACCATTTCACACTAAGGTCACTCTTGCTCAATCTCTTCTTCTACCGTTCATAGACTATGCCGATATCTGTTTTCTAGATGCAACGGAGTTACTCCTAAACAAACTCGTTCACAAACTCCTCATGTGTCGGCATTTCAGACCAGATTGAAGTGGCTGCCGATTCGGCGTCGACGAGATACCCATATCCTATCCCTTCTCTATAATATCCTGCACAATCCTTCTTCTCCCCAATACCTTCGCGAACGGTTTGAGTACCTCGTACCGAGGGGTAAACATTGTCGCACGGCCACTTCGCTTCTCCTTCGTACTCCGCATCTCACTTCCAGCCGTTATGATGGCTCTTTCTCTGTAACAGCAGGGCACCTCTGGAACTCTCTCCTACACTCACTACGCGACAGCCGTTCTCTCGATGTCTTCAAGAGGAAATTTAAAGATCATTTCCTTTTAGCGCAAAGTTAGTAGATATATATATTTGTATTTATGTATGTATGTATTTATGATTTATTTTTATGATTATAATTATGTTATTTTAAAATTGTACACTGGATCCTACCCTCTTTTGTCATCATTCCCTATCAATCTAGGGTTTGCTGTAAGAGAACTCAACATTGAGTTAAGCTCGCCTTTGTACATGTAGTTTATTATCCAATGTATTAAATATTGTTTTTGGTTTACAATAAAGAATTAAGAATTTGATTTCGTGATCCGACCACTCTGTTTGACTGAACTGCATAAGTTCAGTCGAACATAGCAGCATTGCAATCCGTACACCTTACTTTGTACTATGTTGAACGAAACGCGTAACCGCCATGAATTTAATGGCGATTACGACGATGTTTCGGGAGTAAACTAAACTCTATAAGCGATCTAGCGCTGCAGTTTTAATAGTTTGATTAGACAACATACATAATATATAGCGCTGCAGCGAACTTTAGTTCTAACTCTCCAGCAATTGAACAAATGGTTTTCATGAATGTTCTTGTCTATCTATGTCAACGATTATAGAAATTGTATACCAAAAGTGCTGAACGATCTTAATTAAGTTTTCACAAATAGATATAAGTGTCTCCCGGTGAAGTTTATGTCTTTAATTGATACTTAAGGCCACCCGAACAAAAAGGCGGGACACGTAGTTTGTAAAATGATGATTAACCATTAATAAAGTGGCATGATCTGTCTCAGATTAAACACAGTCTGTGATAAATTATGTCCGTGTCGTTCGTGGCTCTAGACATAGTGAAATGTTATCAGCGATAGCGATTATACCAATTCTTAAATATTTGTGATTGACCACGTGAAATTTTGGAAGCATTTCCTTTTTTATCTTTGACCTATCTATCACTTAGACCTCTTATGTAAGTACGTTACTTCCTAGACATCAGGCTCAAGCTGTTGGTCCCGGCTGTCATTTGGAGCTCGTTGACAGTCACCAAAATCTAACAGCAGTTTTACCCAGTTAATGGGTTGTGGGAGTCAGATAGGCAGTTACATCATGTGAAATATAACACACCATGACCAAGGCTATGATGATTGATTTATTACTTACTCAGACATTTTCGAAGCCAAGTTGAATTCTGAGTCGGTGTCGAACCAGGACATGTCTTGTCGCAGCACAGCTTTCAGGAACTTCAGCCTTATCCGAGTTATCTGATAAATAAAATATAAAAGCTTCAGTATTAAGCACGGTTTTCGCTGACTAGACCACAAAAGCCAATTCTTCAAATAAATACGTCAAAGATTTAACGTCAGCCTTCAAAGCAAGAGTGAATAAGCTACTTCTGAGCATGATCGTTCTATCGTGGAAAGATCCACCGCATTCAATCAGGTAAGATCAAGGTCAAGAGCTCTTTCATCATAAAAAAACGTGCAACAAACCAGTGTCAGTGTCTTTTGAACCAGTTTGGACCTAAATCAATTTAAAATTACATATTTTACCTCCCGAAGTACATTCAGTCCTTAAGCGTAAAAAAGTATCAGGAAATCATGTAATTAAACTAGAAAGGAAAACCAAATAACAAAGGAAAAACAGAATTTGCATATGAGACATGCAGATATCTACAGAATATGACCGCATCAGGATAACCGTACAGCATTGTCGTCACGATTGCTGTTGGAAACCTTCGGGGTTAGTAGTCGACTCAGTGTAGTGAGTTCACGATGGAGGAAACATGTATCAATTACCTGGTAGGTATTTTAAAAGTAGAACGTACAAAACGGCAACTTCAAAAAACCAAATGGGATCTGTTTGTATCATTTACTTTCCATATTCCAAAAAAGTTTGCGAACACATAACGTCACCCTTTCCAGATTCAAATTAATCTGTAGGATATATAAGAGACCGGTAGTCTACAGCCGTGCCTGATAAATTATCAAATTAGGCAGTTTAATAAGTTACACAAATTGATTATAATGCTTTGAACCCCAATATCGAGTCGCCAAGGTAACATTTATCAGTAAGTTGGCATTATTTCATTTTCGTTTACAATGTGAAGCTATGCGAGTCAATCAGTAGTAAGGTCATCAATTTAAAGCAATTGATTTCGTTTGTGCTTTGTAAAATGTGTTCCCGTTATTTATTATATCATATAAATATATAGGGCTGTATGTCAATATTTGTCTCTTACGCAAACTATTTATTCTGCGCACGATGCTACAAGACGGATTTGTTGCCATTCTAGACAAGGAGATGCCTCTTTTAGGAACAGTCTTGGCCTCTGAATCGCAGGAAAACCTGCCGATTAAAACATCTAGCACGTGTTCTGAAGTTATTATTTCATGTGCCTAGAAAATAAGAATGATAAATAAACAACACCTGCGGATTATTTGTTAGTTTTGTTACCACTCATCAAATAGCGTTCTGTTAGAACTTCCAAAATTCGTTTGACTATGGGGGATTATCTCGTCTTGGAAATAACAATTAATGATTATTATAGCAATAAACTTAAGCTCTTTACATGCGTCAAGTTCAAGGTTGTTAATGAAGTCATTACAAATTAGTATAACTCGTTATGAGTGGTCAATCTGGCGACGCTTGGGGGAGGCTATGTCCGTGTCAAACATTGAATTGCAACTGAATGTATTTTCTATCTAAATTAGCTTTCACTGCTGCCAATGTGATACCAATCTGCCAAAGGACAAATAAATTCGAAATGTTAATGTCAATTAATAAAATAGGCTCTCAATTTATGTTTGCTTCCTCATAATTTTGCTCAATCATGCTGTGTCTGTGTGCAAATAAGAATGAAGTACTGCTGTTTCGTAGTTCCAGCAATATTTATTTATTTTTCAGGGAAATTCTTGTAGACGAACTACGAAATTTTCAAGGCGTCAGATTTTCGCTATCATCCAGAATATGCTTGCTCAATACCCTGCCTTTGCCGTGCAAATTGCATGTTTTTTGGGAAAGTTTTCATGCCGCACATACCAGAACTTCGAAGCTGTCTGTAACATTACGTATCCAACTTATACCGTAATTCATAATAAAACGACTGCAAAAGCTTCACTGATTGAGCAGCACTCGACTGATAAAGACAATTGCATCTTTAAATGGTGGTAAATAAACAAAAATAAAACGATCGGCTTGTTGCTCGGAGTCCAGCCTTGATGACTCCTGATTGAGTTAGCGCTCTGCGGAATAAATCATGTCTGTTGACGATAGTCGGTATACCTAACCTACTGATGATAATGCTCAAAATGTGTTACAAAATTTAATGTGTTTTCCTGACCGCTTATGAGTGCGTATCTACTGAAAATGTACTGTTTTGCAGTTCGAATGTTTTGTTGCAGATTTATCAGGAATTTATGGTCGTATTTTCAATACCATGTGTCGAGGTCAAGGCTAGTAGAAAGATATAGTTGGCAAGTTGTTACAAGTATTTATTCATACCGAAAGAGACATGCTAATGAGGAAATCTTAATAGATTCTACTTTTATGTTAACTGGAAAAACTACATCGTCTACAAAAGTAGGTCGTTTTGATTGAAGTTCTATTGTGACTTTTCATCTACGAAATATCCTGATTAGTAGACTTATTTGACGATAATGTTTTGAATTTCAGGGCGTTTATCACTTTGCAATCCCTTTCAAAGAAAATGGCTTATTTAATCATAAATATAAAGCTTTTGTATCCTATTTTAATAACTTCAAATGAGACAGTAAAACAAACGTCCATCATGTAAATAGGTCAATATCTCATTTGCCATTGGCGTCACAATGAAGCTTAATATGAAGCTGCAAATTGTCTTGTGTCTGTCTGTTATTTAGATTAACAATGTAATCATTTCGGAATACGACACTGTGGCACCATGCTAACAATGTTTGTGGGCTTTATGTATACCGTTTAACGAGACTTTTCCTGAAAAGCCATATTGTACAGGAAGCGAGTACGACTATGCAACTATCATTATACTGCACTAGGTTGGGGACGGACTGTCCCGTTAGTAAAGTGGTAGTAGTCCTACTGCTGACAATGATGGATTCGATTCCCGTGTCGGGTTGCTGGATTATTAATCTGGGTTTTGTCACGGAGTCTGGCTTTTATATTTGGTTGATGGCATTGGATTTGCTCCCTATTAAATGGGACACAATTAAACGAACTGGCGAAATTTGGATGTACTTTCGGTACATCTGTAACCCTGCGGGGAATATAGGTTATATAACATTGGGATTTTGTAATCGAGTAATTAAACAAATTTTGTAAGAAGTCTGTAACTTGTTTTGCTTTTCTATTCGAGGTCAAACTACTCGGTGAATGAAACTGTAATAGACGAATACTTTTTGCTGCGAAGAAATCGCTCTTATATCAATAGAGTAGATGCATGGAATAATTTAAGGCATGGTTGCTGCTGTTTCATTTAAACTTGTCAAACTGGGTGATGTTGTAATAATTGTTTGGATGTTACAATAATTTTCGTCATCGGAAAAGGTGAACAAATGTTCATACCCGGTGAGAAAATTAATTTGAGGTAGAAAGAACTTTTGCAAATATGATTATTTTTTGCTATTTTCGCAAAAGAAGGATACCTGCAGCCTAATTGCGTAAATAATAAATTCATGGAATCGATCGTAAACCCGTCGCTGTCGTGTACGCTTTCGGTGGTGGTGGAAACTGGGATTTAGTGTACTACGCAATTTGGGTGCTGGACTTATAGCTCTGAAATCGCCAACCCACCTTGCACAAGCGTGACGATTAATGCTTGCGCATTCTCTGTATAAGAAGAGGCACAGACTGCTTGCCTGTCTACTGTGTCTTGCAGTGGGTTAGTACAGCCTAGTACGATATTACTTACAGGCCTACCTTTTATTGCCGAATATAATATTTCTCGCAGGAACCGTTCATCATCATAAACGATTATAGGAGTGACAGTGTAGTAATAATTAGTATGGGGCGGGACATAGCAATCTGTAACGTAAACATGACCATACTTCGCAATTAATGAGTGGTGCGCTAAGATGACATAACTATAAACATACGAAGTGTAGGACTTGGCCATGGCCCAACTCCCGACATCTTAGATCTTGTATGATTAGCGTTTAGAACGTTTGGAAGTCTGATAGAAAGCCTATGACTGACGAAACACGAAGTTTACCGAAGGTCATAAAGAAAATAGTTGTACTGTATTCATGTACCGTTGCAAAATAATCTAAATTCTCAAACATAAGAAAGCAGAACGTTCGATAGAACGAGAACAGCATTCGTCAACTTTCGTTCAATTGCTCGTTATCCTCTTAAAAAAAATGGTTTTTTATCAGCTTCGAACAGAAATGGAAGGAGAGTAGGGGGCAAGTACTTATACGAGTATGTACGAAAAAGGCTTATACGCATATCCATCTTTATTCTTCGATCTGCGAGCACAGAACGCACAGAACACGCAGTTACGCTAAGTGGCAATCAACGAAACGATAATAGCTACCTGTCGCAGCGCGCTCCAGCTGATGAGGCCGACGGAGAGCATGCAGAAGATGAGTGACACGCCGATGCTGAGGAACAGGCCGATGGCCATCGCCTGCGCGTCCTCGATGAGGGCAGCCATGTTTTCTTCGTAAGATGCATTGGCACTGAACAAGACGGAATGGTCACGTTAATGGTTTTAACACCACTTACCGCTTATATGCCATTTGACTAGGGCAGGCATCACCCAAAATAGGGTGCTCGCATAAAGATAACTCAATTAACTAAATTTTTTCTCACTCGGTATCGAGAAAATTCAGGTCCGGACTCCACCAAAGCGGAGATGTGTGGGTCCAAAGCGGAGATGTGTGGGTCCAAAGCGGAGACGAAATATGTGTGAATAACGAAATTGTATTGGTTGGTTTCGTCTCCGCTTTGGACTTCTCCGCACATCTCCTCTTTGGTGGAGTCCGGGCCTTATCCTGTGTTTGTATGTGCAAGCGCAACCGCACGTACTGGCCTCAGGAATTTTTTACTGCTGATTTTTATCACAGTGGGCACTTTATTCTTGTTGCTATAAGTTTGCTGGCGGGTTGCTGTCGTAGGATGTTGAACTGAGAATGTTTCGTGAACCGTTCCTTTTTATCCTAGGAACCTGTATCTTTATGCAAGTATCCATACTTGGAAAAGGCTAGGCATCTCATGATGATAAAAGTAAAGCAGACAATAGTAGCGCAAAAATCTAATGTTAACTTTGTTTTGTGAAAATAAATAAATGAATTATTTATTTAATTCATGTAGAATACTTATAATTATGATCACTTCCACTGATGAGATAAAAAGCAAGTTTTTTTTTCTGCCAGGTTTCTGCAGTTTTAATTAATTAATTAGCATTAAAATGGTTTTGCGGGTTTACATACCTATTCTGTTTTAAAATGCATAATCCCTGAATTGTATTATATCAAATAAAAACAGTCAAGTGCGAATCTGACTCGCACAGAGAGTTCCGTATAAACAGCTACATTCACCAAAATAAATAGGTAACATTACAAACTGCCATAAACAATGAAAGCACCGAACATTGCTCTAACGAAGGCACAAAATTAACTTTGCCAGGAACAAAAACTGTTGTCCCCTTACATCATTATACATTTTTTTTACTTTTCAAGAACATTGTATAAGTTGGTCAACTATTCCAAGTAAACTTGTAAAGTCTATTTAACTGTGAAAGTAATCCTTTTAATTTCCTAATCAGTTTTCTGTTAATTTCGGCCGTTGAATAATATACTACTGCCGTCATTGAGGGTTTTTTATATATCAATGACCGCCGTGAATGTTTTCACATATCCAAAAGCAATCATTCAGCTGACAGGGGTGGGTCACACGACTATAAAAAAAAATTGCTATTTAAAGCTTAATTTTACGCAAACGGAACCCTGAATCCTAGTACTAGGAGTCTCTGAACTAAGCTACGAACGGACGGACGAACAGACGGGCGACGGACATGGTGAAACAATAAGGTTTCCTATGTGGACTACGGCACCCTAAAAAGAGTTTAATTAGATAGTAGATACCTACTTTATTTAAGAAAGACCCTCAATCAATAAGGATATTTTCCTGTTTGGCTTTTTAACTTGACTCAACCTTTCACAAAAGAATTGCCTCAATGGTCTGAATCAGTGGGTTTTACTTTAGTTTCTATAATTCCTTACTCTTTCCTTTGTGTGGGTAAACACACTTTAGTAAAAAAACTAATGATGGTCTCACGGTTCCATCTCTAGGTCACAAAAATTGAGACATCAGATAAGGAAATTGACGTCAGGATTGGTATCTGCTTTATAGCAATTAGTCGTTTCGTCCTTACTTAGTGCATGGAACATCATGGCAAACCTGTGTCATAAACTCATAATAGTTATACTCCGTGATTAGGGTCGTTTACTATGAAAAATATATAACACTTACAGCCTCCTCCCTCCTCCGAAGGCGACGGTAAGTGGTAGGTAGCTGGTGAGCCTCTCCCTGTAAGTGGTCCTCTCCACAAAGGCTGTGCTGAGCTCTCCGATCTGCACCAGGTTGTAGCAGACACCTCCGCCGCTGGCCAGTCCGAAGAGTATGCCCATAAGGGTAGCGAATAGCTCCGTACATGTTGCGTAGCGGAACTGGAGAATAATACCTTGTTATTTTATTATATGGTCGATGTGGCGTCTTTTGGGGAGGCCTATGTTGAGCAGTGGATGTCTTTGTGGTGAAATGATGATGATGCTATTATAATTGGTTAGGTTGCCGTACGAATAAAGGGAGGCTAAAGAGAGGATGAATGGATTTTGTTAAAGACGAAATTGCTAGCTGATAGATTGCGACTGATAAGAATATATTATATGAAAAAGAAGACATGCTGCGTCAACCCAAATAAATAGACATAAGAGCAAGAGGAAGATCGTAATGGTACCTACCTACATAAATATATACAAATGGAAGGTATATTAATTATTCGTAAAATTAATGAATGTATTAAGTAGTTTATTACTCGAATGCGGAAAACTAGGCTAAGCAAAGATTTCGCATTATTTCGCAATATCTACGAACATATGGACCAAAGGGTACAGAGTTAGCATAAACCTTTCAGTTACTTTATATATTTATACTTACAATTTGATAGTAGCGTAATGTTTTCTCGGTCTCCTTTTTTCTGCAATAAAAATATTTTTTTATTGCTTCATTTTTGCAGCAACACTGATTCTGGATGTGCCGGATTGGCTGACTGTGATGGATTGGCCGGTTGGTAGTATCGGCCCATTCCATAAGGCTAGTGGGCTAAGGACGGTTAGGGCGGTTACGCACTACACGCCCGTGTCCATGATCCGTGTCCGTGTTTTCAGTACCGAGTTCAAAATGTTCTGAATTATGACAGATTGTGACGGATAGAATTCGTATGTAGTACGTAAGCCTCTCTACAAGAAGTACTACAGCTACTTCGGAATTCGAAATTTTTCGAAAACGGATCGGATGGAGTGCGTTACCGCCCTTAAACATTAATTTTGAAATGTGGATGTAATATAATTATGAAAAACACTTCTGTTTAACCCTTCGGGGAATACAGGCGTAAAGTTTTGTTTTACGTAATTTTATTGATGTTATGAAGATATTGAAATTGATACCGCCACTATCTTAAGAAAATTCTGGGAACCTCAATATAGAATACTTAGAATGACAAATTATTGTCCAATGGAATCAGGCAATAGTGACCATATAAAACGCTACAATTATCTATGATTAAAGGTAAACAATCCTTGAAACAAATTGGTCTCAATTTCAAGACATGAGCACAACACTATAAAATGTTATGAAGGCGATTAATAAACATATTGAATTGGGTTGCAATTTATGGTTGAAATTTATTACTGGGCTTCAGCAGGTTAATGGGTCCGCATTGAGTGAGAACAGAGATGACAAATATAGCTATTGTATAAACAATATTAAAACAATTGAAACTGTTGCACAGTAGTTCCAAGTAGCTAGCAGGAAAATAACTACTTAGCCAAGAAACACACAAAAACTCATAACCGTGTTCTTTTGGGTAAGGTTTGTATCTAAGCAATTGAAACACGACTATCTTTTTTACTTTTATTTAATTAATTTATATACAATTGGTAAAAAAGTATGTAAATTTAGAAATGCATTCAGATAGCAGCTAACCTTGCATTTCAATTAATAGTCACATTAGTTTTATTTTTACTAAAGAAAACTACGAACCGTAAAAGTTTAAACAGTGAAAGTTAAGTAAGTAATATTTAGTTGTTATCAGTCACAATTTATTGAACGAAAAATTATTATTATAAACATACAGAAAAGTTGACTCGTAAGATTCTGTCCAAGTTTGAGTTTGTAAAATCGTCACCCAGGAAGTTACAGGTATCAATTTCAGAATTTCATAGAAGTAAAATTTCAAAATTTAAAAAACCTTTGACACATTTTGATTTCATGCCACATAATTTATCTAGTCCATAGTAGATTCGCTTCGATCGTCAATCTATTAAACACGTAATAATGACACGATATCTTGCGAAAACACCCCGATTCAAACAGTAAAACGCCCTTTTGAACGGTTGAACCGATTTTATTCAAACATAGCTACACACTCTATATCAGCTATACACTCTCGACAAAATCACCTTTAAAACAAAAAACAAAAATACTAATTCAAAATCGGTTCACTCATTTGGGCGCTATGATGCCACAGACAGACACACAGATACACATATACACAGCAACACTCGAATTTATAACAGCCCTCTTTTTCAAAAATTAAAAATATCAAAGGAAAAAATTACAACATAATAAATGAAACGGTTTATTATGAGCCATATATTTTTCATGGTATTTCACATAATTTTAAATCACACACACAAAGCAGATTTGCAGTAGGGATTCGAAGCAATTCAAAACTTATGTTTTGGATTTTCTACAAAATGATTTCAAGAAATGCTGTTCCTTTTATTCTTTCATGTTCACTGATTAATAGAGACCGGATTATATGCATACTAGCTGACCCGGCAAACTTTGTTTTGCCATAAAAAGACCAAACATTTATCTACCCTACCCTACCCTAACCTACACTACACTACCCTACCCTACCCTACCCTACACTACCCTACCCTACCCTACCCTACACTACCCTACCATACCTTACCCTACCCTACCCTATCCGACCCTACACTATCCTACCCTACCCAACACTACCCTACACTACCCTAATCTACACTACCCTACCCTACCCTAACCTACCCTACCCTACCCTACCCTACACTACCATACCCTAGCCTACCCTACCCTACCCTACCCGACCCTACACTACCCTACACTACCCTACCCTACACTACCCTACCCTACACTACCCTACCCTACCCTACCCTACCCTACCCTACCCTACCCTACCCTACCTATATAGCCTATGTCCTTTCCCAAGTCTCAAACTATCTTCATACCAACTTTCATCTAAATCGGTGCAGCGGTTTAAGCGTGAAAAGGTAACAGACAGACAGACAGAGTTACTTTCACATTTATAATATTAGTATGGATTATATTTTTCAATATGTTACCCTATTGATAAGTGTAATAATTGACTCTTTAACCAAAAATTTCGTCATATACACTAACAATTTTCACTTATAAAAATATTTCGATTGATATATTAATATTTAGAACACCTACCTACCTGATTGTTTACGTTTACAAAAATGTAAAAAAAAAATCCTTTTAGTGCATTGTTATCGTCTACAAAGTTGTTAAATTTTGGTATTGATAATTTATGATTGAATCATTCACTAATTGTATGCTGATTTAGTAATAAAAAAATTAAAACCAACCCTTTTTTTTAGTTTTCTTCTTTTTCTTATACTTTAATGATGCATATTTTACAAATATTCATGTATAATTTACGCTTTTTTCATGCATATTTAAGGCATTTTATATTGAATATAATCCGCTCACCTGTATTGCTGAATACAATGCATTCCTACAGTTAATTTGATGATATATATATATTTTTTTTTTTTTTTTATATATAAAAACGTTGCCCCACACTAGGAATTTCTTCCTGTATCGTGGGTGCGTTTACAAACATATAAACTCACATACACAACACCCAGAGCCGGAACAACTATCTGTAGGTCATACAAATATTTGTTCCGTGCGGGAATCGAACCCGCGACACGCAGCGCAGCAGTCAATCGCTCAACCACTGCGCCAACCGTGCGCCCAAAATGATATTAATAACAGACGATTCCTTATTTAGAACACATTATTAACATCAATTAATTGAAATCCAGCAAATATTCTGTCAAACGACTTAATCAAACTAATTACCTACTTCCATTGTATTATTGTAAAAATCAAAGCATGTTCACCGATAACATTCGCTAAGGTAAATAAGTTCTAATCATAATATAAACATTCGTAAATAAATTAAACAATAACTGAAGAAATCAATCGCTTGTGCAATAAGTATAAGTGAAGACTTACGTTTCCTTGTTCTTTTTGGAGCCCATTGTTGAATGCTTGATTGGGGCGGCGAGCGGGACTGAGTCGGGACGCGTCCACTACGCACGAAAGCCCGACTTCAATTGAAGCGCGCTCCTGAATCTTTCAGTTCCGAGTCACGGCGACCGCGACGGAAATCATCTTTATTTATTTCTATTAGACATGCTATTGTTCATGAATTCGTCTCAATTCTATACGTAGTACATAGTGTACGTAACACAGTCTAAAGTCGTAAGGAGACTACATCTTCGTCTATGTTGTAATATTATTAAAACTGATTCAATCATAAACTAAAAAAGCAACAGTTTTATTTTTGCTATTTGTTCGCCTTCTGGAGAAATGAAAAAGACTACACTCGAGCACTGTGTTTTAAATACTAATAATTCGTTTGTTCTTGATCACACTTGTGTGGATAAACAATGCTACACTACAATTATCACATTACCTACTATTATAGTCAGCTGTTTGTTACAAAATAACAAGAATAAATAAATATTTATTTTCACCGCAGATTGCTATTAAAAAAGAGTTCATAAAATTTTGCGTTTAATGAGTAGGTACCTAATTTTATATTGTTTCTAAGCTGGTTATAATGTTTTCAGTCGTTATACAAAACAATATAAATATACCTTTCGCTAATTTGTGCTAAAATAACCTGCTTTGATCATAAAGTTATTTAATAAATATGAACACAGGAACAGAGTCAAATTAATCGACAGCATAAAATAATCGCTTCTACATACCAATAAAAGTGTCAATACGCGAATGGCGAATCGAAAAATTCCGTTGGTGCAATCACTTGTTCCATCTGCCAAAAAAAAACCAATAACCCGTTGGACGGAATTAGGTAATTGAAAAACAAACACCAAGTACGTCATGAACGTATTTGGTATTAGGTTTTCAAATATGAATTTTAAATTTGAATGTAAAATACATGCTACAAGAACAATCGATTTCAAGTACTGTCCAGCTCTGCATGTAGGCCACTGTAGTTCATGTCCGGGATAAGGTTTCATGTAGTCAGTTGTGTTTACCAACTTGTTTACCACTATCTACTTGTTTAGGGCAATGGAGCAAAGGAGAGGGCTATGCTCGGCGTTTCCTTGCGTGATCGAATCAGAAATGTAGAGATCCGTAAGAAAACCAATGTTACCGACATAGCTCGAAGAATTGACTAACTTAAGTGGCAGTGGGCAGGGCACATTGCTCGCAGAACGGATGGCCGATGGGGCAGAAAGGTTCTGGAGTGGCGACCGCGTACCGGAAGACGTTGCGTTGGAAGGCCTTCCACCTGGTGGACCGATGACCTGGTGAAGGTTGCGGGGATCCGCTGGTTGCGAGACGCACGGGACCGGTCAATGTGGCGACGCTTGGGGGAGGCCTATGTCCAGCAGTGGACGTCTTTCGGCTGATATGATGACTTGTTTAGTGTTTGATGAGATGAGTACATCGTAGACAGCTCTGCCTACTTTAAAGTATAACCAGACGTGTTCTTTATTGAATCACCATTTTATCAGTGAGGTAGGAATAAGTATTACTAGAGGAATAGGCTTAAATTCAGCTACTAGTTGAGCGTCATTACTGTTTGTGTAAAGTGTTTTATCGCAAGCAGGTATAATTTTTAACATAATTTCAGCATGCATTAATCATTAATACGTTTAGGAGTAAATATCTGTACACACTAATCCTACTCCTGGAATCAAGAATACGTAAGTTTAATATATGTACGGTTAAAAAATCAGGCGTTGAGTTCGTTGCAATTGATTTATTTGACATTTAGGTCATCTCCACTCCACAACGCCGAAGACGATTCTATGTTGCAAAAAGAAAGGAGATGCCAAGATTGCCCTTATCCTTTATTCTTTTATCGAATATAATTTAGTTCGCTATTAACGCTCAAGTTTATAAATTTCCACTGCGCCTGTAACTTTATCGGAATTTTCGATCCATGTCTCGTCTCGTTTTCGTGTCTCGCCGGTAATCGGTCTGACACGTATATAACCCAGTCTGGAGTGAGTCAGGAAAGCACTTTTGGCCCAACTTTTGGCCTTGTCATGGTCAATGATTTGCCGGAGGTCATTCAGACGGCACAGTGCCTCATGTTTGCTGATGATCTCAAAATCTTCATGGACGTGGGAATTGTGGCTGATTGTGATGCTCTTCAGCGGGACATCAACAATGTGGTAGCCTGGAGCAACCGGAACCACTTGGAATTTAATAAATCAAAGTGTAAGACATTCTATAAAGTATATTAATATAAGGTATTATTTGATAATTTAATTTAATTTTGAAATTGAATTTATTTTAATTATTTATGCATTTTAATGTCTTACTTAGGGAATTGTTTGTTATTATTTTTATATTTTTTATATATGTATGTGATGTCTAAATAATGTAATTATTGACTCTCTGTACGTTTTGGGTAACACTGTAAGTGCAGAGAGTAATTGTAATAATAAATAAATAAATAATAAATAAATAAATGTCTCCGTATAAGTTTCAATAAAATGTTGATGCACCTTCGATTCTATGCATATTGTCATTATTCTTTTGTGATTTCGTGAATATATAGCTTTGTCTGCGATACCAATATTACTATCTCCCCCAGTTGGAGCCGAAGGCTGTAGCTAGTACTACGACATAGGTAAATAAGACATCCTTTCCCCAACAAGCTTAGCAAGGCTTTGAGTGTTCCGCAATATTTCAAGTATTTACCGATGTTTTAATCATAATTTATTTATTTCCAAAAACATAATACCACTTTACAATAGCAATGTGGCAGCAAGTTTAATTTGGGCAAAGATTTTAGCATCTGTAGCCGAACTAAGCTTTGCCTGTATTTCAGCTATCAGCACCATTCCCCTCGAGTTTTTACAGTACAAGAATAAAAGCCAGCAATGGTAGCATAATACATTAAGTGAATACTACATAAAATAGTTGATAAGTGAACACAAACACACTGTGACACTTTGGATAGGCAATTTATAAGTAGGCACATAGTTTCAATTTATTATTACAACAAGCTTTTTAGGGTTCCGTACCCAAAGGGTAAAAACGGAACCCTATTACTGAGACTCCGCGGTCCGTCTGTCTGTCTGTCTGTCTGTCTGTCTGTCTGTCTGTCACCAGGCTGTATCTCATGAACCGTGATAGCTAGACAGTTGAAATTTTCACAGATGATGTATTCCTGTTGCCGCTATAACAACAAATACTAAAAACAGAATAATGGTACGGAACCCTTCGTGCGCGAGTCCGACTCGCACTTGCCCAGTTTTTATTAGCTTCACCTGTATGTATGTTTGTAACCGACTTCTTTGGGCGCGATTTTGACCCACTTTAAACGGCCAGATTTCGTTCAAACTTTGTAGATTTATCGAGGACCGATGAGAATACACTAATTTGAAAAAAAAAATAAGTTGTTCAAAATTAGTTGCCGAAAAAACAGCTATTATATACTAGGAAGGTACTGCACAAGCGCCCCTGGTAGAATAAATGTACATAATATTTCTAGATATAGATATATCACCATCCATGTTAATTTTAAATGGATATATATAGATATGCAGTCTTGTAGTTTTCGTTTTTTATTAATTGTTATTATTAAATGGATTTAGTGTGCGGGCGTGAGAGTGAGTGTTTGTATGGTGTATGTATATGAGTATATGTAGGTGCGAGCGGATGTGAGTGTAATAATCTGGTGAGTGTGGGGGTGTGAGAATGCGTGAGTGTACGTGAGCTATGTAGACTGTATCTTCGTTAACTGTGCTCTTAGTTTTTATCTTAGTGTGGTATGTATAATAGTTGTTCGCTCTCCTCAAAGCTTAATTTCTGCAAATATAGGCATACTTTTAATTTGCATTATTTTCTAGTCAAGGGGTATATGTATAATTTTTTGTTAAGATTATTATAGAGGTATGGGCCCAGAAAACTTACAAATCTTTTACCAAAATTGTTTTAAATGTGTTTAAATTGTCACATACGTGATGTTTACGACGTATCTGTAATAACAATGGGTTTTAGTGCTGTTTGTTGTGTTCTTGCAGGATAATTTTAAGTATAAATAACTGTCTTACTGTCAAAACCTCGCACAACTGGAACAGTGCAACAGTAGGGTAACGCATTGGTTTAAACGTGCTAACCTTCAGTATAGCTCTCTGGGTGACATCTACTGCATTTATAAAGATTTGCAGATACCTCCCCAAGATGAAATGCAGTAGTTTAGAAGCGACTGTCACAGGGCCTGATATATTCGCTTCAACATTGTGGGTTCCGTGATATGACGTAGGTTTTTAAAAACATATATTAAGTTTCGAACTCTATTATAGAGAATTTTTACATGTTCTTTAAAGTTGAGGTTCTTGTCTAAAGTAATACCAAGGTGTTTGAGAGTATCTACGCGTTCCAGGGGTGAACATGCGCAGCAATCATGTGAGACAATAGTAGGTCGCCGCGGATATCCACCGCCTGCCTGATGCTGAATCAAATATACTTCGTTTTATCAACGTTTAAGGTAAGTATGTTTTTCTGCAGCCATCCCCTAGTCGTATCAAAGCTATGTTGTGCGATAGAGAAGACCTCTTCCCAACTATCACCCGCAAATACCAGCGCCGTGCCATCCACGAAAGAGATAATTTCACTTGTGGTAAGTTTAAGACTAGTAAGCTCATTTAAGTACATGAGGAATAGGGTCGGCCCCAGTATATTTCCCTGGGGCACGCCATGTGAAACTGGCAGCTATGTACTTTTTTGATTATCCACTCAGACACACTGAGTTCGCCCAGAGAGGTAGCTACTGAAAAGTTCAAGCTGGGTGCCACATATAACCAGCTCCTCCATTTTTTTTAGTAACAGAGAGACAGAAATCGAATCAAATGCCTTGGCTAGGTCGAGAAAGATAGAAAGACATTTTTTCCCTTTGTCCAGGTCGGAACTAATAAATTCTATTTGTTTGTTCACAGCCTAATCTGTAGTTTGTCCCTCCCTAAACCCGTATTGGTTTTCTGATAGCAGTTTATTTCTCTCGAGATATTTTACTAGAGGGATATTAATAATTTTTTCTAAAATTTTTGATATTGTGGGTAGAATGATATCGGCCTATTTATACGACTTCTGTCTCCGTTCTTAAAGATTGGGCACACTTCTGATCGTTTTAGGGAACAGGGCAACACTCCAACTCTTAAGCAATCGTTGAAATTTTTTACGAGTACGAGCAAGAATATTTTTATGTTGTTTCAGAAAACTACTGCTGATACTATCGCATCCTGGTGCACTATCTGTTTTAGACCCATGATAAGATGTCCAACCTCGTATTCATCTATCTCAGTTAAGACGAAAGAATTGGGTATATACCTCTGGCCTTGATTCAGTGGCTGACGAGAATGACGCCATAGGTTCAATCCCTGACTAGCCGGTTGGGTTCCGATATTGCCATCATCATCATCATCTGCCTAGCCTTTTTCCCAATTATTGTTGGGGTCGGCTTCCAGTCTTACTGGATTCAGCTGAGTACCAGTGTTTTACATGGAGCGACTGCCTATCTGACCTCCACAACCCAGTAACTGGGTAACACAATACCTCTTGGCAAGACTGCTGTTAGATCTCAGGCTTCTGACCACCCGTAACGACTGTAAAAAATCTGATATTGCCATATTCCACGAAAATGGTTTGGATTTGTGTTATTTAGGGGCAATCGGGTGAAGTACTAATGGCTAAGTAATAGCAGCTGCATGATTCGATCTGCAAGGTGAAGCAACGTCGTTCGAGATCAGTCCGTAGGTAGATATACCATCATACCATCTGGTACCCAAACTTATAGATGGGTACCGAATAGATACCGGTCGGATAGACGGTTGGTTCTTGCTACCTATTATTGACCATAGACAGTCGCTACGGAAGAACAGTGTTGGGTTAGTTACTGGGTTGGTGGAAGACAGATAGGCAATCGCTCCGTGTGAATTACTGGTACTCAGCTGCATTTGATTAGACTGGAAGCCGACCCCAACTTGTTGATAGATTAGGCAGATAGATAGAACTTCTAAAGATTTCTTCAACGAGTGACAACTGGTGAACAATCCTAAATGGGTCCAGGTCTCGGGGACGTCCGTCTACCCCCATCCATCAGAACACAAGGTGGCGGTGCGTGGTGATCCACGCGCGTCCCTCTTAGACGTCGCGGGGTAGTCAAACACCTCTCCCCTCCTCCCGCGGAACGCGGAGGCAGGCCGGCACCAGCCAGAGGCTGCGGAAGGATCTTACATGCCCGCGTCCACTAGCGTAGGTGTGAGATGGAACACCAGAGTGAGTTTTAGTCAGTAGAAGTCTAACAGACCCCTCCGCCCCTCCCAGGGCGGAGGACATGCGATGGGGATTTTCCAACAAAAATAAAAATAAAAGTGTGAACGATCCTGACCCATAAACTTTATAAAACGAAACTTCTTTAACGGTCATTAGATTTGTAGGAAGATATTTCATAAATTCTGAATTCTTAAGCTTCATACAAACAAAACCTGGCCGTCAATTGGACACATGGAGAATTAGAAAGAGACTTTTACACACGATTAGCGTTGTCTTTGTTACTCGATTGTATACGTTTAAGTTATTCTAAATATAGATGAGCCGTATTGACGAGCGCTAACTGTTTACACTTTAATGCGCTTGTGGCATAAGGAACAAAGCAGTGACGAAAAAACAAAATAAAGTCTGCTGAAGGCACAGCCATTTATCAATAAAATGCTATGGGAGTGTATTCCGCCAAAGAATACACTCCCTTATGATATAATGTACAGATTGTGCATATTCGCAGTCAGATGTAGAACACTGACATCAAGGCGAGGCAACGAGCTTAAAGGAAAATAATTTACTTTTAAAGTTACCATGCCCTGTGAGAAATTGGGCAACACAGTGATTCACCTCCAGCCACGCCCTGGCCAGCCGCTCGCCAACGGATGGAATGAAGAATTGGTGGTGGTGTCAGCCCTTGGTGGAATTATCCCAACTTTTTTTTATTTTATTTTAGCGTGGTGATATGCTCATGCATACTGCGCTAACACGGGGAGATAGCGCAGTTATGTGGGACTCTAACCCACTAAAACTCCACGGTGTCCTCCTGAGCGGAACACGGGTACGCGTTAGCACTCACCGCGAACCCGCCGCGGCTGTCCGTCACCGGACCCTCCTCTGGGGAGTACCCCCATCACCGGCGCACCAGAACACACTGTGCGCCGTGACCACCCCAGGGACCAAACCAGCTCATGGGCGACAGACGACCCTGTGTAAGGCACCCTTGGTCCTTTTGTGACGGGTCAGGGTCAATGGCCCCGCCACCTACCATTTTTCGGCCGCATGGGATAGGGAGAGCGGCGTACGCTATACCGGCACTCCTCCTCCCCTGCGGCCCCACCGCGTCCGCCATCAGATGCTGGCGACCCCGTCTAGGCCACGGAAGGTAGGGAGAGCGGCGCACCGCAATACCGGCACTCCTTTCCAGCCGCGATCTCCAACCCTCAGCCGCGATATCGTATGGGTATGGGAGACCCCATACGACATCGCGGCCCGCCTCAGTTGCGATGTCGCCTAGGCAGCACCGCAACCTACATGTTGGCCGCTACGTCGTCGGCTTATCGGCTTATCGCGGCCCTGACGAGCGGCCCCTCCTCGGGTTCCTCTTCGTTTCACCGTGGGTGACCAAGCCACGGTTACTGAGCCCCCCGCATCCACAATGCGGGAACCCACCGGGGGGGGGGGCGGGGGGGGGGGGGGATTAGCCCACCTACATTGTCATTCGGTTAAAGTTCCTCCCCAACCTTCGATATGTGGTAGTTTATCCAATAAAAAAAACTTATAAACAAATCTTTCCTCTTTATAATATTAGTGTGCGTCAGAATGGCTGGTTGTCTGTAACCGATCGCGTCAGGCTGGTGACCAAAAATTGCTACCTATTTGCTACTTTTTAATACCTATAGTCAATTAATTGCTACCTAACTTTGAAACAAAATAAACGGACTTCAAAATGACCAGCCATTCTGATATCAGGATAGCTGGTCAACTCTCCGTTTGTGTAAACTATTAAAATTCGTGTTATTATTTTTTTATTACTTGATTAATTACTACCTGATTGCTACCCTCACGTCTTTCAATGTCCACCTTGTAGCTTGAACAAGTAAAAAGTAATGATCATTTAATTTTTTTACAGGGAATGGACCATTATAAACGTAGTGTTACATACTCTTGGGCAATTATATCTAAAGCTCACTGCAAACGAGGCTCGGTGTGGGAGTGTTAAAATGACCAAAATACAAAAATAACAAAAAGCTGTTGAAAAAAAAAAATCTCACTGTATATTCTACGCAAAACAAACTCACTGACTATTACTGATACCGTTATGTAAATATATATTATTTATTTGTTAACATTAGGTTGTTAGGTAACATGCTGATTAAACCTCTACAATAACATACATTTTTTTGTTATGTTATCGTAAAAGCAAAATTATTAATCATTACTTACTTTATCAAAACTTTACCGTCTGTGCTAAATAATAAAGCTGAGGTGTTTGTTTGTTTTATTGTTTGAAAACGTTAATCCTTTTATTTTTTTACTACCAGTAAGACTTGGTAATTCTTAGGTTTTACCGGTAAATCTTAGGTTTTACCGAAGTACGGGTTTTAACATTAACGTATACTTATATATGTTCAATTAACATAATGGATAGGTGTATTCCAATAAAAATAAACATTGTAGTAATCGTTTTAAATTGCTTTGTTTCAATAATCGTAATCCATTCCCTGTAAAAATTTTAAATGATCATAACTTTTTACTTTTTAAAAATACAAAGTAGACATTGAAAGACGTGAGGGTAGCAATCAGGTAGTAATTACTCATGTAAAAATAATAACACGAATTTGAATAGTTTACACAAACGGAGAGTTGACCAGCTATCCTGATATCAGAATGGCTGGTCATTTTGAAGTACCTTTATTTTGTTTCAAAGTTAGGTAGCAATTAATTGACTATAGGTAGTATAAAGCAGCAAATAGGTAGCAATTTATGGTCACCAGCCTGACGCGATCCGTTACAGACAACCAGCCATTCTGACGCACAGTAATATTAGTGTTGATTGTCGGCCTCGACGTTCTAGTGGATGATAGTTTGACCGTTGAGCACGGGGTCCTTGGTTAGATTCTCGTATCGGACAAAGTCTTTTAGGGTCTTTCAATGTGGGATATCTCAGTTGTGAGTGTACTAAAACCTCTGCCTCACCCTTCGAGTAATTCAGGCGTGATGTTATATTTTTTGAGCGATCGGCTGCTGCGCTGCGTGTCGCGAGTTCGATTTCCGCACGGAATAAATATTTGTATGGCCTACATATAGTTGTTCCGGATCTGGGTATCTTGTGTATGTGAGAATATTTGTAAACGCACCCACGATACAGGAAGAAATTTCAAGGGTGAGGCAACGTTAAAATAAAAAAGTGTTATGAATTAAACATTAATTGATATTCAGGATCCCATACGATATCGCGGCTGAGGGTTGGAGGCCTTGGCTGGAGAGTGCCGGTATTGCGGTGCGCCGCTCTCCCTACCTTCCGCGGCCTAGACGGGGTCGCCACTGCTGAGGGCGGACGCGGTGAGGCCGCAGGGGAGGAGGAGTGCCGGTATAGCGTTGGCCGCTCTCCCTATCCCCTCCGGCCGAAAAAGGGAATTGGCGGGGCTATTGACCCTGACCCGTCACAAGGGGGCCAAGAGTGCCATACACGGGGTCGTCTGGCACCCATGTGCTGGGGTGGTCACGGCGCACAGTGTTTTCTGGTGCGCCGGTGATGGGGGGTACTCCCCAGAGGAGTCAAATTTTCAAATAATGTTGCCATCTCTTTTGTTCAGTGTTGTATCTACGATACCGGTTTAATGAATCGTAACTTTTTATCTTTATAAGACGATTACCTTCCAGACCTTCAGTACACATCAAGAGATGAGTCAACTCGACGAAGAACATTCGAGGTATCCTCAAAGCTGAAACAACGTGTATCGCCCACGTTTACCCCTTTTTTTATGCGTGGAGAAATGCTCATGCATACTGCACTACCACGGGGAGATAGTGCAGTTATGTGGGACTCTAACCCTCTAAAACTCCACGGTGTCCTCTTGTGCCGCTTATGGCGGGAACACGGGCACGCGTTAGCACTCACCGCGAACCCGCCGCGGCTGTCCGTCACCGGACCCTCCTCGGGGGAGTACACCCCATCACCGGCGCACCAGAACACACTGTACGCCGTGACCACCCCAAGGACCAAATCAGCACATGGATGCCAGACGACCCCGTGTATGGCACCCTTGGTCCCCCTGTGACGGGTCAAGCTCAATGGCCCCGCCACCTACCATTTGCGGCCGCAGAGGATAGGGAGAGCGGCTAACGCTATACCGACACTCTTCTTCCCCTGCGGCCCCACCGCGTCCGCCATCAGACGGTGGCGACCCCGTCTAGGCCGCGGAAGGTAGGGAGAGCGGCGCACCGCAATACCGGCACTCCTCTCCCGCCGCGGCCTCCAACCCTCAGCCGCGATATCGTATGGGTTTGGGAGACCCCCTACGACATCGCGGCCCGCCTCAGTTGCGATGTCGCCCAGGTAGCACCGCAACCTACATGTTGGCCGCTATGTCGTCGGCTTATCGGCAAAAACCCTGACGAGCGGCCCCTCCTCGGCTTCCTCTTTGCTTCACCGTGGGTGACCAAGCCACGGTTACTGAGCCCCCCGCCTCGACAATGCGGGAACCGACCGGGGGGGGCCAAGTTTACCCCTACAGACAACTCAACATTCATCTTCACAGAGGACTGAAATTAAGTTAAATATCCAGAATTGTGTAAGTTGTATACCTAATTTTTAATAAAATAAATTATTTAATACTATATTGACTTATTTTTAACCGACTTCAAAAAAAGGAGGTGGTTCTTAATACGTCGTGATTATTTTTTCTTATTTTCCCCGATTATTCAAAGATGAACTGAATTGAAAAAATCTTATTTTGTTTGAAAGGGTATATTTCACAGGTGGTCCCAGGGTAATCAGGTCAGGATCTGATGATTGGATTCTAGAGAAATCGAGGGAACTCTTCAAATATTATAGGCGTACATATAGCGATTTTGGTATTTTCGTCAACAATGCTATCATTTGCTCACAGAATGTATCATTGGTGAAGTGGAACTGATGAAGAAGACCACAGATAGCCACTGGAACTCCTTAATACTAAGTGTGTCACGGGTGTAAGATACCTCGAATAGTTAAAGCAATTACTTATAAATAAATGGCACTGATAAAAATGGTACCATCGAACTGATCTGATGATGTAACCTAGTCGTGTTTGGGCTTATTGGAATCGTCATGAGATGTTATTTGGCTATAAATGATTGTTGTCTTTTACTTAAAAGACAAAAATCTCGTGTGGGTATTTCAGCGGGGATGGCGATGTAAATAAAAATGCTTAAAAGGGTTTACTCACTCAGTGTATTCTTATATCAAATACACAGTTACACAGAACACAGTTTATGGAAAATAGTTTATAGAACACAGTTTATAGAATACAGTTTATAAAGCACTTACCCTAATACTGTATAATTCGTTGTGTGTATAATTCGTTGATAAAGCCGCATATTGAATATTTAATTGAAGTCTGGGGATATACTTCTAAACTAAACTTCCAAAAGCTTCAAATCGCCCAAAATAAATAAATTAAAGCCCTCTTTCAATACCACTACTTAACACCCACAGATAAAATCTATAATGACACTGGGTTATTTGGTGTCTACAAAATACACAAATACAACACTTGTTTACTAGTAAGAAGGATCCTTACAAAGGAAATCCACACGGAAATAACTTTCGAAAGGAACAGCGAAAAACAAACGCGATCAACACGTAGAGCGAATGACCTAGTATTGTTGGCCGGACCTAGAACAAACCACGACAAGAAAAATATTAAATATGAAGGAGTACAACTTTACAATTCCCTACCAAAAAATATAAAAGAGGCTAAAACTAACTTACAATTTAAATCATTATTAAAGAAACACATCTTCGACAGCTCGAACATAAATAAATAAAATAGTAAATGAAAAAATAACACAGTAAAAATACTGTATTGTAAATAAAAATTGAAACACCTATTTTTGTATAGTGTGCATGGTGCTTAACAACAGCGCTGCTAATAACAGCGCACTCGATGTCGCAACAACAGTGTATTCGAATAGTTTTTGCAATGTACCCACTCATCATAATTTGTTTTGTTATAATATCTATTTACAAAGTTTTAAACAAAATCGAATGTGCGTCATGTGCTCTGGACTTTCTAAGCATTACAATTGTTATTAAATCCAAACTTTGTTTCTCGTTAAGCGATTATATGTTAATCTTTTGAGAAATAAATGATATTTAAACCAATACTTATTAACGACGTCTCGATCAAAAATATACTGCCTGGGACTGCCAACACAAAACACTATAAAGAGAAAAATAACTTTATACTACACCTGCTCGGAAAGTACCTTGATACTTTATCAAATTTACGGTAGAAAGTACGTCATTGCATATCGAACAAATATGCGGCGAGAAAACGCATCTGAGCGGGAGAGAAAAGTGTATGAAAATCCATTTCTTACGTGGGTTTTTTTTTTAATTTTGGGTAAGACTATGCGCTGGTAACCTAAATATCAAAAGCTAAAAAGTTTTTACAGTGAGTTTTTATCTCCAAGTTCGCAAAATGACACTGGCCACTAGCTGTGTGTTGGATGGTGTCAAACAATTTGAAAAAAGAACATGTGAAAATTGCAGACGCCATTGGCGCCATTTTCAATTTCAATATAAATTTCAATTAGTAAAGATTTAGTTTTTTATTTTCCTCGTAGGTGTAGTATAAAGCACTATGTATCACTCGAGAGAAAGTGCGATTCCCGATCTCGGGTGTTTTAAAGCCCTCGCCTACGGCTCGGGCTTCAAACGACACCCTCAACGGTAATCGGTCACTTTCTCCTCTCGGTGAACAATGTACTATTCTTTTCCGAAGTCGGTGACGAAAAAATGAAAACAAAGGGTACAAAAAACACTGATTTACGAAAAGAAAGTTATTTTTCTCTTTGAAGGGTTTTGTTATGGTAAAAAACAAGAAATGGGTACCCAAGTGAAAGAAAAATAAATTAATAAGATTAGAATGAATCGGAAGAACAGAATTATTAATCTATAGTGACATTTGTGACGCTTTTTTACGAGTTTGACGCGGATATAGTCGCGGGCAAAACCTAGTCGGCTTATAATTGGGAGATGGCCTACAGACTTTAGATTGGCATTTTCTCGTGCATGTGCTGCAGTTATAGACAGCAAAAGTATCGTTGAATTTTGGGAAAAATATACCTAATCAAATTACCATTGATACTTGTAAGAAATGTGTTAAATTACAAGCACCTATGTTAAACGTAACAACATTTTAGCTGCTGTTACCCACCTAATAGCCAATGGTGGATTGTGGTGATAAAGAGTGTGTATCTAATTACAAATTATGAAAACTTTAACAAAGTGTCGGCTATCACATCGGGTATCTAAGCGGCAGGCCTGAATCTGGACGTGGTGTGACGTGTCAAAACTATCAAGGTTCGACTGAGAAAAGGGACATATGTATACAAGTCATATTTATACATCTTTCCCTTACGGTCATTCCGCAGGTCATCACTGATAAGTTAGATTGTTCACGTTTGTACAGTCTAGTCAAAAAATCGTGTCAGGACGTTTACATTTTGAAACGTAACTATAAAATAAAGGTCTTCGGATGTCGGATGCTCTAGTCTGGTTTACGAGTTTAAG
Source organism: Orthosia gothica (assembly GCA_949775005.1). Taxonomy (NCBI): domain Eukaryota; kingdom Metazoa; phylum Arthropoda; class Insecta; order Lepidoptera; family Noctuidae; genus Orthosia; species Orthosia gothica. The sequence goes on from OX459039.1 coordinate 19,709,714, forward strand.
CCGCCCGATGTAACGAAACCATCGAGAGATTCAGATTGCCGTTGTGCCCAATCTATTGAGGTTTGGCGCAAACTTTTGCCGTGTGTACCTGAAGAAGGTTTCATTGTTGAATATATGGCTAATGAATGATGATTTGCATTCTTAATGATGAAAAATCGTGTTGATTGGTAGCTCTAAGACTGGGTAGTTACTTTAACATTATCAGGATCAGTCTTAGAGAGAATAAATATGTGATACTGTCAAATTTCTGGTGTCTTTTCTACGAAAGACAAGCGAAGAGTTACTGCTAATTACTAATAGATTTATTACAATCTATACAATTGTAATTAAATATCAACCCTATTAATCGTGCGATTGCTGTAAGTACGCTAGGATTAAAGCCAGCCCTGGCACAAGCAACTGAAGGAACACGGGTGGGTTTTAGTCAGTAAAAGTCTGACACGCCCTCCCGCTTCACCCAGAGCGGGAGACGTCATTGGATGATTTCCAACCCAAAAAAAAAAAAATCATTAAAGCCATATCTAAAAAACGAAAGGGTTTCATAATAACAAGTAAATATTATAATAGATTTTATTATATAATGTAAAAATAACATTTACATTCTGTTGGAAGATAAGTTCCGTAGAGCAACATCTTTTCATTACATAATGCCACGTCCACACTGGGGCACATTTCTCTTGGTAATGTATCAAAACAAATAGGCAATCATGAAGACTGCCAACAGAAGTGAAAACTTTAAACTTTGGAATAACTGGCAGCTAACAATTTCACTGGCGCAACACGTCGTAACGCGGTCACATTAGCATGTCGATGTCGCGGACCCATACGTTTTCCATTACCAAAAATCGCTTAACGCACACTGTACAACTATATTGCAACTTGTGCCGTAGTAGGGATGTGGCCAGTAACATTTACTTCTCACTCTATTCACTATTTTCTTCTTGTATTTGTCAGAGTTCCTATGTAGTGAAACAGGAAACCATGATAACATGCTTGCCTTCGTCATCTGACAATAATGTGCGAGACTCTATATCCATGTTTTAGCTAAGGGCGGTTACGAACTACATCTGATCCGTGTCCGTGAAATTTCGGTTCCGAAGTAGCCATAGTACTTCTTAAAGGGAAGCTAAAGCACTACATTGGAAATGTATCCGTCATAATTCAGAACATTTTGAACTCGGAACTCAAATCACGGACACGGACGTGTTTTCGCAACCGTCCTAATGATTGTCTTGTCTATATGAACAACACAAACTTATAAACAAAGTTATATTATATTGTCGATTGACACCTTGTCTGCAAAGTTAATAATAGTGTTTTATAAAATCATCCTTATCTAAAGAATAAAAAAAAATTTGAGAAAATTGAATTGTAAAATTGAGTTACAAAAATAATCTACTGTTTTAAGTAGCAACAATACCTAATAAAGAATATAATACCTACCTATATAGATGAATAATCTTAATGTGATTGACCCTAGTTTTTGGTTTTACCTTAAATTATTATGACGATAGAAATGCAATATGGTTTGCTTGAACTGTTTTCCAAACTGAACGTATGGAACATTTGTAAAATCCTCTCGTCATTAGTACAACATTATTCTTAAATTTAATGGTCTCTGGGAGATCTTTAGGTACTACTGAGATGAAATAGGAATACTGTTTAATTTCCAACTGATTGAGATTTCCTGGTGAAAATGTTTTTCCTGTAGCTTCTGAGATGCAGCAACAGAGAGGATCTAAGACACGTGTTGTCCTTTGCACATCCTCCAGTATGCACCCCGTTGGTTGAAGAGTTCGGAGTGCGATCCTCGTTCCACAATTTTGCCTGAAACAAAAGATGATTTTCAAAACCCCGTAAAAACAACATCATTGAGATACGTATAACAGTTTATTAAAGAGTTAAATTGTACCTTTATCCAGTACACAGATGAGGTCGGCATCTTTGATGGTGGATAGCCGATGAGCGATTGTGATACACGTGCGACCCTTAGCTGCCTTCTCCAAAGCTTCTGATACGGCCTGAAAATTTTAATTAAATAATAAATCAACCAGTTTCCAGGCATAAACGAATCAATGGAAATGGCCACTGGATCTCGGAACCAGGAAAGTAAGAACAGTTCCGAATCAGTGAGCAATTCAGACGTCTTGAAAATAATCTGAATACAACATAAACAACCGATTGTTCATGGCCAATGGTAGATATTCGTAGCAGTTATATATTGAATCTAGTCTTCTAGGCATTACTTTTCTTCTTTATTAATAATAATCTAAGAATATATGACTCTAACAATACTTTAATATAAAAATTGTAATAATGTAATATTAATTTAAAAATAATATGTATTCCATTCTTTTCCGGTATCAAAAATGTAACCAAATCAACTAATAATCACAGTCACGTGGAGGGGCCTGGTTGGTGTGACAGGATTTCCTATTACAGATGCCAGTCTCCCCCAAAGGATATACCAATTAATATTTTACCATTATGTAATAGTTTATAAGAAACCTTTGTGGCAGAGAATAGTTATTTATGCTACAAGTGCGGAAGGTAGGTGATTTCCGATGAGTGGCATTTTTATTCACGAGCGAGCGAAGCGAGTGAGTGGATAAATCGACACGAGTCGGAAATCATCTTACGTACGTGTATCATACAACATTTTACTATGCATTGTGCGAGGAAATAAATAAATTAATAAAATGTAATTAATAAAATGGCGGGCTTATTCAAGCTCGTTAAGCATATCCACAGATTAACTAATAGTTCCTCGGTCATGTCTACTGCGCATGTGCGAATACTGCGAATAGCTGTCACATCGTAACGCAATAAGGCACGAGCAAAATATACGTTCTGCCAAACATATTTAATGAATATTTAGAATTAATTTATTGATCAAAATCTAAATCTAGAGTAATTAAAAACGCCTAAAATAAAGTATTAGTTTTATTTTACCTTTTATATGAATGATAATCTGTATATAACTAATTTTTAAACTTTTCTCAAATAATAAAAACTCTATGCGTCGGGCTGACGTTGGAGTTAAAAATTAAAAAAGTACAGGAAAGTAAAAAGCACTAGTGAAAAAAAGTGACACTTTCCGCACAGTTTGGCTGCTTGGAAAACCGCTCTTTTCGAGGACATGCATTGTAAATATATTTTACAATGCATGTCCTCGAATAGAGCGGTTTTCATTAATAGTTTCGATTATCATTCATATAAAAGGTAAAATAAAACTAATACTTTATTTTAGGCGTTTTTAATTACTCTAGATTTAGATTTTGATCAATAAATTAATTTTAAATATTCATTAAATATGTTTGGCAGAACGTATATTTTGCTCGTGCCTTATTGCGTTACGATGTGACAGCTATTTGCACATGCGCAGTAGATATGCCCGAGGAACTATTAGTTAATCTGTGAATATGCTGAACGCGCTTGAATAAGCCCGCCATTTTATTAATTTCATTTTATTAATTTATTTATTTCCTCGCACAATGCATAGTAAAATGTTGTATGATACACGTACGTAAGATGATTTCCGACTTGTGTCGATTTATCCACTCACTCGCTTCGCTCGCTCGTGAATAAAAATGCCACTCATCGGAAATCACCTACCTTCCGCACTTGTAGCATAAATTACTATTTTTATTTTATTTTATTATTATTCATAGAGAGATATGAATTTCATACACTCTAGAATACTCGTAACGTTAATGTATAATATCTCTTTTTGTTAGCTCTTGTCTCTAGAGTTGTAAGATTTAATTTAGTTTTCTTTAGTCGTTAGTCTTACCCGTTCACTGTTGGCATCCAAGGCCGAGGTGGCTTCGTCGAGCAGCAGCAGGCGCGGCGACCTGATGAGCGCGCGCGCGATGCACACGCGCTGCTTCTGTCCTCCCGACAGCTGCGCACCGCCAGACCCTAGGTTTGTGTCGTAACCCTGAAAACAATTTACAATTTAGCTTTCTTCAGTGGTAAAATATGAGACACTTATGTGTGCTTCTGATTCACCATTCATGACATTATCTTAAGGTAAGTTTAGACTACGACATTATACAGGGTACACTCAGTGTATAAACCGAGTGTCTGTATGAACGCGAGTGTCTCTAATTGCGAAATTTATTTTGACACTATAATTGGTATCGCATCAACGGCTGTGTTTTGTTCAACGGTTGTGCATCCAAGTGTCTAGTGTGGTTGAAAAGTTTTCGAACAGATTCTACATTTTCAATACACCGCACCGCGTTTGAATGCTGAGAATCACGTGGAGCAAGAAGACAACAAAGGGCCTTATCATTTTTGTAGAAAGGCTACCAGAGCTTAGGAATGTTTCATCCAATGATTATAAAAATAGAGTAAAAAACAGGTTTATTATAGGATCAACATTTTAAAAAAAATATTCAAAATCCTCATACTTCTTTCGACATAAGTTTTCATAAGCTTGATGATTTTCTGTGCGTTACTCATTCAGCAGTCTATGGTTAATTCCTAAGCGAGCCTCGACGTGATGGAAGCCGTGCTTATTTTGAATTTACTGGTGTGCCTAAATACCTACTTCTTTCGTGATTTTTCATCACAATATTAGTAGCACTAGCGGCTGCACGACGTTTATCCTTGCTGACAGTATGAACAGCTTGGCCACAATATCTGTACCGTTTATAAAGAGACCCTACTTGGATACAAAAATTCCATAATAGTGTGAACAGTAGAGACATTAAAGTCTGACATTTATGTCGCAATTTCTGTCGTAGTCTAAACATAGCATTAGTCTCACAAGCCTTTCACTGTTACATAAAAAGGTACTCTGTGAATGTTAATTGATCGTCATAGCATAACTACTCCTGGTTATCATCATCTTCCTGCCCTTATCACATGTTACTTAGGATCGGCGCAACACGTTTTTATTCTATTCTACCTAGCGTTACGGTTGATCACACTTTCAATGCATTGACTTCGGGTATGGAACTATGGCATCGTCCGCAACTGGTTATATTCCGTATATCGTGTTGTTGTTTGTTCCTTGGAGCTGATTATATGATCAATTAAACTTACTTTAGGCAGAGAGACGATGAAGCTATGTATATTGGCAGCCTTAGCAGCAGCGACCACCTCGTGCATGGTAACCTTCCTGTTGTTGTCTCCGTAGGCGATGTTCTCTGCCAGCGTGCGGTCAAAAAGGATCGGTTCTTGTTGAACAACTCCAAGTTGTCGACGCAGCCGCGGCAGAGTTAGCGATGACCTGATGTCACGGCTGTCAAGTTCCTGTAAGTAAACAAAAAGTATTAAAGTACAGCGGTCAAGACATCAGATGTTTTACAGTATACTTGGTTCATACTTGCATAATCTAAACCCATAAAATTTTAATTCTTAGTTCATCATCATTATCATTTCAGCCGTAAGATGTCTCGCATCCAGCGGTCTCCCGCTACCGTCAATACGCCATCGGTTCACCACGGGTGCACCTATTGGAAGGCCTTCCAACGCATCCTCTTCCGGTTTGCGGTCGACACTCCAGAACAATTCTTCGGACCATGTCGGTAACTTTGGTCCTCCATCGGATATCCTCATGTCTGATTCAATCACGCAAGGACTCTTCGTTCAAAGGGCAATGGAGAGGATTTCCCTTTGGGTGATTTTTAGCCTGATGAGGCCCATTGTAAGCGACCACGTCTCAGTACCATAGGTCATAACTGGCAACACATGTTACACATTATTGTTTTGATTCCTCGTGGTAGTTGGACGAGAAGATACTGCGCACCTTTCCGAAAGCTGCCCAGCCGAGTCGGATTCGACGGTTGACCTCTTCCTCGAAATTTAACGTACCTAACTGGATCGTAAGTCCCTGATAGATATAATCGTCTACAACTTCGAATGCAGAAATTTCGATCTTGATAAAGAATGTTACATAGGATTTCGATCACAATTACGTGCGATTGAAATACTTCTGAATCCAGCCTAAGTCTGATTATAAACATAATTTGATTAGTGATTAAATATTACTCTTATCTTCGTTTTTATTGCACTATTCATATTGCTATCATAAGGTAACTATTAGCGACACAATAATTGCTTGGACAACATAGTATTAGGTCCTTACCTATGAAATTTTATATTTTGTCGTACTAGCCACTTTGATCTCAAATATCTCCACTTTGGTTTGGAATTCCAATATTAAATTTATTGATACAGCTATTTACTCATGTTTTTGTGTTTGGAAAACCGCAATTCATTAGTTTTTTCCTCTTTTGGTTTTCTCTTTGCGCCAGTCAGTTTACAAAATGGAAATATCACGTTATTTACGAGTACGAGTTCCATCGTGGCACCAGTGCTGCAGAAACCGCTCGAAGGATTAATGATGTATATGACGACGGTCTCGTCAAAGAAAACACTGCGTTTTTCGTTCTGGAAATTTCGACCTGCAGAACAAGCCACGTGGACGGCCGGAGACAAAACTTGATAATGAAGAATTGAAGGTTATTGTGGAAGCGGATCCATCGCAAACCACGTCCAAGTTAGCTGCAGGCTGCGGTGTTAGTGATAAAACTGTTTTAATCCACTTGAAGCAAATTGGGAAGGTGAAAAAACTTGAAAGATGGGTACCTCATGAATTGAGTAAGTACAGCAAACCGACAAACGCTCGTCGACTGCTGCGTTACATTACTCAACCGGCACAATAATGAAGGGATTTTAAATCGAATCATTACCTGTGATGAAAAGTGGATCCTATTCAATAATCGGAAACGCTCATCGCAATGGCTGAACCAGTCAAATCATGCCCCAAAAAAAATCGTAGTTTCACTCGTGCCGGTGTCGTTCACTACAGCTTTCTTAAATCTGGCAAGACGATTACGGCGGATGTCTATTGTCAGCAACTGCAAACCATGATGAAAAAGCTAGCTGCTAAACAGCCGAGGCTGGTCAATCGCTCTAGGCCACTGCTGCTTCAGGACAACGCTAGACCACACACTGCACAACAGACGGCTACCAAATTAGAGGAGCTTCTATTGGAATGTCTAAGACATCCACCGTACTCCCCGGACCTTGTTCCAACAGATTACCATTTTATTCGAAATTTGGATAACTTCTTGCAAGGGATAAAATCAACTCCAATGGGGCAGTCCAAAGCGCCTGCAAAGATTTTATTGTTTCCCGTCCGAATGTTTTTTTTAGTAAAGGGATCAATGAACTACCTATGAGATGGTAAAAGTTAGATAGCAATGGTACATACTTTGATTAAATAAATATATTCTATTAAAAAAAAACGACTTTATGTTCCTCCCTTACAAAACGCCAATTACATATGTAATGACCAATGATATTCAAAAATTCAAATATATATTGAATATCATTGGTAATGACCTAATATTATGTAACAAACAACATTGTGGTGTACAGTCATAAACAAAATTATTTGACAAGCTCAGTGCTTCTCTCAAAAGCTATCTAAACTTTTAAACCAAAGGTATAAAATGAAAGTTCGTTTGTTTGTTTATGATTATAAATAATATCTCTGAAAGTATCTTCTAATCATATTCTAAAAATATTTCACTGATAGATTGTGTGTAATGATTTACCGACACTCGTGACTCAAGTTTTTTTTAAATATTTATAGGCTCGGCCTTGACCACTATCTCACCTGATGCCGCTGATGGTAAGCGATGATGTGGTCGACATTGAAGCACGCTTTCCTAAAAGTAACCTATTCACTCTTGACTTAAATACTTCTAGGATGTAGCCATTAGGAAACACAGACTTCGGCAGGGCATTCCAATCCTTGGCAACTGCGGTTTATTCCCATCGGCCACCCCCCAGTTGCCACCCCGGTGGCCGATGGGAATGATTTAGTGAAATTGCCTACCTTCCTTTATTCCCATCTGCCACCGGGGTGGCGAATGGCACTAACCAGTGGCGTTTGCCACCCCGGTGGTCGATGGGACTTATTTAGTGAAATCTGCCACCTTCCTTTATTCCCATCTGCCACCGGGGTGGTGAGCGATTCTCATGACATTTGTCATATAAAAGTGAATGTTGATGCTGTGACCGGTTTACTTTGTTACTTGGATCTAACTAAAGGTGCTGGCCCTGATAACTTAATAATATCATCTAAATTTCTAACTAAATGCGCGCCTTGCATTG